>CM029013.1:30636892-31030063 GCA_016801055.1 Panax notoginseng | reverse complement strand
AAAGAGATAAGATCGACAGGTAACGTGAAAGTGTTGATTTGAACAAGATTTATAAATATAGAGGTAACGAAGGTTTCTCTCCCTCCCAACTGAGTTTAAATAGACATATCAAAGTCTAAAGTTCTCCGAGTTAACTTCAAACATTTAACACAACTAGGATGAAATAAAAGTGAGTAGAACCGGTATCTAACACGGTATAGACTTCGCAAGAGTTTATGACTAACAACCCGTGATAATTTTATTTCATCTTCCTCGTCACGAAAAAAAAAATACTCTCTCTTAAAACTACTGGCTTTGGACTTTTTTCTTTCACGGTCTTTGGGCCTCCATCCTATCTGAACTTGTCTTCGGTGAACGACAAAATCGGGCTAAATGACCTTCTCTTCCACAATTATAACATGCTTTGGACGGCATCGCGCAGTTTGGACTGATGTGCCCCTCCCCTCCGCATTTGAACATTTATAGGTGATCGTTCTCCTTCCTAACGACAGGTGCTGGTGCTGACATCTTTCCCATCATTGTTGAATCTCCTCTTCTTAAAATGTTCATTCTTATTGTTTTGGCCCTGATTACCACCGAAGTGTTACCATTTCTGGCAGTGTGATTCCCTCCACGCTTGTTGTCACCGCTTCGATGACTGCTCTCACTGGTATTATCATTTTGCCAGCTCCTCTCTTTTGGTTGCGTTATCTCGTTATCGCGCGCTCCACCAACTGAGCCCTATTTACAACATCTGAATACAAACACAGTTTTGATGAAAACAAGATGTTGACGTATCTCCGGCTTCAAACCTCTTAAAAACATCCGCGTCATTCTTTCTTCATTATCCACCAGGTGGGACGCAAACCGGATAACTCCGCAAATTTTGCCTCGTACTGCGACACGGTCATATTATTCTGCTCCAATTTGATGAACTCCACCTCCTTCATGTGACGAATACTCTCGGGAAAGTATTTGTCGTTAAAAGATCTTGGAACTTCTCCCAAGACATCTTCAGTGCGGCAGGTTGAGTACGCTTTATCGAATTCCCACCAGTAATTGCCTCTCTCCTCGCAACATAAAGGCGGCAAAGGGAACCTTTTGCTCCTCGGAGCAACCCAAGACATCAAATATCTTGGTGATCTTTGCTTTATCCATGTTTCAGCTACAAGTGGTTTGGGTTCTCCCTTAAACTCCGGTGGTCCCAGCTCCTTAAACTGTTTAGCGGTGACCGCCTGAGAGTTTCCAGTATTTCCACCTACGTTGTGGACAGGAGCCGCTTTTCACCTGTTGTTGCATGAATTGCATAAAGCCTCTGAACATTTGATCATTTCATCATTTGGTCAGTGTTGTTGTTTGCATGAGGATTGACACCTTCCTGATGCACATTATCATGATTATTGATGTGTGGTGAATCAACAGTCGTCTGTGCTCCATTGCTATTCTCAACATTCTCGGATGCCATTTTCAGATACTGCCACAAAATAAAAATTAATTGATATGTCATATATTATCCTTATGTTATGACGCGACCAATTAAAAATCCATGAAATAAACTTAGGTAGGTCATACTAGCGAAGGAATTCCCCGTCTCTCCCCTCCTAGTTCTATTCTCACATCCTAGCCAGGGATCATATCCCTAAGCTTTGATACCAACTGTGACGCCCCCAAAATTAGGTATACATCACCCATCTTGGGTCGTCAGATACATAGTACAGAATACAAAATACAACTGATTAATACACTGTCGTGTACAATACGACAAAACATAAACTGTGAGTTTGAATACAAATATTATCTTCTAGAGAGTATTCATACTCAAAAGGAGTCCTCATTACATTTATTAACACACCATTACATAGAATAGTGAGGACTACTAACTAATACTATCATTCGACCATCACTCCGTACCCCGACTTGTCCCAGCTACGTTCTCATTTCCTGAAGAGAACAGTGAAAGAAAGGTGAGCTCAACTAGCCCAGTAAGAAATATTATGACTAAGATAATGCAGAATAAATTATCATTAGCCTTCAACAATGTTAAACTGATAAAATATAATAGACATCAAGTTTAACTGCAGCGGAACAAGCAATCCATTAAAAGAGTCAAGTAGAAAATAAACTCTACTATCTTTTATGATTTAAAAAGGTTTTCAACACTGCGATCGCTGAGACTCAGCTTAATAAAATAATCCACATCATCGAATCACCCCTGCACTACGGCCAAGGATATTCGTGTATTCATTAATGGTCATGATCATGCCAACAACTGTCCATCAATGCACTACGGCCAATGAGGACTTTTACCACATCATTTGTAACATTACGGTCATGATTATACCGAATAATCCCTGGTCATAATCATACCAAGTCCATCTATGCACTACAGGCCACAGATGACTTTCAACATTTATAAACATGAGGATGATGACAATGATATAAGAATTCAATAAAACAAGTTCAAGAATTAATTTATCCAAGAATTAACAACGTCCAAATTGTCAACATGATACTGCTTTGTGGAGTAAAATTCAAGAATACTTAGAAGAATATTTTTCATGAAAAGATACTGGATGAAACGCATTATCAAGGATATTCCACAAATTTCATGGAGTATAGAAGTCAAAACTTAACCAACTGAGTACAATAAAAGAATGGAATAACAAAAGAAATCACCATGCATGCGATAGACACGCACAGACAGGTTATTCCAACAGAATAATAAATAATGGAAACAGGTCCGGCGTAAACGCACAGACAGGATATTCCGACAGAATAATAAATAATAGAACCAGGTCCGGTGTAAAACACACAGACAGGATATTCCGACAGAATAATAAATAATGAAACCAGGTCCGTGTAAAACACACAGACAGATATTCCGACAGAATAAAAAATAATGGAACCAGGTCCGGTGTAAAACACACAGACAGGATGTTCCAACAGAATAATAATAAAAACGGAACCAGGTCCGGTGTAAAACACACAGACAGGATGTTCCAACAGAATAATAATAATAAAAACGGAACCAGGTCCGGTGTAAAACACACAGACAGGATGTTCCAACAGAATAATAGAAGAATATCACCAAGTATAGGGTAGACCACGTATAACAGGTTATTCCAACAGAATAATAAGAAATGGAATAACAACAGTTTCTCTTTATGAATAAGAAAAGAATAACACCCATTACCGAAAAGAACTGGATATAAGAGTAGTGAAGTAGCAGAAAACTTTTCTTCTATCTCTATATAATCTCTCTCTATAGTTTCTCTCTCTAGAGTTCAGTGAATTCGTAAGAAAAATAATGAAGGAATGAGCTTTCTATTTATAGAAAATGGATTGCATAGTAACTAATCCATGAACGGTCCAGATTGATTACTTTAATCTGATGGTCCATATTTAAAGAAAAATCTTTTAAATAAATATAATATATTCTATTTATAGAATAACTTTAATAAAGTATTCTGTTTTATTTAAAAAGATGTTTCTTCTGTTTTATTACGTTAATAATACGAATAAAACAAAACGTCATTATCGCTAATAATTCATATTATTAACTGACAATAATGGAATCAAACTGAGTGACTTCTCACAATAAGCATTAATAATTAATACTGTGTGCTACTATGCAACCACACGTATACTGTACTTTTACTACCGAGTAGTTTCAATAGTATCAACGGTAAAACTTCCGCCGTTATTTTCATAAAGTATTTTTGTCGTTTTCCTCAATCCGACAATAATTCCGTTGTGGGTCCACCAATAATTGTACCGTCGTACGGATATTCCCCCGACAAAAGAATATTCTCCGACCAATTGAATATAAATGACAACTTGCATACTTTGCAAAATTA
Organism: Panax notoginseng; assembly: GCA_016801055.1. Classification (NCBI taxonomy): domain Eukaryota; kingdom Viridiplantae; phylum Streptophyta; class Magnoliopsida; order Apiales; family Araliaceae; genus Panax; species Panax notoginseng. Next base: position 31,026,227 of record CM029013.1, on the reverse strand, counting down.
TAAATACTACCCATAACTATTATATCAAATCCACACATTAATATAAAAAAAATTATTTCGAGAAAAATTAAATATTTATTCATAAAATCTGGGGTTTTCACATATTTTTGATGTCTTGGGATGCTCCGAGAGCAAAAGGTTTCCTTTGCCACCTTTATGTTGCGTGAAGAGGCAGATTACTGGTGGGAATCTGTAAAACGTACCCAGCCTGACGCACTCAAGATGTCTTGGGAGAAGTTCCAAGAACTGTTCAATGACAAGTACTTTCCCGAAATATTCGTCACATGAAGGAGGTAGAATTATCAAGTTGGAGCAAAACAACATGACCGTGTCGTAGTACGAAGCCAAGTTTGTCGAGTTGTCCCCGATTTGCGTCCTACTTGGTGGATAATGAAGAGAGAATGACGCGATGTTTTTTAAGAGGTTTGAAACCGGAGATACGTCAATATCTTATTTCTCATAAACTGTGTCTGTATTCAGATGTTGTAAATAGAGCTCAATTAGTAGAACGCGATAACGAGTCAACGCAACTAAAAGAGAGCAGCCAGAAAAAATGATAATACTGGTGATAACAGTCATCAAAGCGGTGACAATAAGCATGGAGGGAATCACATGCCAGAAATGGTAACCACTTCAATGGTAATCATGGTCAAAACAATAAGAATGGACATTTCAAGAAGAGAAAATTCAACAATGATGGAAAGACGTAAGCACCAACTCCGTTGTTAAGGAAGGAGAACGACCACCTATCATATGCTTCAAATGCGGAGGGGAGGGACACATCAGTCCAAACTGCGCGATGCCATCCAAAGCATGCTATAATTGTGGAAGAGAAGGTCACTTAGCCCGATTTTTGTCGTTCACCGAAGACAAGTTCAGATAGGATGGAGGCACCAAAGACCGTCCCAGAAAAGCCAAAGCCAGTAGTTTAAGAGAGAGCATTTTTTTCGTGACGAGGAAACCTGAATAAAATTATCACGGTATGTTAGTCATAAACTCTTGCGAAGTCTATACCGTGTTAGATACCGGTTCTACTCACTCTTTTATTTCACCTAGTTGTGTTCAATATTTGAACTTAACTCCGAGAAGTTTAGACTTTGATATGTCTATTTAAACTCAGTTGGGAGAAACCTTCGTTACCTCTACTATTTATAAATCTTGTTCAAATCAACACTTTTCACGTTACCTGTCGATCTTATCTCTTTGAAAATACTTGCATTGATGTGATTTTTTTGAAACGATTGGTTACTACTCATCATGCTTCTCGTAAGGTTGTTAGCTTTCATATTCCTAACCAACCTGTTATGCAAATTCAAAGTAACCAAACCACTAAAGTCAATCATTGTCATATCAAGCCATAAGTAAAAATCCCCGTTCCTTTCGCTGTTGACTTCCTGGTGTGGAATGCACCGAAGCTAGACTTTCCGTAGGAGACGTTGTAAATGACGATAGCAAGTTGATAGGTATCAATGTGACGTGTTATCCAAGTCTTGGATGAGGGTCACAGTTTTGAACGATATTTCTATTGTTAATAAATTTCTTGACGTATTCTTGAAGACTTCTTAGCCTACCCCAGAGCGTAAAATTGAATTTTGTATTGACCCCAGTAAAAAACCCATTTCTTAAACCCTCAAATATTTCTTTAACTAAAACGAACGTATTATGCGCCAAAGACGTTGGCTCGAGCTGTTGAAGATTACGATCGTACCATTCAATAACATCGTGGAAAAGCGAACGTGGTAGCTGACGCGTTGTGTAGAAGATCGTATACGGTTACAAGTGCGAATATACGAACCCACATGAAGATAACGAATATACGATTAAAATCGACTTTAATCGATAAAGTTAAAGCCGCTCAAGCTACATACTCAGAGCTGATAAATGTGAAGAAGAAGGTTCAAGAGGGCGTTATTCTAGAAGCAAGAATCGACGAAGAGAGGAAATCTCAACTCTCGATTTAATTGGCCCATTTGAAATCCTCGATGAAGTAGGAACTGTGGCCTATAGACTCATTTTACCGCCAAGTATGTTGCGTGTTCAAAACATTTTTTTTTACGTATCGATGTTGCGTAAATATGTGGACGGCCCGAACAACATTATTAATTTAGAACCGGACGAGATAGCGGGATGATTTAATGTTTGAGGAGATACGTGTTAAAATCTTGGATAAGAAGGATCATATTCGACGCTCAAAGGTTATACCTCAAGAGTTAGAATTTGAAGTGAAGTCAATGTATCCTCACCTGTTCGGCATACCAGGTATGTACGTAAATTTCGAGGGCGAAATTCCATAAGGAGGGGAGATTGTGAGACCCCAGATTTTATGAATAAATATTTAATTTTCTCGAAATAATTATGGTGTGGATTTGATATAATATTATAGTTGTGGGTATTATTTATAAATTTTGCAAAGTAAGCAAGTTGTTTTAAAATATTCGTTTGGTCGGGAAATATTCTTTTTGTCGGAGAATATTCGTACGACGGCACAATCATTGGTAGACCCCACAACAGAAGTATAGTCGTAGTTAGAAAACGACAAAATTATCTTTCTATAAAAATAACAGCTGAGGTGTTACCGTTAAAATCGTTAAAACTGTTGAACTACCCGGTAGTAAAAGTACAGTAATACGCGTGGTTGCATAGTAGCACACGGTATTGATTATTGATGCTTACGTGAGAAGTCACTCAGCTATACTCAATTATTGCTACAGTAATTGCTGCATCATATCTCTTAAATTATTGTCATAGTATCATCTGTATAATATGTTATATTATTAAATCAATAATTGAGACGTTGTGGTAAGTTTGGTTATTTTTATGGGGGGCCATATGTCATCATCTAAGAGTCTCTTCGTCAATAGTAATTACCGTCGTCAATAGTATTTACCTTGGTCAATAGTATTTACCTTGGTCAATAGTATTTACCTTGGTCAATAGTAATTACCTTCGTCAATAGTATTTACCTTGCTCAATAGTATTTACCTTGGTCAATAGTAATTACTTTCGTCAATAGTAATTATCCCTTCAATATTATCAAGAGTCATTTGACCATTCTTTAAGACCAAGAGTCATTTGACCCTTCGTTAAGATCAAGAGTCACCCTCAGTTTTTCTATAAATAGAGGCCTAGGGGCTTCATTATTTTTTACGAATTCATTCAAGCTATAGAGAGAGAAAGTATAGAGAGAATAAGAGAGAGAGAATAAAAGTATTTTGCTACTTCACTTTTTCAATATCCAGTTCTTTTAAGGTAGGGAATATTATTTCTTTTATATTCATGAAGAGAACTTCTGTTATTCCATTCTTTATTATTCTGTTGGAATAACCAGTATACGCGGTCTACCCTATACTTGGTGACATTCTTCTATTATTCTGTTGGAACATCCTGTCTGTGTGTTTTACACCGGACCTGGTTCCGTTTTTATTATTATTTTGTTGGGACATCCTGTCTGTGTGTTTTACACCGGACCTGGTTCCGTTTTTATTATTATTCTGTTGGAACATCCTGTCTGTGTGTTTTGAACATCCTGTCTGTGTGTTTTACACCGGACCTGGTTCCGTCTTTGTTATTATTCTGTTGGAACATCCTGTCTGTGTGTTTTACACCGGACCTGGTTCTATTATTTATTATTCTGTCGGAATATCATGTCTGTGCGTTTACGCCGGACCTGGTTCCATTATTTATTATTCTGTTGGAATAACCTGTCTGTGCGGTCTATCGCATGCATGGTGATTTCTTTTGTTATTCCATTCTTTATTATACTCAGTTGGTTAAGTTTTGACTTCTATATTCCATGAAATTTGTGGAATATCCTTGATAATTGCGGTTCATCCAGTATATTTTCATGAAAATATTCTTCTAAGCATTCTTGAATTTTACTCCACAAAGCAGTATCATGTTGACAATTTGGACATTGTTAATTCTTGGATAAATTAATTCTTGAACTTGTTTTATTGAATTCTTATATCATTGTCATCATCCTCATGTTTATAAAATGTTGAAAGTCATCTGTGGCCTGTAGTGCATAGATGGACTTGGTATGATTATGACCAGAGATTATTCTGTATAATCATGACCGTAATGTTACAAATGATGTGGTAAAAGTCCTCATTGGCCAGTAGTGCATTGATGGACAGTTGTTGGCATGATCATGACCATTAATGAATACCCGAATATCCTTGGTCGTAGTGCAGGGGTGATTCGATGATGTGGATTATTTTATTAAGCTGAGTCTCAGCGATAACAGTGTTGAAAAACTTTTTAAATTATAAAAGATAGTAGAGTTTATTTTCTACTTGACTCTTTTAATGGATTGCTTGTTCCGCTGCAGTTAAACTTGATGTCTATTATATTTTATCAGTTTAACATTGTTGAAGGCTAATGATAATTTATTCTGTATTATCTTAGTCATAATATTTATTACTGGGCTAGTTGAGCTCACCCTTTCTTTCACTGTTCTCTTCAAAAAATGAGAACGTAGCTGGGGCAAGTCGGGGAACGGAGTAATGGTCCGAATGATAGTATTAGTTAGTAGTCCTCACTATTCTATGTAATAGTGTGTTAATAAATATAATGAGGACTCCTTTTGAGTATGAATACTCTCTAGAAGATAATATTTGTATTCAAACTCACGGTTTATGTTTTGTCGTATTGTACACGGCAGTTGTATTAGTAAGTTGTATTTGTATTCTATATTATGTATCTGACGACCCAAGATGGGTGATGTATACCTAATTTTGGGGGCGTCACAATAAATTAGTATATTTAATAGATACATAATAGTTTTATAAGGGAATGAGAATTAGTAGTATAGTTTTATAAGAAAACCATCAATATAAATATAAGATTATCTTAAATAATATTAATTTTCTATTTTTATTAAAATATATATCTATAGACACAATTTAGTTGGTCCTCTTCTTTTTTTTTTTTTGTTAAACCTTTGACTTTTTTATATTAAGTTAACTTTTATTATTTACAAATTCAAATCAAAATTTGGAATTAGGATTATAGTTTTATAAGGAAACAAAAATTAGAAATATAATTTTATAATAAAATAATCAAAATAAGTTATTTTTACCTAATATTAATTGATTTCTTTTATTCAAATACATAAAATAATACATATTTAATTAGAATTATATTACCACTTAGATAATATAGTTTGAGAGTAAAATAAAATTATCAAAAAAATCATCTACTTAATTTAAATTTGTTACTATTATTAAAATATAAATATAATTATTGTAGTAAAATTATATTACTACTTAAATAATAAGAAAAAATTTGCTTAGTCTACTCAAAATATTAATTAAAAATAAATATAAATTTTAAGAATCAAGAATAAACCGCATGCTTTGCACGGGCTAGTAACTATTTATAAAGAGTACAAGGTTTTTATGATTAATATTATTCACTTTATTTAAGATAATTTTTTTAAAGATTATGATTTTCATTTAATTATTTCAATCGAATACAAATAGCATGCATAAATATAAGAATATAATTTTTTTTATTTAATTTTTAGATTGTGGAATATCATTACCATAATCGGGAAACAATTATTCCATAAAAAATCACATTTTATTCGTGGTGATATAAAGAGACACAATATCTTCAAGTTTGTTACCATAATTTTATTATCACGTAACAACAGTTAAAGTAATAATTTATTACTTTTATGGGTAAATTTGGAACAAAAAATACATTCTTAATATTTATTAAAATTTAGAAATGGAACTTTTCTTGTTTGTTTGTTTTTTTGTGCTGAGTGTATTTCATTAAAATGGTTCTTGCCCTGGACATAATGACCCTACCCGATTCATGTAAAAGCTCAAGCCTAACCCATATTCATGTTGGCCTTACATTAATCCAGTTTTAAATAGCGTTGTCTAGACTCCAGACGTTAACTTGTCTGGGCTGATTATTAGAATATTGCTATCTTGGATTGTTCGGCCCAGTTGTTAGGCTACGTGAGATTACACCTAATATATACCCTCCAAATTCCATCAACTTTTCTGGTATGAACCCATATTCCTTTTTTTTAATTCATATCAATGTGAAATTCACTTGGGCTATGCGTCTCACCAATTTTTTTAATGGTTTAGACAGACTGTCCCATGCGAAGAACAGTTGTTTTTTAAATAAAATTATTTTTAATTTATTAATTTATTTTATATAGGGATTATAAAATATATATTTTTATTTTCAAATTGACATACTATTATTATTAGAAAAATCATATAAATTTTGCTTAAAAGCGAATGACTACAAATCATATATTGAGCGTTACTAGTGTGATTTTTTTGTTATTTTTAATTTAATATTAAGTTTTTATATAGTTTCAAATTTTAATATTTAGTTTTTATAATCAATCCTTCATATTTATATATACATTTTTAATTAGAGTTCAAAGTTGAGTAGAAACTTAAAAGCCTAAACATAGTGTATAAGTCATACTCTATTGTATAATTAATTAACTAAATAAATTTTATAAAAAGAATGTTGTAAAATAATAAGTTACGATCATGAATTTAGTTTTGAAGGTAATTAAAATTATTAGTATATATTATAAGTTAGGGTTTCTTTTTAGGAATATATTAGTAATATGTATATTCTTAAATAACTATTTAGGAATATAATTGTTGTAAAATAATAAGTTGTCATTATGATTTTAGTTTTAAAAGATAGCTAACTAAATTTTAATAGCTAATATATAAGTTAGAATTGTTTTGCAATCATTAATTAATTAAATTTTAATAGCTAATATATAATTTTTAGAATTGGTAACTAATTAAAGTAATCATTAATATATATGTATATAATATAATTTTGATAATAATTATTATATCTACTCATAATATTTTTTAATATATAGTCAAAAGTTGAGTAGAAACTTAAACTAAAATCTTAAATATGATTTTTAAGTTAAATGTATTATATGACTAAGTAATTAAAAGATGCTTATAAAAAAAATAAAATTGTTGCATAAAAATAAGTTAATATTAAAGTTTCTAGGATCATAAAAAGATTTTTAATTCTAAACCATGTTTCGCCTTACAAAAATGGGAGGTAAAAATATAAATAAGTGTAATTCAAATACACTTATGTTTAATTTTTCTGTCCACATAGAAGAGCTATTTGCCTTATTATATATTTATATAGTTTGGATGACTATAAATTAAGTGAGTTTTAGTTGTAGTTAAATTAATCGTAACACTATATGAGAATATAAAAAATGTTATAAACTAAAAACATTAAGTTTTTGTCTTATTATATATTTATTTATATAAATATAAATAATTGCACGAGTATTCGTAGTGCCGGAGGCAACCCTAATATATATATATATATATATATATATATATATATATATATATATATATATATATATATATATATATTAGATCCATATAGATAATCAAACCCAAACAAGTTACTATAGAAGTACTTATTATTACCTTTTTCTCTGTTTGCCATATGAGCATTGAGCCGCGCTAAGCTAAGCATTACCCACAGATTGTGCGGAATCACTTAAGGCAGGAGGACGATATGAAAATTGAAGAGACTAGGCTATTCTCTTTTCATAAAAGATTAGGATATTTAAATAAAAAAAAACTTTTAATATATTATCCTCATTCCAAAAGATCATAAGATTAATATTAATTTAAAATTTATATAGTTTAGACAAATAATTATCAAATTTATAATTATATAATATTATAAATTTATTATTTTAAAAGTTAAATGAATCAGGTTATATGATGAAGAATCATGCACTTTGCACTAGTATTATATGCTACTCCCTCCGTCCCATGATAAAAGTCCTTATTACCAAATTTTTATACATTTTTTTCTATTATGCCCGTAGCATTAAATATCTCATACTTTTCTTATTCTAATTTTCTCTCCATATTTATTTAAATAAATATGGAGATAAAATATTTTGAATTGAATAGCTAGAAAGTTACTCTCTCACTTACATTGAAAATAATTAATGACATATTATTATGGGTAATTTTGTCATTCATTCCTCTTCTTAATATGCGTGAAAAGTTCACTATGACTTTTATTCTGGGACAGAGGGAGTATTATATAGTGCATATATAAAAAATTAATTATATGTTATTATTGAACTAAACCATCGATATATGAGCAATTACTTTCCATAATTCCATTATCCATGAGTCACTAAATAGAATTAGTAGTTGCATGGTACACCGAACCTTTACAAAAGGTCAAAAGAAATATAATATTGATATATATATATATCAATTGAATAAATTGAATTACTAGTATGATCTATCTATCTATCGTGAATGGAAAAGCAAAAGTGTTTTTGATTATATTTATTTATATGATGGGGGGTTTGGACTTTGTTTGGCTTCAAAAAGATTTGAATCTTGATATCCAAATTTTACTTTTCTTCTCTAGAGTAGAGCTCTACTTTTTACACCCAAAAAATATTTTTCTCAAAGTGGAGGGAAAAGTGGGAAGAAAAAAAAAAGGCTGGTTCTTTTCAGGTGGTTAACTTTATCAGTGTCAAACATCGAAGTCATTAGGCATGCAGAGGGTCAATACTGCCCGGGGGAGTTTCAAAACCTAAAGACAACTGGAATCTTTTGCCCTCTCTCTCTCTCTGTGTAAACTAGTTTTAATACCATTTTATAGGTTTCAAATAAGTTTTATTTGTATTTTGAATTAGTTTATGAAATTTTTTGTCCCTCTAAATTTAATTCTTCCATTAATCTGTCTTCTCAAATTTATTAGTTTACATTTTTGCTCTACCCCTATAACTATATAAAAAAATTCCAACAGGGGCAGCTGTCTATGCTGCCCCTTGCTATATCCGCCACTGTATATATGACATCAACCCTTTTGTCTTAATCTATTTTCATCAGAGTTAATAATAATATATAATAGTAATAATAAGGTTTAACAAACCCATCGCTTGACTCTGTTGTTTAAGAGAGAATTCAGATCCAATTGTAAACTCGGATCTTAAATTCGACTCTCACTCGAAGTAGCATATATAAGGGTCACGGATCACAGGCGTAAGTTTGTTTCGAAAATCTTGTTCGGGTGGGAAGTTTGTTTCGAAAATCTTGTTCGGGTGGGAAGATTTAGTCCGACGCAAATAGAGATATTATTCATTATCAAAATAATAATAATAATAAGAAGAAGAAGAAGAAGAAGGTTTAACTGATCCCTCGATCCTTCTGAAAATGTATACTTGGGAGGTGATCTATTTAAGTTTTTAAAAACTTTTTCTTTTATCAAAAAATACTAAGACTCGGTGTATAGGCATGTAGGCAGAGAAATTAATTCGCATGAATTTTACATTAATTATGAAAAATAATATTAAAAGAAGAGAAAAATATTTTATCGCTATACATCTACAACGACACTTTTTATTTGATTATTTTCTTAATTAAATAGGCACTGTATCCTTTGGGAATGTTTATAGATCTTGGTGAAAATTCTGTGTCTGAAATATTGATTCGATCCTTAATCCCTCTGTCATTGCTGAGTTCTATGATTCCTTCCTCTGTCGACATTCTTTATTTCTTACTTATAATTAACTTATATGTATTGTGTCTCTGCCAAATTCTATCTTTACCTAAACCCAATAAAGTTATTAATTTTCAGTAGTATTTCTATAACTATATATATATATATATATATATATATATATATATATATATATGAAGAGTCCCGCAAACAGTCACAAACAGCCTTTTACTGTTGACAAATAAAAAATACATAATCAGCTACTATATATATAATTACAGCTAGCCTTATATAATTGAAAGTTAATTGTAACATGCATCCAATCCAATCATCTTTCCACTGAATATTTGGAATATAATTAATTAATTCACTGATCATACATGTGAAGCCACTAACAATTGATGTCTAAAACTGTCCACTTAAAATAGCAGGTAGGGTTGAAATTTGCAGAGACTCACGGGCCTTATGCTGCAACTTGTTGCATAGAATTGTTGTTACCAATGCATGCCTAGCTAGCTAGATCTCTAATTATATTAGGGCACGCAGGCAGTACTAGCTACCTTAGAATATTAGTAATTGATAATAATTCTCCATGATACTTATGATGGTTTAATTTCAACAGGAGATATAGAAATTAAGGCAACAGGAGCAATGATGATGTCCTCCTCTTGTGCTTCATCAATATCCAGCAGCAGCTTGTTTCATCATGATTATACTCCTCCTTTATTTCTTATCATCCACCAACCCCAACAAAAATCATCATCACATGACTTAGTACTCATCAAAACCCCTACTATTAATCACAAGCAGAAGAAGAAGAAAAAGAAAAAGAAGACGAATATTATAAAGAATTGAAGATGATGAAGATCGTACGTGAAGAAGAAGATTAGGGTTTGCTCAAGTATTATAAACCCTAGCTACCTAATTTCATAGAGCTCTCTCTCTCTCTCTTATCTTTTGGGGAATCAAGCTGTCTCGGTCCGATATTGTTTGCTTGCTTGCTACATCAAGCTATCAGCAATTCATGATACAAGTTTAATTAGTTTTCAAGCTTTTACTTTTTATTTTGGCTACTTAATATATATGTGTGTGATCTGGTTTTTGTTTTATGTACTAGCTAATATAGCTGATTGAAAAAGATCGACGCATAACATATATATATATATATATGGAGTATTTTAATTATTTGATGTGTTGGAATTAATATGGCATGTTTGTTTTCATCATATATATATAAGAAGATCGATCCATGTAATACCTCTTTTCTCTCTCTCTCCTTCTATCTATATGAGATTAGTTTGTTCAGTTTTTATTTTGTTTGATTGCTGTTGGAGCAGAATTAATTTTCATGGAATGCGATTTCATGTTTTTTATATCTACTGTAGATCGATGTGGTGCACTAATTGACCGTGTTGTTTAATGAGCAGTACGTATACATGATGAAAGATCGATCGATCGAGTTTCTATTTTTAGCTTAAGGATTTTATTTTTTTTGGGTACTTAATTGTACACCAATTAATCTATACTTTTCTTGAATTAGGGTTTCTTGATATTCTCATCTTATCGTCTCCAAACAGTTAAACAGGTTATATATATATATAACCGTGCATGAACATACCGAAATACGTATATATACGCATACATTCAGCAGCCTTGATCAGAATTATATTGATCGAGAGATTGGTGTATCTGTCTGTATATTTAGGAATTAGGCCAACACGCAAACTACAAGATCTGTGTGGATCATATTTCTACATTGAATTAAATGTCATTTACATGATGAATATGCAAATTATTTTGCATTTTCACATGATATAGGAATAATATATAGGAGTTATATATATATATATATAGAGGTGCACACATGTGCAAGTTTCAAATATACACAGTCTATGATCCTATAAGTTAAGTCAGCCTACGATAAAGTAGTCGCTCTACTACAATAGAAACATAGAGGTTTTCAATACTAGCTTATATATATATAATCAAAGTAGTCTGATATATTACCTCGATCAGGTACAAATTAACCATGCGTTTTCTCCAGTAGTCTAGTCCTTTAGTAAGAATTAATTAGTATACGTATACGTACTTACTCTAGAATTAATTAATATTAAGCATGCAAGATACATTCTGCTTGTCTTAGTTTTTACAGTATAGTATTTTCTGTTATTGCTACAATTGGCTGATCGATCGATCAGGAATTGAAATAGCTAGTACGTAATTGAAATGGCCATGCCATGTCGACCAAAATAAAATGAAATGCATATATATGTAGCTACCACTAATTAATTCATAAGACTAAGATAAGAAGAAATTAATATAACTGAGGTTAATTAGCATGCATGTGATATACAGTTACTTATTTATTATATTAATTATAACCTCACCATGCCACTGGTATATATATAATATTCATCATGATGATTGGTTTCATTATGTTGAGAATTAATTTTAATTCACAAGTGTATGCATGGTTTTAATTGGACCTTTGGGTTATTTATAGTACCTAATTTGCATCCATTTTTTGTTAATATATAATTATATATGTACATATATACATACATATATAGGGAGTACTTGTTTAGGATTCTTTATTGGCCTTAATTTAATTGAGCCATGTCTTTTAATTTTAGAAACCACATGCGAAAGGTCTATCTCATCATATATTCATGAATACTTTCTTTATTTCTTCTAGAAAAAGCTAGTCTGCATGTACTATTAAAGGTAGTTTCAAGTTATTATCCTAAAAATTTATAAGAAAATTTGTACCATATTAGCACTTTGGATCCCTATCAAGTTGTATATTAATTTTGTACAATTAATTAATAATGACCCTATTAATTATTTGTCTCTCTGTATATATATATATATATATATATAATCTATTATTAATTTTCAAATATGTGTTTCTGCTTCATCTTTACATAGTAGGTATGGCCAGGTATCAAAATATTTGGACAGTAGGCCTGTACTTGAATAGGTATTTAACCAGGGCCCAAATACCCTATGTTATTATACCATAGGTCCATAGGGTAACCTGGGTCTTTTCTTAAGGGCCATCAATCCTTTAGGCCATTTCCTAATTGGAAAATTATTACTTACTCCCCCATCCCTAAATAAGTGATGTTTTAAGGAGTTTAAAATTTGTCGTAACAAATTTTAAAAAATGTAATATTGTAAGTGGTAGTACCAAAAAAGAAAAAGAAATTCTTTCTTAAGAGCATAATTAAGTTATATGTTTCCTTTGATTAGCTCCATTTAACAAGTAGATCGTGACAAGGTTTTTCATAGTTCTTTTCTATTCTATTTGTTGCGTCATCCAAGTCAGAGCATTTGCACTTAACTCGTTTTCAAGTACATAAAAATAAAATACTACTACTATGTAGTAATTAACTAAAATGTTGTGTTTTTCATTGGAGAGGATAAGAGTGAATTGGTTAGTATGAAATTTATTTTTGGATAAGTTGGTCAATTGATCAATAGAGTACTGACACGTAGATAAGATTTTATGTGTATCAATATTCTATTGGACAATTAACTAACTTACTTAAAAATAAATTTCATATTAACCTGATCCGAATAATGGAGGTAGGCACGTCGTTAAAATAAATTTTGAAGTATTAATTGTTGTTTAATTGTGTTTTGGTGATGATTTGTAATTTATGGAAAAGGACTTTTGACTAGTAGCGTGTACCCATATGAAGATACTACTGCTTTACATAATATATACATAGTGCTTCATATAATATAGAAATAGTTGGATTAATAAAATTCATGAAGAGCGCATATATATACATTAATTGACTTGACTTGTAATTATTCCATCCGTCTCATAATATAAGATATTTTAAAATTATATATAAAAATTAAAAAAATAATTGTATAGTATTAATTATTTATAATACTCTTTACTTTATATTTGTATCACACTCTCTCTTATTTATAACATTTTATAATGAAGAGTAATTTTGAAAAGATTGTGGTTAATTCTCTTATTTATAACATTTTATAATGAAGAGTAATTTTGAAAGTTGATGAAGACACTTGATATTCTTTTAAAATTATATTTTAGCTTAAAATTCGTTATTGATAAAAAAATATTAGGTTTACATGTGTTATCACCTAGTTTGACACGGTGAAAAAAATTATTATATAGCACCTCCGAATTCAAGTTTTTTTAAATAATTAACAGCAACTTGTGCATTATTTCCATTTTTCGAATAACTCCTTAAATCTCTAACCACATTTCAAATATCATTATCACTAAAACCTACGTTTTGCATCTCTCCGCCCATTGTGATCAAAACGTTTATCATCATATTAGGTCCAATACCAGACTTATTTAAAGCGTCAATTAATTGTCTTGCAACCTGATTAATATTTATGTGTGTCGCAATCAAATCTACTTTTGTAGGTGTCACTAATTGACGATTGTGTTTCAATTCAAGGATAGAAATACGCTAATGGTTTTCTTTCTTACTATGTATAACAAACATTTTAGTTTTACACAATGTGTGTCCTATAGAGTCTCTTTGTCTTATTATTTTAACATTATCACATCCATCATCTAGTAAACACTTTACAGTCGTTGGTATGCCAGTTTTTTTGCATACATATAGCCTAAAGATAAATCATATGTACGAGCATGTTATGATTTGTAGCAATTCTAATCTCAAATCCATTTTTATAAGCATGGATTCTATAAAAAATTTCAGCTGCTTCCAACTAAGAGAACAATTGGCCAACATATGGAACAACTTTAGTTTTACTACTTTCAATGTTAACGTCAAATTTTGTATGCTTAACGAAATCATCAAAACAACATGTCAAATTCGCACTAACGGTTGATTGTATTGTTGTGAAATCAAACTCACGAAATACACTCACATAAACATAAACAAAGAGATATAAAATACGAACACAAGAATTTACGTGGAAATCCAATTGAAAAAAATCACGGGGAGATAGAAGAAATCCACAATAATAATATGGAGAGTACAAAGTGTTTATTTGTGTCATATGCTATTGTGTTATGTATCCCTTAAATTCTTGCTTATTGCTGTATTTATAGTTGTCATGTTCACCAGAATCCAATCAGGAGTAAAAGTTATTTGTAGAATCACCTTATAACTGCAATTAATGGTTGATGAATTTCTTCCCAAATTAAATCTTCTTATCCCACTAAATAAGAAAATACAATCTTACTTTAATAAGGTCTCTCCCACTGTCAAAATAAATATATATGACGGGTCAACACCAAATCTAGTCTATTAAATAAATTGGGCTATGTGACGCCCCCAAAATTAGGTATACATCACTCATTTTGGGTCGCCAGATACAGGGTACTGAATACAAATACAACTTAATAATACAACTGTCGTGTACAATACGACCAAACATAATCTGTGAGTTTGAATACAAATGCTGTCTACTAGAGAGTATTCATATATAAAAGGAGTTCTCATCACATTTATTAACACACTATTACATAGAATAGTAAGGACTACTAACTAATACTATCATTCGGACCATCACTCAGTTCCCCCACTTGCCCCAACTATGTTCTCATTTCCTGAAGAGAACATTGAAAGAAAGGGTGAGCTCAACTAGCCCAGTAAGAAATATTATGACTAAGATAATGCAGAATAAATTATCATTAGCCTTCAACAATGTTAAACTGATAAAATATAATAGACATCAAGTTTAACTGCAGCGAAACAAGCAATCCATTAAAAGAGTCAAGTAGAAAATAAACTCTACTATCTTTTATGATTTAAAAGGTTTTTCAACACTGTGATCGCTGGGACTCAGCTTAATAAGAAAATCCACATCATCGAATCACCCCTGCACTACGGCCAAGGATATTCGTGTATTCATTAATGGTCATGATCATGCCAACAACTGTCCATCAATGCACTACGGCCCAATGAGGACTTTTACCACATCATTTGTAACATTACGGTCATGATTATACCGAATAATCCCTGGTCATAATCATACCAAGTCCATCTATGCACTACAGGCCACAGATGACTTTCAACATTTTATAAACATGAGGATGATGACAATGATATAAGAATTCAATAAAACAAGTTCAAGAATTAATTTATCTAAGAATTAACAACGTCCAAATTGTCAACATGATACTACTTGGTGGAGTAAAATTCAAGAATACTTAGAAGAATATTTTCATGAAAAGATACTGGATGAACCGCAATTATCAAAGATATTTCACTAATTTTATGGAGTATAGAAGTTAAAACTTAACCAACTGAGTATAATAACGAATGAAATAACAAAAGAAATCACCATGCATGCGATAGATCGCACAGACAGGTTATTCTAACAGAATAATAAATAATGGAACCAGGTCCGGCGTAAATACACAGACAGGATATTCTGACAGAATAATAAACAATGGAACCAGGTCCGGCGTAAACGCACAGACAGGATATTCCGACAGAATAATAATAAATAATAGAACCAGGTCCGGTGTAAAACACACAGACAGGATGTTCCAACTGTGACGCCCCCAAAATTAGGTATACATCACCCATCTTGGGTTGTCAGATACATAGTACAGAATACAAATACAACTTACTAATATAATTATCGTGTACAATACGACAAAACATAAACTGTGAGTTTGAATACAAATATTATCTTCTAGAGAGTATTCATACTCAAAAGGAGTCCTCATTACATTTATTAACACACCATTACATAGAATAGTGAGGACTACTAACTAATACTATCATTCGGACCATCACTCCGTTCCCCTACTTGCCCCAGCTACGTTCTTATTTCCTGAAGAGAACAGTGAAAGAAAGGGTGAACTCAACTAGCCCAGTAAGAAATATTATGACTAAGATAATGCAGAATAAATTATCATTAGCCTTCAACAATGTTAAACTGATAAAATATAATAGACATCAAGTTTAGCTGTAGCGGAACAAGCAATCCATTAAGAGAGTCAAGTAGAAAATAAACTCTACTATCTTTTATGATTTAAAAGATTTTCTAACACTGTGATCGCTGGGACTCAGCTTAGTAAAATAATCCACATCATCGAATCACCCCTGCACTACGGCCAAGGATATTCGTATATTCATTAATGGTCATGATCATGCCAACAACTGTCCATCAATGCACTACGGGCCAATGAGGACTTTTACCACATCATTCGTAACATTACGGTCATGATTACACCGAATAATCCCTGGTCATAATCATACCAAGTCCATCTATGCACTACAGGCCACGAATGACTTTCAACAGAATATAAACATGAGGATGATGACAATGATATAAGAATTCAATAAAACAAGTTCAAGAATTAATTTATCCAAGAATTAACAACGTCCAAATTGTCAACATGATACTACTTTGTGGAGTAAAATTCAAGAATGATCAGGAGAATATTTTCATGAATAAATACTAGATGAAGCGTAAATGTCAAGGATATTCCATAAATTTCATGGAGTATAGAAGTCAAAACTTAACCAACTGAGTATAATAAAGAATGGAATAACAAAAGAAATCACCATGCATGCGATAGACCGCACAGACAGGTTATTTCAACAGAATAATAAATAATGGAACCAGGTCCGGCGTAAACGCACAGACAGGATATTCCGACAGAATAATAAATAATGGAACCAGGTCCGGCGTAAACGCACAGAGAGGATATTCCGACAGAATAATAAATAATGGAACCAGGTCCGGTGTAAAACACACAGATAGGATGTTCCAACAGAATAATAACAAGACGGAACCAGGTCCGGTATAAAACACACAGACATGATGTTCCAACAGAATAATAATAAAAACGGAACCAGGTCCGGTGTAAAACACACAGACAGGATGTTCCAACAGAATAATAGAAGAATGTCACCAAGTATAGGGTAGACCACGTATACAGGTTATTCCAACAGAATAATAAGAAATGGAATAACAACAATTCTCTTCATGAATAAGAAAGAATAACACCCCTTACCTTAAAAGAACTGGATATTGGAAAAGTGAAGTAGCAGAATACTTTTATTCTCTCTCTCTTATTCTCTCTATACTTTCTCTCTCTATAGCTTGAATGAATTCGTGAAAAATAATGAAGCCCTAGGCCTCTATTTATAGAAAAACTGAAGGTGGCTCTTGGTCTTAACGAAGGGTCAAATGACTCTTGGTCTTAACGAAGGGTCAAATGACTCTTGGTAATATTGAAGGGACAACTACTATTGACGAAAGTAATTACTATTGACCAAGGTAAATACTATTGACGAATGTAATTACTATTGACCAAGGTAAATACTATTGACGAAGGTAATTACTATTGACCAAGGTAAATACTATTGACCAAGGTAAATACTATTGACGACGGTAATTACTATTGACGAAGAGACTCTTAGATGATGACATATGGGCCCCCCATAAAAAATAACCAACTTACCACAACGTCTCAATTATTGATTTAATAATATAACATATTATACAGATGATACTATGACAATAATTTAAGAGATATAATGCAGCAATTACTGTAGCAATAATTGAGTATAGCTGAGTGACTTCACGTAAGCATCAATAATCAATACCGTGTGCTACTATGCAACCACGCGCATTACTGTACTTTTACTACCGGGTAGTTCAACAGTTTTAACGGTTTTAACGGTAACACCTCAGCCGTTATTTTTATAGAAAGATAATTTTGTCGTTTTCTAACTACGACTATACTTCTGTTGTGGGGTCCACCAATGATTGTGCCGTCGTACGAATATTCCCCGACAAAAAGAATATTCCCCGACCAAACGAATATTTTAAAACAACTTGCTTACTTTGTAAAATTTATAAATATTACCCACAACTATAACATTATATCAAATTAACTCCATAATATTCAAAAATGATATTTATAGAAAATTCATCTTTATTTATAAAAGTTGGGGTCTTACACCAACAGAATAATTACAAGACGGAACCAGGTCCGGCGTAAACGCACAGACAGGATGTTCCAACAGAATAACAGAAGAATGTCACCAAGTATAGGGTAGACCGCGTATACAGGTTATTCTAACAGAATAATAAGAAATGAAATAACAACAGTTCTCTTCATGAATAAGAAAGAATAACACCCCTTACCGTTTTAAAGAAGAACTGAAATAAGGAAGTAGTTAAGTAGCAGAATACTTTTCTTCTCTCTCTATAGTTTCTCTCTATAGTTTCTCTCTCTAGAGTTCAGTGAATTCGTCAGAAATAATGAAGGAATGAGCTGCTATTTATAGAAAAATGAAATGCATAGTAACTTATCCATGAACGGTTCAGATTGATTACTTTAATCTGACGGTCCATATTTAAAGAAAATTATTTTAAATAAAATATAATATATTCTATTTATAGAATAACTTTAATAAAGTATTCTGTTTTATATAAAAAGATGTTTCTGTTTTATTACATTAATAATACGAATAAAACAAAACTTCATTATCGCTAAATAATTCATATTATTAACTGACAATAATTGAATCAAACTGAGTGACTTCTCACATAAGCATTAATAATCAATACCGTGTGTTACTATGCAACCACACGCATTACTGTACTTTTACTACCGAGTAGTTCAACAGTAACAATGGTAAAACTTCCGCCGTTATTTTTAATAAAATATTTTTGTCGTTTTCTCAATCCGACAATAAATTCGTTGTGGGGTCCACCAATGATTGTGCCGTTGTACGAATATTTCCTGTTAAAACGAATATTCCCCGACCAATCGAATATTATATAACAACTTGCGTACTTTGTAAAATTTATAAATATTACCCACAACTATAACATTATATCAAATTAACTCCATAATATTCAAAAATGATATTTATAGAAAATTCATCTTTATTTATAAAAGTTGGGGTCTTACAGGCTACAACTTGACTAGACCCAAATAATCACACCCCAACATTGCCCCCAGTCTCTTATTTATAAGAAACTTAAAATAAGAGAGTATACAAATTTATACCAACTGAAAATCCATACCTGCCGAAAACGAACTATCACACCTAAACTCCATACGCCGAATGAAATTTTTTGGCTCCCAATATTGCCGTTTCACTCTTTTTGTTCACTCCTTAGATAGATAAATAATTGCCCTTATTACTGCCGAAGATATAAAGAACCAACTTTATACCAACCGAACCAACCTTATCACTACCGAATATATAAAGAACCAACCGTATCACAATCGAAGATATAAAGAACCAATTTTATTACAACCGAATCAACTTTATCACAACCGAATATATAGATAATCAAGCCAGCCTTATTACAACCGAATATAGATAAATAACCCACCGAACACCAATAAATTTCGTTCCAAAGAACTGAACATCCAACCAAGCACCAATTATAAAGTTCGTTCCGAAGAACTGAACATATTCGTTTCGAAGAACTGAATAAATGTTTATGTTGTATATGAATGAATGAAGAAATATTAATGAATGTTTATATCCACCGAACATTATAAAAACAAACATTTTCCCCAATGACTGAACATACCACTGAACCTCCTTTAACACCAATGTTCGCACAAAGGCTGAACGTATCTCCGAACATAAAACAATTGTTCGCCCAAAGGCTAAACACACACTACCGAACTTCCAAAAACACCAAAGTTCGAACAAAGGCTGAACGTATCTCCGAACATAAAATAATTGTTTGTCCAAAGACAGAACAGACACCACCGAGCCTCCAAAAACACCAAAGTTTGCACAAAAGCTCAACGTATCTCCGAACATAAAATAATTATGTTTATATATTTGTAGCTTTGTGAATATTATTTGTTTCCAAATGTATTGTCATATAATCTAGTTTAATAAAATTATGTTAATTACATTGCAAACTTCAATATAAGATACTATTTGTTCAAAAGAATACACTTTAACTTTAAAAGATCACATAACTTTTACAGTTCTGTTTACAGTTGTAGTTGGCTAAATTTATTGTTATTTCTTCTTCTTATTATTATATGTAATGTAATTGATCTAACTTTAGAAATTGAAAAAATTATTTGGTTATGATTATAATGTGCACCCATTATATTCATATAAAAGTTAAAATGAGAGTGGGTGGATTCTCTCTTTTTTCACAATATTTTTGTCTCTATGATTCCTTAAATTATGTATGCCTCTCTGATTCCTCCCTACACGCATCCCAAATCTCGATCTCATTCTCCATCTCTGATTTACCCAAACATCATTTACAAGACAAATGAATACGAAGTCAGGCAGGGATTTAGGCCTCGATAATATTATAGGTTTCAATTTTTCCGACCTCAAAAGAAGATCAGGTATATATAGATTATTCTTCTAGCATCCCAAATCTTTCTTTCTCTATCTTTGATTTACCCATTACGACAAAAGTGGCTTCTAGGCATGGGCGGACCCAGAGCAAAGGTAGGGGGGCACATGCCCCCACTGGATATTCACCTCTTCATATATATATATATACGGTCCGGATCTTAAGCTCACCCCTTATCTAGCTCACCTTGCTCACCCCCTTTAGCGACGGACCGGGCGACGATTCGGTCCGTCGCTATATATAGAACCGTCGTCTTAGCTTTTAGCGACGGACAACATATAGCGACAGACAACACATAGCGACGAGCCGAATCGTCGCCCGGTCCGTCGCTAAAGGGGGTGAACAAGATGAGCTAGATAAGGGGTGAGATTAATATTTTTGTAACTATTAAAAATGAGGCTATCATGAAACAATTTTAAGTAATAAAATCTCGAAAAATGTTATTGTAAACAATATTTGAGGATTATTTAGTTTTGTGATTTATTTTATTAAATTTTTATTCTTAAATTTTTTTTTTCGAATTTGACCCCACTTAACTTTCAGGTTAGATCCGCCCTTGCCTCTAGGGTGCCTCTGCTTTCCAATATTCTTCATTGTTGTAACGACCCCAAAATAGGTCCATTCCATCCAACCTATTCTGAGTCGCCAAATACATGGTATAGAAAAAAACTGTAACTTTATTACAACAATTGTCGTGCAAAATACAACAACACATATGCTATAAGTTTGGATATAAATATATACCAAATGTGACTCATGTTCCAACCGTGGACATCACCTCACAATGACACCTTACATAAAGGTATAGTCAAAAACTGTTTTAAAAATTAGAATCTTTGGGAAGTGCTCAAGGAAACCTTCGTACATGGGAGGCCACGCGTCTAGGTTATGATAGATATCATATGGCCACAGAATTATCCTTGGTTGACCCAATAGACCCCAAAGAAAAACGAGAAGATTACTATCATATTCTTCCCAATGGTGAGTCTTCTCTTAACTTATCATTATCTCCACTGTCTCTAATTGAGAATTATACTTCAAACAAACACCAAGATTATATAGGTAGTGCCCATAGATATACTCAGCAAGTGGATGAGCACAACCCTGTCTTATGATGACACGAGGTTGTATGTCATTAGACATCTTGTATGATAGTGACAAAACACCCTTCCAACGTTGGGTTCGCCTCACCCTAATTTCTTCACCAAATATAACTACTAAATGATGACCACCGTTCTATTCCCTTGTTACCCCCGCTCGACCCAGCTACACTCTTATTACCTGAAAGGAATTGTGAAGCAAAAGGGTGAGCACAACTAGCTCAGTAAAGAATATCATGACTAAAGATAATTCAATTATCAATAGCCTTCATTAACAATAAATCAGAGATTTAGAACATATGGTAAATGATAAAAATTTCAACCATAGTTGCAGCGGAACGAGCAATCCATTAGAAGAGTCAAATAGACCATAAAGTCTATTATCTCCTCCATGTTAAAAATCCACCAACAATGTTTTATCCCTGTAACATCAATCAACCATTCTGGTCCACAATCATATGAATAACTCATAATCATAACTGTAGTTCTAAATTCCTCTTCTCATCCAGGACGAAGATAATTTTCATCACCTATTTTTACCTGAAACATCAAAGATCATTGTTACACCAAATCACATTTCCTGTTCCTAATCATACTAATAACTTCATCTTTGCACTACGGCCAAAGATATTCATTTGTATCACCAGTTGGTCATGTTTATCTCAACATCTGTTCATCTTTGCACTACTGGCCAAAGATATTTAACAACATGTCATCTTTGCACTACGGGCCAAAGATATTCATCAACAATTCATCTTTGCACTACAGGCCAAAGATATTCATCAATATTTCATCTTTACACTACAGGCCAAAGATATTAATATCTCAAAGAAATATATAATCATTTCAGAATTTATATAAACAATAATTATAACCATGTTGATCAATTCACCTTTGCACTTAAGCTAAAGATATTCACTTATAAATTTAATGGTCATGATCATACCAATCAACGATTCAACTTTGCACTACTGGCCAAAGATAACCCATAGTCATGATCATACCAAAAATGTGACGCCCCCAAAATTAGGTATACATCACCCATCTTGGGTCGTCAGATACAAAGTACAGAATACAAATACAACTGATTAATACATCTGTCGTGTACAATACGACAAAACATAAACTGTGAGTTTGAATACAAATATTATCTTCTAGAGAGTATTCATACTCAAAAGGAGTCCTCATTACATTTATTAACACACCATTACATAGAATAGTGAGGACTACTAACTAATACTATCATTCGGACCATCACTCCGTACCCCGACTTGTCCCAGCTACGTTCTCATTTCCTGAAGAGAACAGTGAAAGAAAGGGTGAGCTCAACTAGCCCAGTAAGAAATATTATGACTAAGATAATGCAGAATAAATTATCATTAGCCTTCAACAATGTTAAACTGATAAAATATAATAGACATCAAGTTTAACTGCTGCGGAACAAGCAATCCATTAAAAGAGTCAAGTAGAAAATAAACTCTACTATCTTTTATGATTTAAAAGGTTTTTCAACACTGTGATCGCTGAGACTCAGCTTAATAAAATAATCCACATCATCGAATCACCCCTGCACTACGGCCAAGGATATTCGTGTATTCATTAATGGTCATGATCATGCCAACAACTGTCCATCAATGCACTACGGGCCAATGAGGACTTTTACCACATCATTTGTAACATTACGGTCATGATTATACCGAATAATCCCTGGTCATAATCATACCAAGTCCATCTATGCACTACATGCCACAGATGACTTTCAACATTTTATAAACATGAGGATGATGACAATGATATAAGAATTCAATAAAACAAGTTCAAGAATTAATTTATCCAGGAATTAACAACGTCCAAATTGTCAACATGATACTGCATTGTGGAGTAAAATTCAAGAATGCTTAGAAGAATATTTTCTTGAAAAGATACTGGATGAAACGCAACTATCAAGGATATTCCACAAATTTCATGGAGTATAGAAGTCAAAACTTAACCAACTGAGTACAATAAAGAATGGAATAACAAAAGAAATCACCATGCATGCGATAGACCGCACAGACAGGTTATTCCAATAGAATAATAAATAATGGAACCAGGTCCGGCGTAAACGCACAGACAGGATATTCCGACAGAATAATAATAAAATGGAACCAGGTCCGGTGTAAAACACACAGACAGGATATTCCAACAGAATAATAATAAAACGGAACCAGGTCCGGTGTAAAACACACAGACAGGATGTTCCAACAGAATAATAAACGGAACCAGGTCCGGTGTAAAACACACAGACAGGATGTTCCAACAGAATAATAGAAGAATGTCACCAAGTATAGGGTAGACCGCGTATACTGGTTATTCCAACAGAATAATAACAAATGGAATAACAGAAGTTCTCTTCATGAATATAAAAGAAATAATATTCCCTACCTTAAAAGAACTGGATATTGGAAAAGTGATGTAGCAGAATACTTTTAGTCTCTCTCTCTTATTCTCTCTATACTTTCTCTCTCTATAGCTTGAATGAATTCGTGAAAAATAATGAAGCCCTAGGCCTCTATTTATAGAAAAACTGAGGGTGGCTCTTGGTCTTAACGAAGGGTCAAATGACTCTTGGTCTTAACGAAGGGTCAAATGACTCTTGGTAATATTGAAGGGACAACTACTATTGACGAAAGTAATTACTATTGACCAAGGTAAATACTATTGACGAAGGTAATTACTATTGACCAAGGTAAATACTATTGACGAAGGTAATTACTATTGACCAAGGTAAATACTATTGACGAAGGTAATTACTATTGACCAAGGTAAATACTATTGACGACGGTAATTACTATTGACGACGGTAATTACTATTGACGAAGAGACTCTTAGATGATGACATATGGCCCCCCATAAAATAACCAAACTTACCACAACGTCTCAATAATATAACATATTATACAGATGATACTATGACAATAATTTAAGAGATATGATGCAGCAATTACTGTAGCAATAATTGAGTATAGCTGAGTGACTTCTCACGTAAGCATCAATAATCAATACCGTGTGCTACTATGCAACCACGCGTATTACTGTACTTTTACTACCGAGTAGTTCAACAGTTTTAACGGTTTTAACGGTAACACCTCAGCCGTTATTTTTATAGAAAGATAATTCTGTCGTTTTCTCAATCCGACAATAATTCCGTTGTGGGGTCCACCAATGATTGTGCCGTCGTACGAATATTCCCCGACAAAAAGAATATTCTCCGACCAAACGAATATTTTATAACAACTTGCTTACTTTGCAAAATTTATAAATATTACCCACAACTATAACATTATATCAAATTAACTCCATAATATTCAAAAATGATATTTATAGAAAATTCATCTTTATTTATAAAAGTTGGGGTCTTACAACCTCCCCTTCTTATGAAATTTCGCCCTCGAAATTAGGGTACGTACCTGGTATGTCGAAGAGGTAAGGATACCTTGATTTCATTTCTGATTCTAACTCCCAAGTCATTTCCTCAACATCGTGGTTTCTCCACAAAACTTTGACTTGAGGTATAACCTTGGAGCGTAGAATATGTTCCTTCTTATCCAAGATTTGAACAGGAACTTCTTCATACGTCAAATCCTCCGCTATTTCGTCCGGTTCTAACTCAATAATGTGGTTCGGGTCTTCCACATATTTGCGTAACATGGATATGTGGAAAACGTTATGAACACGAGACATACTTGGCGGTAAAGCGAGTCTATAAGCCACAGTTCCTACTCGATCGAGGATTAAAAATGGACCGATGAATCGAGGATTTAGCTTTCCTCTCTTTCCAAATCTCGTAACTCCTTTC
The DNA here is from genome assembly GCA_016801055.1 of Panax notoginseng. Taxonomy (NCBI): domain Eukaryota; kingdom Viridiplantae; phylum Streptophyta; class Magnoliopsida; order Apiales; family Araliaceae; genus Panax; species Panax notoginseng. The sequence goes on along the minus strand of CM029013.1, from coordinate 31,000,436 downwards.
CATGGAGCAACACGTAAGAACACATGATCTCCTACATCAAATTCCACGTCCTTTCGATGAAGATCAGCATAACTCTTTTGTCGATCTTGTGAGGTTTTTATACGTTGTCGGATCGTTTGAATCTTTTCTGTAGTCATACGTACCAACTCCGGTCCCAACAACGTTGCTTCGCCCACCTCATCCCAGCATACTGGAGAACGACATTTTCTTCCATACAATGCTTCGAATGGAGCCATGCCAATACTTGCTTGATAACTGTTGTTGTAGGAAAACTCCACCAATGGTAAGAACTTGTCCCAACTTCCCTTGAAGTCAAAGACACAGAGTCTTAATAGATCTTCAAGAGTTTGAATAGTCCTCTCTGATTGTCCGTCCGTCTGAGGATGATATGCTGAACTAAATCGTAACTCCGTGCCCATAGCTTTTTGTAAACTAACCCAAAATCGTGAAGTGAATCTTGGGTCTCGATCAGAAACTATGGATACTGGCATACCATGCAGTCTTACAATCTCGTTTATGTACATACGAGCAAGACGTTCAAGTGTATAAGTTTCTCGTATCGGTAAGAAATGAGCAGACTTGGTCAATCTATCAACAATGACCCAAATCGCATCAATACCTTGAGAAACCCTAGGAAGACCGGTAACGAAATCCATGGTAATGTGCTCCCACTTCCATTCTGGAATTTCAAGTGGTTGCAATGGACCTTTTGGTACTTGATGCTCCGCTTTGACTCGTTGACAAGTTAGACACCTTGAGATAAACAACGCTATCTCTCTCTTCATATTGCTCCACCAAAATGTATGACGAAGATCATGATACATTTTGGTACTTCCAGGATGGATTGCAAACGGTGTGTTGTGCGCCTCCATCATGATTTCATACTTTAAATCAGGGTTGTTAGGAACACAAAGTCTGGAGTTGACTCGAAGTATTCCTTCTTCATCGATTCTTGCTTCCGGCATAGAACCTTCTTGCACTTTCTTCCTCATACGCATCAGCTCCAGGTCTGTAGCTTGAGCAGCTTTAACTTTATCGATTAAAGTCGGTTCTACTCGTATATTCGCCATCATCACATGGGTCCCTGGAGTCTTCAACTCTATCTCCATCCTTTGCAAGTCACACAAAATGGGCCTTTGCGTTGTTAATATTGCACTTGTACCCGCATATGATCTTCTACTCAATGCGTCAGCTACCACGTTCGCTTTTCCAGGATGGTATTGAATGGTATGATCATAATCTTTCAACAGTTCAAGCCAACGTCGTTGTCGCATGTTGAGTTCCTTTTGAGTGAAGAAATATTTGAGGCTTTTATGATCCGTAAAGATCTCCACTTTCTCCCCATACAAGTAATGCCTCCAAATTTTAAGTGCAAAGACAACAGCTGCCAACTCTAGATCATGAGTAGGATAATTCCTCTCATATTCCTTGAGTTGTCTTGATGCATAGGCTATGACTTTTCCATGTTGCATGAGAACGCATCCCAACCCTTTGCTCGAAGCATCACTGTAGATGACAAATCCCTCCGAGCCAGATGGTATTGTTAGAACAGGTGCTGAAATGAGTCTCCTCTTGAGTTCTTGAAAACTCTGCTCACATTCTTCGCTCCAACCAAACTTTGTATCTTTCCGAGTCAGCTGAGTTAATGGAGTAGCGATTCGAGAAAATCCTTCCACGAATCTCCGATAATAACCAGCTAAACCAAGAAAGCTACGTACCTCGGTCACTGATTTAGGTTGCTCCCAGCTTTGAATAGCTTCAATCTTTGCCGGGTCAACAGATATTCCACGACTTGATACTACGTGCCCAAGGAATGCTACCTCTTCCAGCCAGAACTCGCATTTCTTCAACTTGGCATAAAGCTTGTATTCACGAAGCTTTTGGAGTACCAGCCTCAAGTGTTGCTCATGATCTTCACGGCTTTTGGAATAAATAAGGATGTCATCAATAAAGACGACCACAAAGTGATCCAAATATTCCTTGAATACCCGGTTCATCATATCCATGAAGGCAGCAGGAGCATTAGTCAATCCAAAGGACATGACTAGGAATTCATAATGCCCGTACCGAGTTCTAAAAGCCGTCTTTGGAATATCCTCAGTTCTAACCTTCAGCTGATGATATCCAGAACGAAGATCGATCTTTGAAAAGAATTGTGCTCCTTGCAACTGGTCAAACAGGTCATCAATACGTGGCAATGGGTACCTATTTTTGATGGTGACATGATTCAACTCCCGATAATCAATACAAAGTCGCATACTCCCATCTTTCTTCTTCACGAACAGAACAGGAGCACCCCAAGGAGAAGTACTAGGACGAATAAAACCAATGTCTAACAATTCCTGCAGTTGGATCTTTAACTCCTGAAGTTCAATAGGAGCCATTCGATATGGGGCTTTGGAAATGGGTTTTGTACCGGGTTCAAGATCGATACAAAATTCAATTTCACGCTCTGGGGGTAGGCCAGGAAGTTCTTCAGGGAATACGTCAGGGAATTTATTAACAATAGAAATATCATTCAAAACTGACGTATTTTTGTTTAGATCTGTGACATGAGCTAAGAAAGCTTGACATCCGTTTTTCAATAAACGAATAGCTTTATGGCTTGAGATGACAGCGATTGATTTTAATGGTTTGGTTGCTTGAATTCGCATAATAGGTCGATTAGGAATATGAAAGCTAACAACCTTACGAAAACAATCAATTTTTGCATAATGAGTAGTTAACCAATCAATCCCTAGAATCACGTCAAATGCAAGTATTTTTAATGAAATAAGATCGACAGGTAATGTGTGGGTACCAACTTGAACCAAACAAGACTTATAAACCGTGGATGTAATGAAGGTTTCTCCCAATGGAGTTTCAACTGCTAAGTCAAAGTCTAATTTCTCCGGAATCAAATTTAATCGATGAGCGCAAGTAGGAGAAATAAAAGAATGGGTTGAACCGGTATCAAATAAAGTATAGACTTCGTTAGAGTTTATGATAAGCTTACCCGTGATGACCTCATTCGGGTTCCTTGCGTTCTGGGAGGTCACAACAAACGCTCTCCCTTGCACAACCGGTTTTGACTTTTCTGGGACGGCCTTTGGTGCCTCCATCCTAGCTGAATTTGTCTTCGGTAAACGACAAAATCGGGCTAAATGACCTTCTCTTCCACAATTATAACATGCTTTGGACGGCATCGCGCAGTTTGGACTGATGTGCCCCTCCCTTCCGCATTTGAAACATATGATAGGTGGTCGTTCTCCTTCCTTAACGACAGGTGCTGGTGCTGACGTCTTTCCATCATTGTTGAATCTCCTCTTCTTAAAATGTCCATTCTTATTGTTTTGGCCCTGATTACCACCGAAGTGGTTACCATTTCTGGCCTGTTGATTCCCTCCACGCTTGTTGTCACCGCTTCGATGACTGCTCTCACTGGTATTATCATTTTGCCGGCTGCTCTCTTTTGGTTGCGTTATCTCGTTATCGCGCTCCACCAACTGAGCCCTATTTACAACATCTGAATACAAACACAGTTTATGAGAAACAAGATGTTGACGTATCTCCGGCTTCAAACCTCTTAAAAACATCCGCGTCATTCTTTCTTCATTATCCACCAGGTGGGACGCAAACCGGGATAACTCCGCAAATTTTGCCTCGTACTGCGACACGGTCATATTATTCTGCTCCAATTTGATGAACTCCACCTCCTTCATGTGACGAATACTCTCGGAAAAGTATTTGTCGTTAAACAGATCTTGAAACTTCTCCCAAGACATCTTCAGTGCGGCAGGTTGAGTACGCTTTATCGATTCCCACCAGTAATCTGCCTCTCCTCGCAACATAAAGGCGGCAAAGGGAACCTTTTGCTCCTCGGAGCAACCCAAGACATCAAATATCTTGGTGATCTGCTTTATCCATGTTTCAGCTACAAGTGGTTTGGGTTCTCCCTTAAACTCCGGTGGTCCCAGCTCCTTAAACTGTTTAGCGGTGACCGCCTGAGAGTTTCCAGTATTTCCACCTACGTTGTGGACAGGAGCCGCTTTCACCTGTTGTTGCATGAATTGCATAAAGCCTCTGAACATTTGATCATTCATCATTTGGTCAGTGTTGTTGTTTGCATGAGGATTGACACCTTCCTGATGCACATTATCATGATTATTGATGTGTGGTGAATCAACAGTCGTCTGTGCTCCATTGCTATTCTCAACATTCTCGGATGCCATTTTCAGATACTGCCACAAAATAAAAATTAATTGATATGTCATATATTATCCTTATATTATGACCGACCAATTAAATACCATGCAAATAAACTTAGGTATGCCATACTAGCGAAGGAATTCCCCGTCTCTCCCCTCCTAGTTCTATTCTCACATCTTAGCCAGGGATCATATCCCTAAGCTCTGATACCAACTGTGACGCCCCCAAAATTAGGTATACATCACCCATCTTGGGTCGTCAGATACAAGTACAGAATACAAATACAACTGATTAATACATCTGTCGTGTACAATACGACAAAACATAAACTGTGAGTTTGAATACAAATATTATCTTCTAGAGAGTATTCATACTCAAAAGGAGTCCTCATTACATTTATTAACACACCATTACATAGAATAGTGAGGACTACTAACTAATACTATCATTCGGACCATCACTCCGTACCCCGACTTGTCCCAGCTACGTTCTCATTTCCTGAAGAGAACAGTGAAAGAAAGGGTGAGCTCAACTAGCCCAGTAAGAAATATTATGACTAAGATAATGCAGAATAAATTATCATTAGCCTTCAACAATGTTAAACTGATAAAATATAATAGACATCAAGTTTAACTGCTGTGGAACAAGCAATCCATTAAAAGAGTCAAGTAGAAAATAAACTCTACTATCTTTTATGATTTAAAAGGTTTTTCAACACTGCGATCGCTGAGACTCAGCTTAATAAAATAATCCACATCATCGAATCACCCCTGCACTACGGCCAAGGATATTCGTGTATTCATTAATGGTCATGATCATGCCAACAACTGTCCATCAATGCACTACGGGCCAATGAGGACTTTTACCACATCATTTGTAACATTACGGTCATGATTATACCGAATAATCCCTGGTCATAATCATACCAAGTCCATCTATGCACTACATGCCACAGATGACTTTCAACATTTTATAAACATGAGGATGATGACAATGATATAAGAATTCAATAAAACAAGTTCAAGAATTAATTTATCCAGGAATTAACAACGTCCAAATTGTCAACATGATACTGCATTGTGGAGTAAAATTCAAGAACGCTTAGAAGAATATTTTCTTGAAAAGATACTGGATGAAACGCAACTATCAAGGATATTCCACAAATTTCATGGAGTATAGAAGTCAAAACTTAACCAACTGAGTACAATAAAGAATGGAATAACAAAAGAAATCACCATGCATGCGATAGACCGCACAGACAGGTTATTCCAATAGAATAATAAATAATGGAACCAGGTCCGGTGTAAAACACACAGACAGGATATTCCAACAGAATAATAATAAAACGGAACCAGGTCCGGTGTAAAACACACAGACAGGATATTCCAACAGAATAATAATAAAACGGAACCAGGTCCGGTGTAAAACACACAGACAGGATGTTCCAACAGAATAATAAACGGAACCAGGTCCGGTGTAAAACACACAGACAGGATGTTCCAACAGAATAATAGAAGAATGTCACCAAGTATAGGGTAGACCGCGTATACTGGTTATTCCAACAGAATAATAACAAATGGAATAACATAAGTTCTCTTCATGAATATAAAAGAAATAATATTCCCTACCTTAAAAGAACTGGATATTGGAAAAGTGATGTAGCAGAATACTTTTAGTCTCTCTCTCTTATTCTCTCTATACTTTCTCTCTCTATAGCTTGAATGAATTCGTGAAAAATAATGAAGCCCTAGGCCTCTATTTATAGAAAAACTGAGGGTGGCTCTTGGTCTTAACGAAGGGTCAAATGACTCTTGGTCTTAACGAAAGGTCAAATGACTCTTGGTAATATTGAAGGGACAACTACTATTGACGAAAGTAATTACTATTGACCAAGGTAAATACTATTGACGAAGGTAATTACTATTGACCAAGGTAAATACTATTGACGAAGGTAATTACTATTGACCAAGGTAAATACTATTGACGAAGGTAATTACTATTGACCAAGGTAAATACTATTGACGACGGTAATTACTATTGACGACGGTAATTACTATTGACGAAGAGACTCTTAGATGATGACATATGGCCCCCCATAAAATAACCAAACTTACCACAACGTCTCAATAATATAACATATTATACAGATGATACTATGACAATAATTTAAGAGATATGATGCAGCAATTACTGTAGCAATAATTGAGTATAGCTGAGTGACTTCTCACGTAAGCATCAATAATCAATACCGTGTGCTACTATGCAACCACGCGTATTACTGTACTTTTACTACCGAGTAGTTCAACAGTTTTAACGGTTTTAACGGTAACACCTCAGCCGTTATTTTTATAGAAAGATAATTCTGTCGTTTTCTCAATCCGACAATAATTCCGTTGTGGGGTCCACCAATGATTGTGCCGTCGTACGAATATTCCCCGACAAAAAGAATATTCTCCGACCAAACGAATATTTTATAACAACTTGCTTACTTTGCAAAATTTATAAATATTACCCACAACTATAACATTATATCAAATTAACTCCATAATATTCAAAAATGATATTTATAGAAAATTCATCTTTATTTATAAAAGTTGGGGTCTTACAAAAAATCTACCCATCTTTACACTCAAGTCAAAGAGAAATATCATCATTAGGGTTATAAAAACGTTATATATAATAATAAAAATAATATGATCAACATCTAGTTTTAATCTCAAGAGTAATATTCGTAAATCAACTATAATTTGGTTAGAAAAAGAAACTAATTTTTATCGTGAATAGTAACTTGTGAATAGTAACTCATGAATAGTAACTCGTGAATAGTAACTCATAAATAGTAAACCCGACACAAAAAGGTAGAAATTCCACAATAAAATCCATACCAGTATTTCGGTATAATGATATTGAAAGAATAATATTTCTTAAGCTTATAAACAATTTATTTAAATTGTTTACACTTTACTAAATAATGCATTTAATCATTCTAAAATACCAAACTCATAAGATTTTATCACCAATAATCAAAACCCTCATCAAAAATCTGCATATACCTCATATAGAATTCTCAAGCCATAAAATCCTATTTTCTAATTTTCTTACTTCACATAACATATTTAATTCATTTACTCACAACTAGACCATTTTCATGAAAAATACCAAATCAGTTCTAAAAATATTTCTTTTCTGAGATTTAGCATAATATAGTCCCATAGTAAACATATATTTTTCTCAAAATTTTTAAAAGTCATTTACTATTTTTCATATGGCCAAAACAGCCGAATATTTAGATATTTATCAAAAATTATACTTTTGTCCAAAAATTCTGAAATTTACAGAGTATACTTCTATCATATACATGTACTCCCAATAAAAATTTCATCAATTTTGGAGTTAACCACAAGGAATTATAAGCTGTTACTTCTAAAATAGTCTTTTCTCATAAAATTCATAACTCTCAATCTATACATCCAAAAATCACCATTTTTGGACACAATCAAGAAAACTCATCAAAATATCATTTCAAATTTTTCCAGAATTTTTGAAGATCAGAAAAATTACGAAACTGAAAATCATAACAACCCTTAAAATCCCTTAATATCCCTTACCTCAAAAGAGCAGTACTTCTGACTGGATATCGGATATGATGCTGAAGGAAACTTGCACTGATGAATAGAAACTCACCAAGTATCTAAAAACTCACAAAATATGCTTCATAATATAGAGAGAGAAAGAGAGAAAGCTTATGTTTCTGGTGTGATTTTCAATTCTAACTTAGCCCTCTATTTATAGAAAAATTTTGGTAGGTTTGACCTGCAACCTGATGGCTTTACCTGCTACTATTCCCACCCACCACATTTGAAATATAATTCAGCACATTTCTTCACCAACCACAAGTGGGGCCCACCAATTTTAGAATTTTTCACCAAAATGATAAACTCCGAAAATTCAACAATTTCTGAACCAGTCATCTCGTAAAATTCATAACAAATCATACGTTCATTTTTAACGGTTCAAAATTTGTGGGCATATACTCAACTTATATATGTATAACATATCCAAAAATTACCACGATCCAACGGTCGGATTAAAAATTATAACCCCCGCAAAATATCTCAAAAATCCTGATTTTTAATACCTCCATTCCAACAAAAATACGGATAAAAATCTCAACATTAACTCCTTCATTTTTAACCACAAAAATATATCCCTCGTTTATATCCACATAAAATAAATATTTTCTTATCATATGAATCAATAATTAATTATTCACAAATAATATTACAGAATCACATTTATGACAACCAGGCCGTTCCCAGGAAAGAGGGGGCTTTCCAATAAGGATTTCTTCTTACTGGCGCGTAATTAGATGATCAAACCTCTCCTTAGACAGAACTTTCTAGACATTGCCAATAATGCTATCTAATAATATTATTCAAATAATATGAATTATTGATCTGATAATAGAAAATACTGTGCAGCAATAATTATTGAAACAAAAATAATATAAAATATCAACGCAGCAATTATTGAATCAATAAAGTAAAATATTGAACAGTAATTACTGTAACAATTATTGAGTAGTGCCTTCTTACGTAAGAATTAATAATTTTAAAAATACTGTGCAATACCGTGTGCTACTGTGCAATAACGCGTATTACTGTATTTTAACCAACGGGTATTCCAACAGTGTTAACGGTAACAACTACGCCGTTATTTATAAAAACTCAAATTTGTCGTTTTCTTCACCCGACAGTTATTCGTTATGGGGCCCACAAATAGCTGCGCCGTCGTACGAATATTCCCCGACAGAAAGAATATTCCACGACCAAACGAATATTCCCCGACAACAATGATTATTTTATAACCACTTGCTTATTTTGAAAAAAAAATTTCATATTTCACCCATAACTTTAAACTTTTATCAATTTAACCATTTACTGAATAGTAATTATAAGAAAAATTAAATACTTTTATTTCATAAAATTCGGGGTCTTACAATTGTGATACTATACTTAAAAGTGCATCTAATTGATGGATGTTTTTCAATTTGTTGATATTATACTTACGCTCTGTTTCTGAGTTTTAAAATGGACAGAAAAGAAAAGAAATTGATGGAAAATTTAAGTTTTCTTTCCGATTCTTATGTTTCTGAGTTTTTTAATAAACAGAAAAGAAAAGAAATTGATAGAAAACTTGGCCATTTTTCCTTCCAAAGTTTTCTGTCCAAAATTGGCATGATTTGGACCGAAAAGAAATTGGTATAAGTAACATTTTTATAATTTCCATATTGTCCTTAACTTTTAATATAATAAATTTTAAATTACAATTCATGTCCTCAATTTTAAATTTTCTATTCTTTTCTTTTAAAAACTCAGAAACAACACAAAGGAAAACTTCAAATTTTCTATTCTTTTCTTTTCTGTTCTAATTTAAGTTTTCTATTCTTTTCTTTTTTATTCAAAACTCAGAAACAGAGCGTTAAAGTGCATCTAATTGATGGAAGTGTTTCTCTGTTTGTTCATTTGTTTTCTTTTATTACCTTAAAAATCTATTTATTTGCTTATTTCACAGTGTTTTGTTTGAAAGTGTTAATACGAGTCTATAACAAAATTGTTTGTTTGGTTTAATTTTAATATTTCAGACCTCGAGGGCTTAAATGTTTGTATTAATCTCTCCGCATCTCAAATTCTTGACCAAATAATTAACAAATCCAATGAGCTTCATGATGCAGTTGCTTCCGTTCCTCTGGACAAGGTATTAAAATAAACTATCTTACAGTTATTGACTTGAGTTGGGGCTGAATATATGCAATACGTTTACTAAAACAGTGGTTTAGTGTTTTTTGGATCGTTTTTGGTCTCCTCTTCCATTAATCCTTCTCAGTTCCGTTGCAATCTCCACCAAATGAGGGATGAATTAATTTTATATGGATTATTTAGCATAGAAACATAATGATGCAAGTTGCATTCTAGAATCATATGATGGTTAAGACGAAGAGGATAACACGTTAAATACTTGATTTTGCTATCTTAAGTTAGTTTACTCTCCCCAAATTGTTTTATTTGTTGGTCCAATTTGACTTTGAGTTGGTCATTTAGAAAAGTGCAGATTACATGTTTGATGAAATACCAAAAAAAGAATATCTATCTATAATAAGATTTCTATTTTTTGACTGATTTTGATCTTGGTGTGCTTCTTCTTAGTTACAAGCAAACACGGTTCTTGCTTGATGCTGATAATATCAACGACGTGGGTGATTGGGTTGGGTGGTTTAGTATCTTGCTATTTTAAAACCTGAGTTGGAAAACTGAGGTTGGTTGCAAATTGATTCGGTGTTATTATAGGACTGGCTCCCATCAACATAATAAAAATAAAATTAGCAGATGAGAATTTTTGAATTATTATTAGCTCTCTTTATTAACTTATATAGTGTTGAATCAAGTCTAACTTGTTTCTTATTTTTTTTATTAGCAAGTCGAAGGTGAAAGAGATTAGGAATGAACCGTGTTGAGTTATAAATCTGTCAGAAACAATAAAAGAAGGCCTACAGAAGACGAAACTTTCTTCCACCAGCATGAAGAGGCAACATGTTGCATTTTGCTAGAACATGAGATAGTCTAGTCGCAAAGCTTATTCAACTCAAACTTCCCCATTTTGATTTAGATTAGAAGAATTTATTTGCTTTTACCTTTAATACGTGGGACAAGTTAAGTTGATTTGTTTTTCTATAGAAACAGAATACCATGTAATGTATAAATTATGCTTTGTGACATGGGAAGGTATAAACATCCTTCAAAATCAGGAGAAAGCATAAAAATTGTGTATAATTTTCGCATGTGCCTATGTGGAACAAAGGGTGTTACAACTTTTGTCCAATCAAGCCATGCAAATTCTATCTGTATTAATACTATAATGTTAGTTAGTATTAGTCCAACAGCCAGAAACCCCTGTTTGCTCTCATGAATTTCAACTTCTATGGCTGAGCTGTTATATATGGTTACAACTTGGTAGTTTTCTTCCCTCGGTGTCAGACCATGACACTATATTCTAAAATTAGCTGTTAAAATTGCTTTTGGAACAGTTTTAAAATTGTGTCATTAAGTCACGTGGTCCATCAGATAACACATTTTTTTTGTTTATATGAAAATAACTTATAAATAATTTTAACAAATAATACAATTTGTTATTTAAACTATCACGTGCATCCAAGGAAATAACAACCAGTTAATATATAAATATAGCTAGAGTACTAGAATCATTTTTGATCTTATTCCCCTCCCAAGTGTGTTGTCCCAAGGGAGGTATGCATGTATGTATGCGTAACTTCATCATCGATGGGAATTAGGAATGACTCGACCTATAGTCATACTGCAAAATTAGCTTACCTTTTACCAGACCAAAGCATGAATTGCAGTGGATCGGATGATGAAGAATTCCAAGCTCAAAAAGAGGGCAATACTTGTTTGTTGACTTGGGAGAAGAATAGGTATATGTTAATACAATGGGTCCCACTACATTGAACAAGAGGTAAGAGGAAATTTAGCAACTTATAACAAAGTTTTTAATGCATTTCATATCAATAGTAAATTTAAATCTACTATCCTCTCCCTTACCATAATATTAGCAATAAGTCTTGCCGGACAGGGAAAGGGAACACGAAAATTAGACCGGTCTAATTTTTTTTATTTTATTTTTATTGTGACTCTCAAAAAATGTATAGTATTTATTCTAACAAGAATTTTTATAAAATATAGTGTTTTAGGTATAATTTGGATACACATACAAATACAGGGTTATACAGACTGTATAACCTTGTATTTGTATGTGTATATAAATTATACTTAAAACACTATATTTTATAAAAATTCTTGTTAAAATAAATACTATATATTTTTTTAGAGTCACAATAAAAAAAAATAAAAAAATTGGACCGATCCAATTTTTCGGTCCCAATTTCCTGTCCGCGTAGCATTAGACACAAACGAGGTTATGAAAATTTCTATTATTTTAGTCTAAGCCAAATGGTCAAGACTGAAGTACTATCACCTTTATAATGTGTTTGTAAGTTTTTTTAAGAGAAGAGAAGGAAAAATAATTAAAATTCTTTCAAATATCAAGTTTGTAAGTTTTTTTTAGGGAGAAATGAAGTGATTTGGACGTAAAATTAATTATATTTTTGGCTCAAAACTTTTTCCTCAAAAGTGAGAGTATTTGAAGGGATGAGAAAGGATAAGAAAGTTAGCTATTTTATATTAGTTAAGGTAACATTTAAAAATAAATCATGTCATTTATTAATATAGTAATAGTGTAGTTTAAAAATAAAAATATTTTTCCTCCTCTTCCCTCCTTCTAAACTCACAAAGAAGGAAAAAAATAATTAAAATCTCATCCATTAATTCATTTATAAAACCCACAAGGTAATTGATAAATCCACAACACTTTTTGTTATTTTCGTAACAAAAGTGTCGCTATAGATGTATAGCGACGGTGAAAACCGTCGCAATAGGATCTATAGCAACACTTTTATTGTAGAAATAACAATTTCTGTTGTGAATTTAACAATTTCTAACTCACAAATATGACAAGAGAAAATTATAATTTATTCACATCCCTTTCCTTATACTTTCCATCTCATCCCATTCCATCCAAACTCACAAACGCAGCACTAGACCCCATATTCGATTCTCACTTAGGGTGAGTTTATTTCTTCTATTGAATATTATGAAAAAAATATTTTCTTTTTATGTGAAAAAGTGGGTCTTTAAAAAAAAGTATAATAAAAGGAAAAAATTTATTCCTAAATTGTCACATTTGATTTATGAAATTACTTGCACAGTTACTCCATGGTAATAATTATTAGTTTTATAATCCTTCTTCAAGTCCATGTCGATAGCTTACAATAAACAAGTTCCAAACCTACTCTAACGAGTTTTTTAATTGTAAAAAGTTAAAAAAAAAATGGAAGAGAAGATAAAATTTTATTTTGTTTTCTCTAATTATTTCTCAAAAGCGAGATTTTTTTTTAACTTAAAATACACTCACTTTCTTTTCTTTTATTTCCCAACTAGTAAAACACTACTTTACTTCACTTTCTTTTCTTTTCTCTTTTATTAAAAAAATCAAAAATATAATTTCCTTTACATTTCTTTTCAAATTAAAATTCAAAGACCGGTAAAGAAAATATCTACATTTATTTTACACAAATTATAATTAATGTAAATAAAAAATCATTTATTTGTTTTCAATTTTGCAATTTTCATGTTCCATAGCCATTTCTTAAATTAAAAGGAAAATTAGACGTGTATGCTTCATTTCATTTAGAAGTCCATAACCATTTTATTGTTATTGTCAAATAGTAAGAAATAAATGTTATTTACTCTTTTATTTTGCGGCCCCTACTCTACTCTGTAGTCTGTAGACAAGCCAAGCTAAGCTTAAAATTGAATGAATGGGTTATAGGTGGTGTTACATTACTATTGTATAGGCAATATTGTAATTATTTGCCAAAACAAGGGGTGAACTCGCAGAGGTTTAGAGATCGTCATCAAACACTTATCAGTTATCCCCCGATATCATCATCTGCAACAGTCAAATCTCCTTCCTTATCCTCCCCTCTCCGGACTCGGTCTCCTCCTCCTCCTACTCTTCAACCAAAAAAATAAATAAAAAATCCAGCATTTACCAACACCCCCAGAATACATCATCTTCTTTTTAAATTAAATAAAATAGCACCTTCTCAACTTCAACATATTCTCCAAATTCAAATCCAATCGTTCGATTTCGAGTGCATGTATTTAGACATAGCTTTGTGTATAAAAATACATAAATAACAGCAGCATCAGCAGATGGGTGGAAATGGCAAACACAGGTGGAAACTATCCTTTCACAAATCATCTTCTTCCAAATCCCAAAATAAAGAACCCCCTAAGGAGTTCATTTGCCCCATTTCTTCTTCCTTAATGTTTGACCCTGTCGTCATCTCTTCCGGCCAGACCTACGAACGCACCTCCGCTCATGTTTGCCGTGACCTAGGCTTTACTCCTCCTCTCCCCGACGGCTCTGTTCCCGATTTCTCCACCTTAATCCCCAATTTAGCCCTTAAAACGACAATCCTCAACTGGTGCGACACCATGGGCATCCAACACCCTTCCACACCCGATTACTTCTCCCTCCAAAGCACCGTCCGTATGGAAATGGATTCCTCGAGGTCGAGCCTTAGGGATTCCGATAGGGATTTGTTGAGAGGTGTGCCGGAGAAGCCGCCGGTGCTGTTCTCTCATGCGGCGACTGAATTGAATCCCCGTGTCGATCATTTCTACTCTTCGAGCTCGGAGGAATCCGTGATTGCGAACATTCCGACGACTCCTCTGCTCCCGTTTACAACTCGACCTTCGTGTTATTCTGTCTCCTCTTCGACATCAACGTCGGCCGAAATAGTATCCGACGAAACCTTAAACCCTAATCCTTCTAGCTCAGAAGAAGAGGAAGCGATTATGTATAAGCTCAAAAGTCTGGAAGTATTCGAACAAGAACAAGGCTTGATCAGTCTGAGGAAAATTACCAGAACCAACGAAGAAGCTAGGGTTTCACTCTGTACTTCGCGGCTTTTATTAGCGCTACGCTCGGCGCTGATCTCGAGGTACGCCGACGTTCAGACCAACGCCGCCGCGGCTATAGTCAACCTCTCGTTGGAAAAGGTCAACAAGGTGAAGATCGTTCGGTCGGGAATCGTTCCGCCGTTGATCGACATTTTGAAAGGTGGACTTCCTGATTCGCAGGAACACGCTGCGGGCGCGTTGTTTAGCTTAGCTCTGGACGACGACAACAAAACCGTAATTGGCGTTCTCGGGGCGTTGCAGCCGCTTCTTCACGCGATGAGATCAGAAGGTGAGCGGACTCGGCATGACTCGGCATTGGCTCTGTATCATCTGTCGTTAATTCAGAGCAACCGAGTCAAGATAATCAAACTCGGCGCCGTGTCGACTCTGTTGGCAATGCTGAAAGGGGGTGACCTGGCGGGGAGAGTATTGTTGGTGCTGTGCAATTTAGCAACGTGCGCCGAGGGAAAGTCGGCGATGCTGGATTCCAATGCGGTGGGGTGTTTGGTGGGGATGCTGAGAAATGGGAGGGAGTTGGAGTCTGAGTCAACTCGGGAAAATTGTGTGGCCGTGCTCTACTCACTGAGTAACGGGAGTTTGAGGTTTAAGGGTTTAGCAAGGGAGACGAGGGCGGCTGAGGTGTTGCGTGAGGTGGAGGAAAATGGAAGCGAGCGGGGCAGAGAGAAAGCAAGGAGGATGTTGATGATGTTGAGGGGGAGGGAGGAGGAGGAGGAAGAGGTGGATTGGGAAGGGGTGCTGGAAGGAGGGCTGAGTCGGTACCGCGTGGGGAGGAACGTTTATGGTACTAACTCAACCGAGTTTTAATTAATTAATTGATTGAAGTTGTAATTATGATTGTGGAGCATTGTTGATAGTGATGGTCAAATTTTGTTTTGTTATAATTTCTTCTCGTATGAAGGTGTATCTCACTCTTTACTAATGCGAAAGAGGAGAACGGAAAACATCAATCTTGCATTGTGACAAAGTCTTGTGTATGGTGTGATATTGTGAATTGAATGTGATTTTGTAAATTATAAAAGCATTTTAGGAAGGAGTTAATTGGA
This sequence comes from Panax notoginseng, assembly GCA_016801055.1. NCBI lineage: Eukaryota > Viridiplantae > Streptophyta > Magnoliopsida > Apiales > Araliaceae > Panax > Panax notoginseng. Next base: position 30,984,583 of record CM029013.1, on the reverse strand, counting down.
CAAGACTTTGGCATTATTTGGTGGATGATTAGTAGTCAACTGAGCAAGTATTTTCATCTTCCTGAGCATCGACTGTACTCTACTTGTGTAGGTATATTATTCCATGGAAATTCGTCCAGTATTCTACAGCAAGAGTATTGAGCTAGGTGTGTTGATGGTTGTGGCTCCTGAGCCAAATGGTGGTCTCATTTTTTGGACACAAAACATACATGTAATTTTGAACACAGGTAGGTTGTTCGTTTGCCCAATGCTTATTCAATTCAATGTCAGCCTGGATCTTGATGGTAGTATGATATTGACACTTCATCTCTATAGACACTATATTAGGAGGAGAGGTTGTGTTCAATTTTCCCTCTGCATCGTAATGGTACCAAAAAAAAAGAAAAACAATCCATTCAGTTCGGACAAAAGTGGGATTTTCTTGTTATGGTCCGTGGTTCTTAATGAATTGGAACAGTTGGTTAAAATGTTACTACTAGTTCCATGTCTAAACAAGTATTAGTATTAATTAGTACTCCCTCCCTTCTTAAAAGATTGTCTTTTTAAAAGAAAAATTTTATTTTAAAATATTTGTTGTTTATAACTTTTTATGAGAATAAATTATTTATTTTTCTATATTACAATTACCTTCTCTTATACGACAATCTTTTAGGAACAGAGTGAGGGAGTATTAAGAACTACAATAATATTAACCAACTATTTAAAATTTGAGTCCTTTTAGGGGGACATTTTTCTAGTGACTGTGACGCTCCCAAAATTAGGTATACATCACCCATTTTGAGTCGTCAGATACATGGTACAAAATTCAAATACAACTTCATTTATACAATTGTTGAGATGTCGTATAGAATACGACCACAGTTAACTATGAGTTTTAATACAAATGTATGTAACTCTTATGGCACCTCGACCTCGACCACAACCTTACAATGATACTTTACATAAAAGTATAGTCAAAAACTGTTTTAGAAATTAAAATATTTGGGAAGTGCTCAAGGAAATTTTCGTACATGAGAGGCCATGCTTCTAGGTTATGATAGATATCATATGTCCACAGAATTATTCTTGGTTGACCCAAAAGTCCCCAAATAAAAATAAGAAGATTACTATCATCTTCTTTCCAATGGTGAGTCTTCTCTTGACATATAAATATCTCCGTTGTCTCCAAGTGAAAATTATACTTCAAATAAGCTCCAAGATCATATAGATAGTGCTCATAGATATATTCAGCAAGTGGATGTGCACAACCATGTCTTATGAGAACACGAGGTTGTATGTCATTAGACATTTTGTATTATAGTGGCAAAACACCCTTCAAAAGTTGGGTTCGCCTCACCCTATTTGATTCACCAAATATAACTGCTAAATGATATATAGAATACAACACACTTTTCTATACTGTTTAGGGAGAATCTCCACAGTTATCACACTATTTCATAGAATAGTGAGGACTACTAATGATATTATTTGGACCGTCACTCCGTTTCCCGACTAGTTTCTGCTGCGTTCTTACTTCCTGAAGAGAACAATGAAAGCAAAAGGGTGAGCTTAACTAGCCCAGTAAAGAATATCATAATTAAAGCTAATTTACATCATCAATAGCCTTCATCATTAATAAATCAGAGATTTAGAACATATGGTAGCTGATAAAACTTTTCAACCATAGTTGCAGCGGAACGAGCAATCCATTAGAAGAGTCAAATAGACCATTAGGTCTATTATCTTCTCCATGTTAAAAGTCCACCAATAATATTTTATCCCTGTAACATCAATCAACCATTCATGTCCACAATCATATGAATAACTCATAATCATAATTGTGATTCTAAATTCCTCTTCGCATCTAGAACGAAGATAATTTTCATCATCTATATTCACCTGAAACATAAAAAATCATGGTAATACCAAATCACAATTCTTGTTCATAATCATACTAATAAATTCATCTTTGCACTACGGCTAAAGACATACAACTGTATTTTATAAAAGTCAAGTAGAGCATGATATCTACTATCTTCTACAAATTAAAGGTGTATAACCAATATTTTATTGCCGAGATTCAGCTTGATAAATAATCCACACCTTCGAATTATCCATGCACTACGGCCAAGGATATTCGTTAGTATCACATCCATGAATTATCCATGCACTACGACCAAAGATATTCATTATTATCACATCCATGAATTAATATTTCATCGCTGAGACTCAGCTCAATAATTAATCCACATCATCGAATCATCCCTGCACTACAGGCCAAGGATATTCATTAGTATCACGACCACGAATTATCCATGCACTACGGGCTAAAGATAATCGTATTTTCATCAACGGTACTGATCATGCCATAAAATAATTAATCTTTGCACTCTTGACCGAAGAGAATTCATAGTCATAATCATACCAAAAACTGTCCATCAATGCACTACGGGTCAATGAGGACTTTTTCACATTATTTGTAATATTATGGTCATGATTATACCGAATAATTCCTTGTCATAATCATACCAAGTTCATCTATGCACTACAGACCACAGATGACTTTCAACATAATATAAACATGAGGATGATGACAATGACATAATAATTCAATAAAACAAGTACAATAATTAATTTATGCAGGAATCAATAACGTCCAAATTGTCAACATGATACTGCTTTGTGGAGTAAAATTTTAAAATGCTCAGAAGAATACTTCCATGAAAAGATGTTGGATGAAGCGCAACTATCAAGGATATTTCACTAATTTTATGGAGTATAAAAGCCAAAATTTTAACCAACCGAATATAATAAAGAATGGAATAACAAAAGAAATCACCAGACATGCGATAGACCACACAGACAGGTTATTCTAACAGAAAAATAAATAGTGGAACAAGGTCATGCGTAACTGCACCGACAGGATATTTCGACAGAATAATAAATAATGGAATCAGGTCCGGCGTAAACGCACAGACAGAATATTCCGACAGAATAATAAATAATGGAACCAGGTCCGGCGTAAAGTACAGACAGGATATTCCGACAGAATAATAAATAATAGAATCAGGTCCGGCGTAAAGCACAAACAAAATATTTCAACAGAATAATAAAAATGTAATAACAGAAGAATTTCACTAAGTATAGGGCAACCCGCGTATACAGGTTATTCCAACAGAATAATAAATAATGGAATAACAGAAGTTATCTTCATGAATACAAAAGAAATAATACCTCTTACGAGTACAACAAATAATATCCCTTACCGTAAAAGAAACTTGATATCAGAGTAGTGAAGTAGCATAATACTTTTCTTCTTTCTCTCTCTATAATTTATCTCTCTAGAGTTTCAGTGAATTCGTAAGAAAATAATGAAGGAATGAGCTTCTATTTATAGAAAAATAGACTGCATAGTAACTAACTCATGAACGGTCTAGATTGATTTACTTTAATCTGACGGTCCATATTTAAAACAAAATCTTTTAAATAAAATATAATATATTCTATTTATAATATAATAAAACGAATAACTTTATAAAAGATTTTACTATGCAAACACTATGTAGGCACTATGTAAATACTATGCATAATAAAATATAATATATTCTAATTATTGTCTAATAAAACAGATAACTTTATAAAAGTATTTTGTTTTATATAAAAATATTTTACTATTAGCATAATAAAACGAATAACTTTATAAAAGTATTCTGTTTTATATAAAAAGTTTTTCTGTTTTATTTCATTAATAATACCAATAAAACAAAACTGAGTGACTTATCACGTAAACATCAATAATCAATACCGTGTGCTACTATGCAACCACGCGTATTACTGTACTTTTACTATCGAGTAGTTCAATAGTATTAATCGTAAAACTTTCGCCATTATTTTTAATAAAATATTTTTGCCGTTTTCTCAATCCGACAATAACTCTGTTGTGGTGTCCACCAATAATTGTGTCGTCGTACGAATATTCCCTGTTAAAACGAATATTTCCCGACCAATCGAATATTATATATCAACTTGCTTACTTTGAATTTTTTTTCTACATATTACCCTTAATTTTAAACTTTTATCAATTTAACTATTTACCAAAATAGAAAAACTGAATACTTTTATTTAATAAAATTCAGGGTCTCACAGTGATATTCTAGTGATCCTTTTTTTTTTTGATTTTTTTTTTGTAGTACCTCCCAAAAAATGTATAGTATTTATTACAATTAAATTTTTTATAAAAAATAGTATTTTAGGTATAATTTAGATACATACAAAAAACAGGGTCTGTACAGTCTGTATAACACTGTTTCTTGTATGTATATAAATTACACATAAAATACTGTTTTTTATAAAAATTTCAATTGTAATAAATACTATATATTTTTTAGAAGGTACTACAAAAAAAAAATCACTAATATATCACTAGAAAAATGTTCCCCTATAATTATTGTTAAAATTTTAGTAACAATCTAATACTAAATTGGAAATAATGGACACGCATTCAATGTAAAATAAATACAATAACTAATAGTACTACATAAGTTGTGTCAAAAATAATTCAAAAATTTAATTTAAAAACAACTATAAAGTGAATTAGAAAAAGGAAAAGGAAAATACAACTAGAAAGACGGGTGTCACGCATCTATTGGACCTAACATATACCATGTATCCGCCAGCTAGCTTCCCCGTTGGAGCTATAATACAGATTAGAAAGACAGAACAAAACTCCCAAATTTACGCTCAGCTCTGTCTTGTTTCTGCCAAAAAAATCAAGCACCGGATCCCAACTCCTGCTTCACCCCAGATGACGTTGTTGTTGTTTGGTGACAAGAAAATTGGGACATGGGTTGTTATTTTTCTGCTTCTCTCTCCTACCCCCCTAACCTCATCCATCTCTGCTCTCGATCCCCGCTGGGCAGCTAAGAAGAGGCGCATGAGTGACAAAGTTCGCAACATGTAAACATAAATATCAACTTGTTTTTTTTATTTAATTTTCGTGTTTATATCCAATATTGAATCTCTTTTTGATTTAATCTCAAAACTAAATTAATTTGTTTGCTCCGTATCTGCAACCTATGCTATACGGTTCACCACACATCTAAATTATCACTTTCAATTTATGGAATTTATCAGTGAATTACAAGTACCCCAACTCTTAATTCCTTGAATTCGACCAGTTTTTTTTTTTTTTAATTCTTTGTTTTGTAGGTTCTGTGTGCTTTTGTTTAGCCTTCCTAGTTCAAATTTATGTGAAAGGCCATCACTTTTGAAGAATATTTGAGGTTGAACGAATATTTCATCCTATTCCAGTTCTAACTCTGTGTATACATGTTATCTTAGTATATGTTAAATTAAGAAAAATTAATTTATGGAGGGGTTCCTGGCAAGTAGCTCCTTGATTTTCTAAATTACTTATTGAGTTTCTGGTACAATTTGTGTTTTACTAATCATATTTAATAAGATAATAAAGGTAAGAGTTTTTTTTTTTTTGGGGGGGGGGTGCTTTTGTATTTCTAGTGTTAAATATTTGCTTCTTACCTTCATAGAAGCCATTAATTTATGGAATATGGTGCATAGAAACAACTTATACTGTTGCCATCATATAAAGCAGCCTGTTCCTGCTAGTTCTTGTCAATTGGTGATTCTTATAGCTCAATAGGATATATGGAATGGGAAAATTTTGAGGTAAAACTAGATGCAAAAAGACGGAGTTTCAGTACTTTCAATAGATGAATAAGTAAAGGTATAACATCTAAATTCCATGAGGTCACACCTATATGGATGAAATTGCATTACGCAATCCCAACCGGCTTCAAAAGCTTTTTATGATTTGTACAAATTGACCTCCATCAAATCGGAAGCATTAAATATTCCTTAATATCCTATTTTAGTTTTACTATGAAACCTGATGGAGACTCATTATATCCTTACACAAAGAGAAATAGTTCATATTCTATGAAAATTAGAGCCAAATGTCACTATTATGACTTATGTCTAGCTAACTATGAAAATGTCGAAGACTCAACATACCCTTGACTATGAAAACCCAACGTGAAGAGAATAAACAGACTGAATACTGCCTAAAACTCAACTGTGAAAGGTCCCAAGAGGGTTCCATCTTGAAGTGAGCCATTTTCTTAACTTGTTGCTTCTTTAGGACTTTCGATGTTTGCTGCTACATGTCTGTTCCGGTACATTAAAATGTTAGCACCTGTTATTGAAGAACCATCTTCGGTGTTCTTTTAATCAAAGTGAGCTTGAGTAAACTTTGAAGTGATTTTCAGCATATTATGATGTGGCTGTAGTAACATGACTCTGCAATTGATACCATAAATGGGGAATTTGCCCTTTGTTTACAAATTTCTATGTCATCTCTCTATTCTTACTGATGAACACAGGAAGCATGATGTTGAATGCAAAATAATTTCCCCCTTTTCAGGTTTTACCATGCATATGACAACTACATGAAGCATGCATTTCCGGTTAGTAAAAGTCAACAACCTCAGTATTGTTTTGTTTTTCATATTGACTTGTTATTTTTCATGGCATGAGATTTTTTGGTTGATTGCCATCCATAAAAATTATAGTAAATTTGCAGCATGATGAGCTCAAGCCTCTGTCCAAAACATTCACCGACTCTCTCAGCGAGCTTGGGAATTTGAAGGTGATATTCTGACTTGAGAACTTCTGAGAAAGTTAGCTATAGCCTATAGGTAGATAACTTAACTATCTGCTTTATCAAATTCAGCTCGAACACCTACCACAACAGTATAATGGATCAGCACTTACACTTATTGAATCGTTATCTAGGTATGCTATCTTCTTTTAGGACAAATTAATCATAAGTAGGCTACAATTGTACTTCTAGGTTTTTTTGTCTATGTTGCAACTAGAACTATTTCACTAAGTGTTTCCTAATGTCTTTTTAATGAATTTGCTTGTTCCAGTAAATTGATACTCTCTTTTTTTATTTTTCTCTCAGTCTCGTTATCATGGGCAACAACACTGAGTTTGAAAGGGCAGTCTATTGGCTATCTGAGAATCTAACGTTTGATGTTGATGCAAGGATAAATCTTTTTGAGGTATACCTTTCTATACTTATGCGATCGAGTATATGATTGGCTTCTTTGACAGGAAGCTTTCTTAATTTGCATAAGGAATTTACAATCTGTAGCATCGTTAAGGAGTGTTTTTTGGGCTTAGTTGAATTGCTTTAACGGTGTTCATTTTTCCCTCTATTGCTATTGTGTAGTGCAACATAAGAGTTCTTGGAGGACTTGTTTCTGCTCATATTCTTGCAACTGATTCTACAAACAGGTTGATGCATGGAGTTTACAACAATGAGCTTCTTATTCTAGCCGAAAATTTGGGACGTCGGTTTCTTCCTGCATTTGATACGGCCACTGGATTGCCATATGCATGGATTAACTTAAAGGTACGTACTACAATATGGATTAGAAGATAACTTTAACTTTATAATAATTCCAGAAATCATGGTAGTAAACTAATATTTCATATATGTAATCCACTGATTCACAAATGGGTGCCACACCAAGAGTTAAAGTTAGCATATTTTACTCTTAGACTGGGGTGCTCGTTAACCATATCTTTAAAATATTTAAATATAGGGTTGTTTGCTATGCTGGACTAGTATGGTTTCAAATATTTGAGCTATTATGCCTGTGAGGTTTGTTAATATGCTTTATGATAATTGAGGTTTTTATATAGTTTGCGGTAATATTGTTCTATTAAAAGATATTAGAGTTGCTTATGTAGTGGAATTTGATATTTTTTCTTTTTCTATATACTTAGGTTTGAAATTGCAGTGTCGGACCTGAATGTCTTAATGTTTCATTAGTAAATAAATGTCCTTTCATGGGAAGAACTACTAATCCTTGTATTCTTCTTTCTGTAATCATCATTCCAATGCTGTGACTCATAGGAAGCCCTAACCCTCTGGCTGAACCGCTGTACGGGCTCAAGATCCAAGAAACATGCTGAAAACTTGCATGATATTCTGTTGGCATAAATAGTTCTGCCTTAATAGGAAAAAGATTTGGCATGCTTTGCTGTTGAACCAAACTTGGAATGTTTGGCATTATGCTAAATCAAAAGACTTCCCTTAAAAGGTCTTGGTAGTATGTCAATGGTGGGAGAATCAGACTGTACGTAGTGATATGTTATGAATGATTGGAAAGTCATATTTTATTACAAAACGTTTAAAAAATCTATAAATCATAGTTACCTCCTCAAGCAAGAGAAGTCCTATACTTGGATAAAAGTTTTCAGCCAAGGATAGCTAATCTACAACATCAGTAACCTAATGTAAGTGAATAAACATTCAGGTCATAATTCTACTGAAATTAGTTCATAAAGTACCAAACTGTGTGCAATTGCCAATTCGAAGTGTGAAAGAACATTTATGGAACTCCTATTCTTTATTTGTCTTACATGAAAGTTGAGTATCTTACATTATACGGAGTATATTTTATAATTATCCATTTTTTCATTAAGTGGATATGTATGAATATGGTTTACTGGTTTGTTTGTAAGAAGGATATATGACACCACATCAGTGCGAAATTCTATGGACAGTATGGCGTATTGGAGAATGAGACTACTGAAACAAGCACATCTGGCTGTGGTGAGGAGGAATTATTTGGCAGTTTAAGTGAAGCCATGAAAGAGTTTCATGTCCTGAAATTGATTAATTTTTTTTAATGCGGATTCAGGTTCACTTATTCTTGAAATGGGAGCATTATCCCGGTTGACTGGTGACCCCAGATTTGAATCTGTAGCTTTGCGTTCTCTCCGTAAGTTGTGGAGCATGCGTAGTTCTCTGAATCTTTTGGGAACCACGCTGGATGTAGAAACTGGGGAGTGGATTGAGTACTCATCTGGGATAGGTGCTGGTATGTCGAGTGACTTCTGTCTCAACTTTGTGCTCTTGCATTGGTTCTTTGTTTTGTGTCCCAAAAGGTGTTTGTGGTATCACTCTTATTGGTACTGCAACTGCAAAGGGGAATGTCCTTGACATTTTATAAAAACCTTATGGCGCCCGAATACAAATTCTTTGCTTTATTATGAAAGAGAAAGTGGAGTGTTTGAAGCAGTTTATGGGTTACCAATTTCATCAACCTTGCAAATGCACACAATTTCTCTATGAAAATTATAATGCCTTGTTCTCATACTTCCTAGCAGGATAGGCATCACCCTCCCCCCCAACACACAAAAAAACCCCTCTCTGATCTGTATATCTTATTGTATCTAATGTTCAGTTCCTTATGGTTTTGTAGGGGTTGATTCTTTCTATGAGTATCTGATCAAAGCCCACATTCTTTTTGGAAAAGATGAATTTTGGATGATGTTTCAGTCTGCCTACCTTGCTGTGCAGAAATATTTCAGACATGGTCCATGGTAATTTGACCACCTTTTTTTTGGGTGGTGATCAGTCTATGGAATGTTTTCCTGTTTATTCTATATTGTCATTACATTTCTTCCTCTCGCACACTTTCTTTTCTCTCATTTTTCGAAAGCTGATAATTTTTTAATTTTCAGAATATGTATGCTTTGACCATCCTGACTTAGGAGAGACTATTGGAATATTGAACCATTGAACTCTGACAGGTACCATGAAGCTGATATGAGGACAGGAAAAGCAACTTATTGGCAACTTACTAGCCTTCAAGCATTTTGGCCTGGTGTACAGGTAAGTAATTGAGAACTATGAGATATTCCTGAATGCTAATTTAAACCTGATAATCTCTTACTATTTTCATGGTAATTAGGTACTTGTTGGGGATATTGCAGCCGCTAATTCTTCTCACCGTGAGTTTTTTCATGTATGGGAGAAATTTGGTGTACTGCCAGAAAGGTATCATGATTCATGCATGTACCTCTCAAGACCATCTGCTTTGTTTAATACATATACCTTCATCTTATTTGAATCCATTCTTCTTCTTTTCTTCATTTAGATAAAAATATAACATATTTGTTGACTTCCTTTGAAATTATTTAGGTATTTACTGGATCATCAGATGTTACACCCAACAGAGAAATATTATCCTCTGCGCCCTGAATTGGCAGAGTCCACATTTTACCTCTATCAAGCAACTAAAGGTCAGCAGCAACTATTTTCAGGTCCTTCCATTTTTTGCTTTATTCAAGAGCACAAAGTGGGCTGCAGAGCGTGGAACTTAGGTTCTAATCCATTGCAGCCACTTTTTGCTAATAATTCTGTTGGTGGTTTCAGTCTTGTTCCTAGTCAGTCCCTCCCATGTACCCATGTTGACTGTTCACATTGGTTGATGCCCTATAGAAGAATGATTTTGAGTTAATTCTTCTAAAAGTTATTATATGTTCGAAATATGTATATAAAATTTGCTACACAGATACTTATTAATCCCTCCGTTCCGTTTCTGTTTCCCCCTATTTATTTATTTTGGGCCAGGGTGGGGGAGTAGGGAATGGAGGGAGTTCTTACACTAAAATTTTTACTTCTTATTATGATTGGAGGATGTCTGGTCTTCCTTGTCTCTTATATCTTAATTTACCTGTGGTGATTCTTTGTTTTTTCAATTATCTAGATTAAAGAAATGTCAAAAACATGTTTCAAGTAAACTCTTTTGTTTTATCTAAAACAAATAAGTGCCAAAAACACGTTTCAAGAAAAAGAAAATTCATATTCTCAGTACATTTAGTTATTATATTTTTACTATAAAACTATGTTGGTATTATATAACTTGTTTTACCACGTCCTAAATTTTTTTGTCACCTAGTACTAATTCAAAAGTGAAAATATATTAAGTTAAGTGGAAGGGATGTTAAGTTTGGGTAACAGGGAAGCCCTTTGTGCAATATACAATTGATGGGTCTGTACACTACCCCTCCTAGCACATTGTGTATTGAAGTAACCATTAGTGTGCTGTCAGTAGAAATTTGGTCATTCATGTTGAACATCTTAATTGTCATTGATGGGAAACAAAGTGATTTGGGTGATACTTTAAAAAAAAGAAAAAGAAATAGAAAAGGAAAGTTACTAGGGTGAAGTAATAAGGGGTGGGAGACCTCAAGTAATGCCTCATGGAAGATGTGTATGGGGGGCTTTTGTGCATGTTGGGAATGTTGGGTGGGAGGAGGGGAGAGGTTATTGTTTGTTGTATCGAAACTTGATATGCTTTTAAGTTCTTCCAAAGCATATCATCAACTGTTGCATTTTCACTTGCATCAACGGTGCAATCAGCAGACTTAATGTGCATTATGCCCTCTAGCACATAAGCTGTACTTTGATTCCTTTGATATTATCTCCTCTAAGATTTGGTATCTTTACTGTTAACAGATCCTTGGTACATGGAAGTGGGTGAGTTGATTGTAGATTCTCTTAATTTATACACAAAGGTAGAAGGCGGATTTGCGAGCATTAGAGATGTGACAACTATGCAATTAGAAGATCATCAGCATAGTTTCTTCCTTGCTGAAACGTGAGAATTCTGAATATTTACCATGTAGCTGTATAACCGTTATGTTTAATATGGATCATACATCTGAAGTTTTGCCTTTTACTAGAGTAATAATACTCTGAATTTTTTAATGCAACTATGGAGGTTAAGAGCGTGCAACTGACATAACTTTATTGTATGTGGAGTTTCTGAAGTACTCTTTTATATACTGTAGGTGCAAGTATTTATATCTTCTTTTTGATGATTCATTTTTGGTTGGTCGGAATTATATATTCACAACTGAAGGCCACCCTCTTCCAGTTTTGAGTTCTTGGCATGAGAGGCTTCCGCAGACATACATCCCGAGCAACTGGACTTCTTTAGAGGTATTAATTCTTCCTATCCTGAATATTTTTGTTTCCTGGTTTAAAAGTCATTATTACTTGATATTATTAAGATGTTAATGAACTTATCTTCTTTTAGCATGTTAGTTACCTTCTCATGTAAATATTGATATTCTCGTCTTACGCATCTTAATTTGGAGCTTTTGATTCAATGTACTTTTTAAGGCTCTTCTTGATTCAAACCCTCGGTATGATGGAACATTTGGTTTTAATTGCTAGACCAATGACTTAATGCATCAAGTAGATTACCTTTGGTTTTGGTGCTGAATTTAAATGATGCAGAATTAGGGAAAAGAAGAGGAAGGGAGACAAATCCTACCAATTACCATATCATAATGATATTTTAAAATTTTCCTCACTTGTCGACGTAAAAACATTATTGGCCTTTTTATATTGCATATGATTCTTGTATTATTTGTTTGTTCATCATATTTTTCCTTTTGTATAGGTAGTTGAACAATACAACATAAATCCTTGTCCTGGTTTATTAGATATTTAGGTTTAACTTGAAAATAACCCCTCATTTCTGGCAGGATGCAACACAAGCAAAACAATCTAGTGCTATGTCATCGTTTGTGTGTCCGGCTATTACATTGAATTCTGGACACCATTGTCAACAGGTTGAGAGTGCTTGCCACATTTTTGATGCTGGTGAAGACCACAGATGCTTGACTGATGAGGATTGTGGTGTTGATTCAACCAGTTGTAGGCGAAGATCTTGTAGCACGGCTGGGTATTGTGGCCTATGGTTGGTCATATGAATCTCAGTTGAAGGTGATATTCTTTTGCACCAAAGAAATAAATTGCAATTACCATTAGAGACATACAGGTATGTAATTCAACACAGCTTCATAGCAATAGACAAAAGGAGGTACTTGATAGTTTTACCTACATACACCACAGAGTGGATTGGAAACGAATGCTCAGAAGAAGTAGGATGACAAAGGAAGCTAGGCGGTTGGTTTTGTAATGGAATTCATGTTGGTGACTTGCTTAGTGCATGTTAAATGGTTAATTATGCACATTATTATTCAAAAGAGAAGGAGAGGAGAGGAGCGTTCAGTTGATGTATGTTTTTGGTTGGAAAATTGAAGATGAAATAAATACTATATTATTATTGGACATTTGACTATCTTCTTTTATATCAATCAATCAAACACTTTTAAAATGTCTCATCATCGATCAACAAACAATATATGCCTGCCATTCCATTCCATTCCACTCCACTCCACGGGAAAAACATTAGAGGTCAAATCAGTGTCAATGGGAATGAACGAGGCTCGTTTCCTCCTTGGTAGTTGGTACTAGTAACACATTTCATGCACGCCACGCCAGAAGAGATAAGATAAACAGGAGCAGATAACATGACGATGATGATGATGATGATGATGTTTGTCACCAATTTGGTTTGTTTTATTTGCTTCTTTCTTACTTACTTTATGATTCCTTCCTACTTTATTATTATTATTATAATAAAAATAGCAATTCCTTTTATACTCTGAGAGAGAAAATATTTTACATTGTGTTTCAATTTTCTTTTAAAAAAAATAGACTCAATAATTGTCGTTTCTAAATTTGGGTACGTTTTTCTGGCCCCGAGTGTTTGGTAAAGAAAGAGGCACGGAGGACTTGCTTGAAAATAAATACTACATGCGTGTTGTTCTTATTTTATTCATAATAAACACACCACACGCATCGCATGTATATTACTCCAGTAAATATGATTATTAGTTGTTTTCTTTAAAGTTTTGAGGATAAAACAAAAGTTATATTATTACAACATTTTATATTTTACTAATTGTTATGTATTTTAATAATAATATTTTATAATTAATGGGTCCCACCTCCGCAGCATGTAGAGATATCTACGCTTGAACAAACAAAGGACGGCGGATTCATGCGCGTCTTTGACTAAGCTATCCTATGATGTGGTGTATTCTATAACTCACTCTACTCCACCTTAGTATTAGTATTCTACAACGCGCTTTTGTGGATCCCATTTTTCTCTCCGGAAACCTTACCCTTGCCCTTATTCTTCCCGGAGCTCTTATGTCTCTGGATCTCAAATCTCCGTAATCAATAATACTCCATAGCAAGCAGCCAAATTCAGATCAGATATGATGGGTTTTGATAGGAATGTCACTAAATGCCCATTACTATTAGAATTACTAGAATACTACTAGCTCTATATAAATTGGAAAATAAATAATTATATTCCCTTGTCCAATAATATTCCTATCTTCATCTGTTCTGACATCGCATGTTGGTCTTTTTGCTCCCTCAAGGTTACAAATTACAACCCCACTACTTAGTTAGTAGTTAGTTACTAGTATTGTAAATATTGTTTGACTGAAGAAGAAAAACATCGATAATGTCGCAGAAGCGACAGCAAGAAGAGGATGCTAAACCTACGACGGAGGAGGGCTGTAGGTCCGACGATAAGCGCCGGAAGACTCCTTCTTTTAGAAAGTGAGGCATCTCCCCCCTTTTCCTTCTCTTTTTCTCTTTTTTGGGTTTGATTCACTCCATATAAGGTGCATACTCCTTCATTGTTGGTATTTTAATTTGACTGGAATCAGTCATGGTATTTGTTTAAGAATGTGGTTTGCTGGTGTGGAATTTTATTGTCTTTCTTTCAATTTTATGGGCAAAAATTTTTGGCTGCTACAATTGTTTCTGTAGGTAGTAGCTCTTGTGAGCTACCATAGAACAGTTATATCAGTTTCTACTAAAGTTAAAATAAGTTGGTATCTTTTTTGATTACCCAAATTTACCTCACAAAGTCGAATTTTATCTCTAATTTTGGAACAAAGGTAGTATTATTACTTGCTCTATTCCACAAAAGAGTCCCTTTTCCCATTTTTTTAAATGAAGAGTTTCAATTTTTTTATGGTAGCATAAAATTACAGAGCTCGGTGATGAAGTGCCTATTTGTTTTGATGAACAGAAGAATATTGTTCTAAATAAGAATATCTTTTATGCGTTACTTTTTATATGTAATTTTTCTAGTGAATGTGATTGATTTTGTCTTGAACTCTTTAGAATTGATGTTGGGATTCTTTTAAAGGATAATGAGTTTTTTAGAGAAAGGGTTACATTAAATGATTGTAACGCGGAAAGGATGAACTTATTGTTTATAATATGTTTTTTTTTGTTGAGGATGAAGTTCTTTTTGATTTGATGTTCGGATGCATCTATGATGGGGAATTGTGTTCTTATCTACCGACTCTTTTTTTCGTTAATTTTAGTGCGGTACTTGAAGTAATGAAGTTTCGAAATCTTCAGCAATTTTTTGAGCCAGTATTGGAGCCCTTGATCCGGAAAGTTGTAAGTTTTATATTGCTACTAAGGACTTTTTACGATTGCTTCCAACTTCTATTCATGAAGTTTTATAATAATTTTTGTGTTGTTTGCATAGACTATAGACTTGAAGAAAATTGGTTTCAAAATAATTTGACACTGAATTTCCACCAGATCTATAAGGGTAATGAGTACTTGGTGATTCTATATAAGTACTATTGATGAATGAGCACAATCCATTCATACCTAGTTTTCGAGTAGCCTTTTTTCTTTTAAGGCTTGTTTGACTTCTAGAGCTTTTATTTGGTGTGGATGTGCTTCCTAGCCTTAAGGCTATGTTTACAACTTGGAATACGTGAGGGAAAAGAAAGGGAAAGGAAACTTAAATGAAAATTTATAATTTATTGGATGTGCAAATTTAGGTAAGGTACATTTTGGTCATGCTAGGGATGGAATTGGTTTGTGTCACAGCATACCATGCATGGCCAAACACAACAATTGACGAAAAATTAAAGACAAGAAAATATGGATGAGTAAAGTACAATTTGCACACATTAATATAAATAGAAGTAGAGGAAAGAGAGTAAATAGTGGCCCCACAAGATTATATAAAGCGATGACTACTTTTATTTTTTTTGTACTAATGGACCCTACTAAATGACTTGGCTACCTTTCACTTTATGTCATCCATTTGGGGACGGAGAGAGTATATAGCTAGGTTGTAAACATAATACACTCAGATAACATAACAAATCCATATTGCGGGAGCGACGCCCTTGCATACTACTAAACATAATCTTTCTTTTTCTTCTGGTCGCCGCAAAAATATTATCCAGGTTGGTTCAAATGTTGGATCCCGAATTAGAATTCAAGAAACTCGTAACAGTTTGTAAAAATGCCAAACTATCCCAAATTAATTTTATGTAATTTCTATTTTAGCCCAGACTCCCAAGGCCAAACCTGATCAACCTTTGCAAGGAAGTGAAGAAGATGTCCTGTATGAGTTCCAGTACTGTCCTAAAACATTTTTCTTGTGATTGGAGCAAAAATATTTTGTAACAGTGCTCAACTGATGATTCCTGTTATGATTTCTGGTTCTGCAAAATGTCGGTGGCTACTTTAACTGTTAAAATAGTTTGTTATAACTCAGCCATGCGACTTTTTGGGGTACAGGTTAAAGAGGAAGTTGATTTGGCTTTGAGAAAGCATTTTACCAGCGTAGAGTGGTAAGGAATAAGAGTATGTTTGGAGTCTTTTACTTTTTAGACATATGCTTTTACTGAATAAGAAGATTATCATCTATGGTAATCGTATTGTATGCTTGATATACTTTTGCAATTCTTGTTTAGGAACTCTGGGGAAGAGATGCAGCCTTCCGACTCAAGAAGCTTACAGTTACAGTTCATAGACACTATCTCACTTCCAGTATTTACTGGATCTCGTATTGAAGGAGAACAATGTACTAGCATGAAAGTAGCTTTAGTTGATGCTGTTGGTGGACAAGTTGTTTCATATGGGCCTATATCCTCAGCAAAGGTTGAAGTTGTAGTTCTTGAGGGAGACTTTGATGGTAATGATGGAGACAATTGGACACTTGAAGAGTTCAAGAGTAACCTTGTTAGGGCTAGGAAAGGGAAAAAGGCCCTTCTCACTGGGGATGCATTTTTGAATCTTAAAGAGGGCATCGGTTTGCTTGGCGAGATTTCTTTCACAGATAATTCAAGCTGGACAAGAAGCCGTAAGTTCAGGTTGGGGGCAAGAATTGTGGATAATTGTGATGGAATTAGAGTAAGAGAAGCAAAGACGGAGTCTTTCATTGTTAGGGATCACCGTGGAGAATGTGAGTTATTCCGCTTTCATAATACTCAATGCTTTGCTCTCATCTATTCTTCTTCTTTTATCTATTTCAATTTGTAACTAAGAGTATGAAATTTAGGAAAGAGGGGGGGGGGGTTGAAAATACAAGTGGACCATATTTTTCCAATTTCATTACTGTATATGTTTATTTTGATCAGGTGCAATCATTTTTCATTCTCTCTTCATATACCTTCAATTTGTTAATTATATGTTCATGTTCCATGATTACTAATTTTGTGCCATATTTTTATCTCATTGTTGGCCTCTTATGTTTTGTCTTTCTTACTGCAATGTTGTATCGAAGAAAACATAACTTAAAATAATCATCAAGGAACATATTAGACTATAGAAAGACGAGATAACTGGGAGTTAATTGATGCATACCATTGCATGAGTACCTGGGCAGTGGGCTTTATAGAGTAATTGAATTTCAATGTTACTTTACTGCTTCTGTTTGCAGTGTACAAGAAACATTATCCTCCATGTCTGTTGGATGAGGTATGGCGACTGGAGAAAATTGGCAAAGAAGGAGCTTTCCACAAACGTTTGAGTATGGAAAAAGTTAACACGGTCAGGGATTTTCTGATTCTACTCTTCTTAGACCCTGCAAGGCTACGTTATGTAAGATTTTGATTTCTATTTTTTATATTTTACCTTTGCAACGTAACTTAGGAGTATATTAAACGAAGTCTCTTTCTTCATGCAATTGTTTAAACGAGTGAAGTAATGATAAAGTGGTTGTGTGATTTTTTAAGAAAGTTTCTGGTTTGGTGACACCTATGTCCTGGAAATTTGAGAGCATCCTCTTTGTTAATGACATTGAAAGTCTATGTTGCTGTTAGTTGCTTGAGATAATAAATACTCCCTCTATCCTAGAAAAAGACTAGTATTTTTGTTGATTTTTCTACGGCTATCAAGGTTTGCATGTAACACAGACACATTTTTTTCTAATGATAAATTTGAATATTAAAAGTTTAGAATTGAAAAAGATAATTGAAGAATTATATGCATGTGTGTTCTCCAAACCTTAACATTGAAACAAGAAAACAAAAGGCAGTACTCTTTCCTTTAAAAAGGAGGGAGTACAATTTATGAAGTTAGACTTGCTTTTGCATCTATGAAAAAATAAGTTGTGATATTAGCCTTTTGTTTTTATTTGGACCAGTTTCGAGACATCTGTTATGGTCTCGTGTATGTTGCCAGCCAGGGGCGGACACATGATTTTTGTCAAGGGAGGCACTTTTATAATAATAAAAAAAAGATATTAACGGTATTTATATAAATTTCAAGTAAAAATACATAAAAGTTACCACAAAATCATTTTTCGACTTTATTTCTTGGATTGACTTTTAAGTAGGTTCAACAAAATAAAATTCCGATCAAGGACATTTAGCAGTGTTAGATCTTGAAAATTATTTTTATTCATCCTAAAGTTCAAATATCAAATGCAAATTTGCAACATAATAAAAACAAACTATAAAATAAATTTAATAATATGAATAAATCAAAAACTTGCTAATGTAGTCTTAAATCAAAATTATATCTTCATAATTCACAATAAATGCCTTTAGTGATTTAAATACAATATCAAATGACACACGTATCGAAAACTTTAATATATACTGTAAAATTAAATAGTATGTACAGATGTATTAATTAGCATGAATGAATAAAAATAAATAAGAATTAAAACTAAGTAATTAACTAGACATTTAATTTTAGAGAAAAATTTAATGATATTGAACCTTAACAAAATTTGGGGAAAATCAAATAGAGTACTCATGAAAACAAAAATGTAAATTTGAACTTGAAAGAGAATTTTACAAATACCTAATTATTGTCAAGTGACCCAAGGCTTCTTTTATTTTTTTTAAGGGGGGCACCACTTTACCATTTTTAGCCTATACTTACAAAAAAAAATCAAAAAACAAGGGTGGGCACTTGCCCCACCCCCTTCCCCCCAACAAGGGTGGGCACTTGCCCCCACCCCCCCTTGCCATAAGGTGCGTCCACCCCTGGCCATAGCCATTGTTCATAAATATGGTTTCTAGAATTGCCTTTTGGGCACCTCATATCAATTTTGGATATATGTCTTTGTTCTTTGTCCATAGCTTTCTAGCATAAGGATTGTCCTTTTTTTGTTTTTAACGTTAGTGGAATGCAGCAACTACACGTACTACCTCACCAACCAGTGTGCAATGGATAATCCCATAGTAAACTACTAAACTATGTGCGTCTGGTTCTTACGAGATCATTGCCTTTGTGAGTATTGAACCATTACCTATGCGGCTATGCTTTTAATCACTAGGGCTCACTACCTCTTGAGCTAACCCCTTGGGATTAGGATTGCTTTTCATTGGAAGTAAGGGATCAAATCAGTGAAATTGTGATACAACTCGGGCTTTCTTCACCTTGAAATCTAGTTCTGCGTGCCTTCTAAATAGTTTACAATTGTCCATTACTGCATAACAATAAACCTTGCGACTTCTGTTCTTCGTTTTTGTCTTTCATGTGACCCCCTTGATGTTGTGAAGTATTACTAGTATTCGTTATGTGCCATTCGTGCAGATCCTTGGCACGGGCATGTCTGCTAAAATGTGGGAAGTTACTGTGGAGCATGCTAGGTCATGTGTGCTTGATAAGAGATTATACATGTACCATCCTAAATCTCAGGAAAAGACTGGTGTGGTTTTCAATGTTGTGGGACAAGTGATGGGATTGCTTTCAGATCATCAGTATGTTCCCATTGATAGGCTGTCTGAAACTGAAAAGGTGCGCTCCTCCTATCATTCATATTGTTTTACTTTCTAATGCAAGGAATGCTTTTACTATCTATTGAAAACTACTTGGTTTCTTAAATTATGTTCCCAATTTTCATTCGATTCAATTCTATTCTCTTCTTTCCCTTGTGCCAATATCATACTAATTATGCACAATATCATCGTCTTTAGGCTGATGCCCACAGCTTGGTGATATTGGCATTTAAACAATGGGAAGAAGTAGTCGCTTTGGATGATGATACCTCTCTTGTTGATGGATTTTCACTCTTATCCAAAGTTCTTTACCCCTCAAATTTACCGATGGCAGGGAGCTCTGACAGCATTAATATTTTAACCTCGGTCAAGGATGTCAGCTTTGATTATCCACAACGTAGTGTCTCTACTCCAGATGTCTATACCTTGGGGTGTGCTAGTAGCATGGATGATTGTAGCATACGCAGTATTGAATCCATAGATGTCAGATTCGACCAAACTTTGAGTTTCCCAACCCAGGCCGCAAACTCTTTGATCTGTGACACTGAGTCCATCACTCGAGCCTTATTGGAGGATGAGCATCTACAGTATTTTGATACTGATTGCTCCCTGCAGAGTTCATGTCCGGAGTCACAGGCTGATCAAAGCAGTGGTGTCGATGGTTTTCTGTATGCTCATTCTGCAGTAGCCATTGTTAAAGCTCATAGGAGATGGACAATACTATTCAGTGTTCTTAGATGGTTTTCAATAAGAAGAATTGTGGCAAGGAAGTCGACATTAGAGAAACACGTATATAGTTGATGAAGCCCGCACAAACAAGTTTAGATCAGAAATGCAAATATATTACTAGCAAGTGCTGTCCAACTAAGAAGTGTGTGCAGTTTTAGGGAGAAGATGAGTTGAGGTTTTGTTAGATGTATATACAACCTGTAGTTTATTTTGATATATCAGCTCTGCTCTGCTAGCTGAAAATTTAAGTTGGTCTCTCTGGATCACAATATATGGTTTTGGTGTTTTTCCTATAAGCTGGTAGTTACTTGACTTGATCCCCGAACATGAAGCAGTAAATTCTAGTTGCTTAAGGTTAAGTAGCTTTCATCATGCAAGTTGAGGAAAAGAGAAGTGCTCTCGAGTTGTAGATCTTTTGTATTCTGAAGTGAGCCTGTGCATTTTCTTCAATTGTTTTCATGGTGTTTACCTGTCTTGGATGTCCCTGTACGGCTGTACTAGTAGGAATTACAATCACGTTCTGCAAAATAAGAAGCACAGAAAATAAGGGATTCCTAATATCAGATGCTAATCTTTTTTCGCCAGTTGTCTATTCTCATGGCTGCTGCTGCTAAGGGAATAATGCATTAACACTCTGTTTTTGAGTTTTGAACAGAAAATAAAAGAATAGAAAACTTAAATTAGAACAAAAAAGAAAATAATAGAAAACTTGAAGTTTTATTTTGTGTTGTTTATGAGTTTTTAATAGAAAATTTAAAATTGAGGACATGAGTTATAATTTAAAAATTATTATATTAAAAGTTGAGGATTATGTGAGAATTATAAAAATATTATTTATTCTAATTTCTTTTCCGTCCAAATCAGGTCAATTTTGGTCGGAAAACTTTGGGAGAAAAAGTGATAAAGTTTTTTATCCATTTCTTTTCTTTTTCGTTTATTAAAAAATTCATAAACATAAGAATTGAAAATAAAATTTAAATTTTTCGTCTATTTTTTTTTAATTTTATTTTAAAATTCAGAAACAGAGCGTAAAAGAGGGCAACAGAGGTGGTAAAAGAGGGCAACAGAGGTGGTGAAGAAATAGAAGTGTGGATATTTGTAGATGGGATAAAGGGGTCAAGTCAATGTCCTATTTGCTAAACGCTGGGCTTGGAAAGCCCCCCGCGTCAGTTAAGGCTACTTTGAAATCCCAAACAATTCATGCTTCGGTATTATCAACATTTCATCACACCCATTGGTTAATTTGTTTTAGTGGTGATGAAGTATATATATATATATATATATATATATATATATATATATATATGGGAAAATGGGTATGCACAGCCGTGCAAATTTTTTGTTTACACAGTCGGCCAAAAACGATGTCGTTTTGGCTTAAAACAAAAAAAAACACGGCTTCCGTGTAAGGCCAAAACAGAACTCCCGTTCCAGACCAAAACAACGAACGTCGTTTTTTCCCCCAAAACAGAACTCCCGTTCCAGACCAAAACAACGAAGTTGTAGAGGGGGGAAAGTACGAATCCAATTATTTCAGACCAAATCAAACGCCTAGTTCACCAGTTTGATTTCGACTTCTTCGATCTCGACTTCCTTGATGTATCTCATCTCCGATTCGGTAAGGATTTCTAGATTTCAGTATAGTGATTTTTAGGTTTTATGTGAATGGATTTCTAGGTTTCAGTAGTGATTTCTAGGATTTTTAGATTTTAGTATAGTAGATTCGGTACTAATTTCTAGATTTCAGTATACCTCCATTTTAATTTATCTAAATGGGTTTCCTCTAACAGAAGAGAAAGTATTCGGGGTAAATAGGGGATGGAATTTAACTGTTGAATATAGCCATAGTAAACACAAAATACACCATAATTCATTGTTGGAATCCCATGGTTAAATCATCTTTAGATGGAAAATACTACCTCCGTATTCCACAAAATTGATATTTTTCCATTAAACTAGATATATCTTAGCTTAACTAAATCCTAAATTCAAATTTTTGAATATGACACTGTTGAATTTTGTTCGTCTAGCGTCCCAGGAAAAGAGCCCCCACTTAAAATGCAGTGCACTAAACATTTATGTAAGCAACGGTCGATATTAAAATTGTCTTCAATGTATCTTGATATTCATAGTGGACTTTTATTCAAAGATAGATGTCCCAAGATTTGAGAGCGGCAGATTATACTTCTTAATTTATTTCTTTTTCCTTCTTCCGAGTTCTTCATCAATGGAGAATCAACGGTCACTCTTCAATTTACTCTCTGTTTTTGGCAATTGTTATATGTACTATTAAATGAACAAAATGAATCTAAACCTTAAAATAGTTCAACTTTAAAATCTACCATTTTTGTCTAAATATGCTTTTGGAGGATAAGATACCACAATACATTAAACCGGAACACCAATTGGATTGTCTGAGGTTTGAGGCTACTTTAGTATATTAGAAAGTTAAGCTTGCTTTAAGTTGTGGACAGAGAGAATGTCAACGATATTACACTCTTCATGCGACATAATCTCAAAATTTGATCCACTTTGAATTTATCACCCAATTGAGATTATGCAGTATGAATATGCAGTTGATACTGAAATTTAGTTTTCTATTTCTATGAACAGAACAAGGCTTACTAATGTGGTAATTATGTGAGTTGTACCGGACAAATGACCGCATATGAGCTGGTTCAGGTATTAGTATCTTTGCTTTTACTTACTGACTTTAATTTTGTTTGCCTGTTGTCTTTAATTGGTTGAGTTAAGATGTGTTTAGTAGTATTGGGCTAGGTTTATTTCATAGTTTATTTTCTCATTTTGGGGACTGAAGGAGTAGTTGTTAGTGTACCATTAGTACTTCTTAGGGGATAAATTATGCAAGAAACTTTCAATTTGGCACTTTCAATTTGTAGTATGTGAGTATGATTGTAACCCTTTATCAATCCCATTTGTATGGTTGCTGTATTTAAGAGTGACATTTCCTAAATGATCTTTTACAGAATTGAAATTGTATGGATAGTAGACATTAACTAGTTCTATGTACTTTTTGATACTTTCTAACTATGATAATTTAGTTGATCCACAAAGTTCGACGGCCACCCATGAAAATCTCTTTCTGACTACTACAATTTTCAAAGTTTACTTTTCATACATTAATATCTTCTTTTTAACATGTAGAGGGCAGTGAGTATCGCAATGATGAAGGAAAGAAAATGGAAAACTGACTTGTTCATGGTTCACAATCAATACTGGTGAGCACAAATTATAATCTTCTTATATTTAGTTTTTAGTTTGCAATGTGTTTTGGTGCCTGGCTTATTTTAGTTAGTGGCATCTTGAATATAGGCACCTTATAGTTGATGTTCTTTTATGGCTCACCAAGATTGTATGACTGAAGCTTCTTTTCAAGATTCTTTGTAAAAAAAATAAGAAAAAAAAGCACGCAATCTCTTCATCTCGCGTATGCCAAGGCACCCTTATAGTTGATTTTCCCTTCTTTTTTCTTTTTTGGATATAGTCGGTCTCGCTTGGGATAGACTCCAGGTAAATGTCCAAGTGTTTAATAAATAGTTGGGAGAAAAGTTAATGAAAGAGTGAAAATTTATAGAATATAGTGGTTTCTCACCTAGATGTGTTAGTTCAAAACCTGGTATATTGATTATTATGAATTCAACTGTATCATGATTAAGTTTATATTTCATCATTCAATTTTTATGCCAATGAGATTTGTTATCATGCAGGGGAAGCAATGGGCGGAGTTATAATGTCGTGAGCTTTTATGTCCCAAAGAAGAACCAAGTCAACCCACCTCCGGCAAAAGGCCTTCATATCCAAAAATGGGGAACGACATACGCAGCTATAAGGCAGTTCAGCGGATTTGTGTCAAGTCCAATGTTGCAGAGGAAGCTGCCACCTTGTACATCAGTATTTCTGGCACTAAATGGTCAGATGCCATCTATAAAAGTCACGCTGGGGAGGCCAGAACAAATTATATCGTTGCGCAGTACAATTCTCCATTTGAATTTGACAACAGAGTGAATGAGATATGGTTGTGTTTTGAGATCTAAGATGAAATTACTTGTAAAGAAGTCTCTTTCTTCTGTAATCATATATAGTCACTATCTTTCAGTTTAAGGTGCACTTAGTAACCCTCGTCCTACTCGAACGTCTTTTCTGTGTTACTTGTATCAAATAACTCGTCAATATAAGTAAGTTATTGTTCGTCTAATTCATTCCTTATTCTTACTTGCGTTGAGTATGAGTAAATGCATTAATATTTGCTTACTATTATGTATATAAGTTTGATGGCTTACGACTCTTGCATACGTTTGCTTAAAAGATAAAAAATAGATTAAGTGATTCAAGACAATTTACTTCCCTCCCTCTCTCCCTCCCTCCCTCCCTACCTAAAACTAATTAATATGATTTGACATTTTCACCTTCTCCATGACACTTTTATGATCATGTGAAAAAAGATTGGCATACAAATATTTGATAGTTAAAATACACCTCGAAAATTTACCAACTCTTTATGAAAAGATTGTTCTTCTCAAACATACAAGCAAATGAATTAAAATACTAGTAGCTATTTAAACCCATTATTATGTGGTTTGTCTTCAAGGCATAAGTCATGACATAGGGAAGTTGATCACCCCATAAAAATTAATCAACTGCATAAAGCTGAAGAAAAAAGCTTGAGCAGGCATATTCATTTAATTGAAAACTCCATGTTTGTCGACTTCACATGACTTTCCACAAATGGAGGTCTATTGCTATTTGAACTACTAAAAATCCCATTAGAGGGATGGTTGGTGGTAAAGCACATTGGCATTTCTGGTTTATGGTCTACGGAATGCTTTGAGTTCACAAAGTGGCCACCGGATTTTCTTTGTCATGCTCTTGATGACTTTTGAGTTTTTGACGACCAGTGCTTCGGAAATCCAGAGGCTTGGTGCTGAATAGGTTTTTTAGTATAATCTCTTGCAGGGCGAGGGCAGGACCTACACAAGATATCTCACATTTTAAACAGGAATAAAGGAGCTGTTGTCATATATAGCAAGTAAGAAACCTAACAATGTCCAAATTCTTATTTTATTCATTCCACTTGGTTGATTACTGTTACTGAAAATGAAGCTAAAAGGTCAAATTTGATTGAAGCACTGAGGTGGCCTGGTGGTGTTTCCTGTTCTTCTGTTTCCTTTTTCATTTATAATCAATATTTTCAGGAATGAGCCACCAAATCATGTTCAAATAACTTGTTTATGCAAATTGATCCAAACAGAATTCTACTCCTATACATCTTATCTTACCTCATATAGAATAATATATATGATCCTTCTGACATGACCTGGCTCATTTGCATTGGCTGGACCTGTAATTAAAGTATGATTTTGGACCTTTAGAATCTTATTTCACCAGGAAGAAAAAACACCAAACAAATAGTAAGGCCCCTTTGGGACATAGAATGACTTCTAAAAATAAATTGTTTCATCTTATATGTTGCATTGATGAAAGCAGTAATGAATAAGAGCATTTTTGAATGCTCTAAAAGGTCCGGACACCCATGATTAGGGGTGCTCATCGGTAAAAAACCGAACCGGTACCGAAAAAACCGAACCGGTACCGAAAAAACCGAACCGGTACCGATCCAAAATTACCGAAAAAGAAGAACCGGAACCGGTACCGAATTACCGATTTCGGTACCGGTTCGGTACGAAATCGGTACCGGTTTTTTCGGTTCGGTTTTCGATTATACCGCATGCATGGTAATATATATAATTATTAATAAATAATAATAATTAAATAAATTTTTTTAATATATGCCTTTCGTTTTAATGATGGCAAATTTGCAACTTGGATTTATATGATTTTTATATTAACAAATCTACATTCATTATCCATATGAATTAATTACCTGGTGACTCTGGCTGGAGGAATTAGAAATTAGTAGTCTCAAATACATCACACGTGGATGATATAGAAAGTGCAGTTATGTGCAGAGTTGAGTTTGAAGTACTTAAATAAATATATAATTCTAAAACAAGAAATCAACCTATAACAATGTACTACAGATAGTTAGAATCATATTTACAAAATACTATTCTAATTAATTGAAATTGAAATTGCAAGTAGCAGAAGGTTTTGGTCATATACACCAAATGAGGTTATCAGGTTCTTATGTATACATTGCACAAGCATAATGCTTCATGGCTTCTAAATATTTCATACATAAAAAAAGAGAATTTCGATTTTTTTCGATTTTTCGGTTTTTACCGAATTCAAAATTTTCATTACCGGTACCGGTACCGAAAAGTATAAAAAAATCGAAAAACTGGTACCGAAAAAACCGAAACCGAAAAAAACCGGTACCGCCGGTACCGGTTTCAACCGGTTCGGTAAAAAAACCGAAAAACCGAATTTTTTGAGCACCCCTACCCATGATTGCCATAAAGAAATAAATAAATAATAAAAGAAAATAAAAAGGCTCTAGCTTTAGATATTTTCTACTAATTACAAAGTGCTCCACCAACATAATGTAATATGAAGAGACCGAGTACCTGAGTGTCGTCTATCCTGAACCAATTGCCTTGTAGATCTTTCACGTAGGCAACATAATGCCCAGAAAAAGATGCATTCAACGTATCTAAATGCACCACCACATCATAAAGAATGCACCACCATAGCACCACCACCGCTCTAAAATCTTGGGACATCTTTGAATAAAAGTCCACTATGAATATCAAGATACATTGAAGACAATTTTAATATCGACCGTTGCTTACATAAATGTATTGTGACAACCCCAAAATAGGTCCATTCCACCCAACCCATTCTGAGTCATCAAATACATGGTACAGAAAATAACTATAACTTTATTACAACAATTGTCGTGCAAAATATAACAACACATATGCTGTGAGTTTGGATACAAATATATACCAAATGTGACATTGGACACCATCATGTATCAGCACCTCACAAAGGTACCTTACATAAAGGTACAGTCAAAAACTGTTTTAGAAACTAGAATCTTTGGGAAGTGCTCAAGGAAACCTTCGTACATAGGAGGCCATGCTTCTAGGTTATGATAGATATCATATGGCCACAGAATTATCCTTGGTTGACCCAATAGACCCCAAAGAAAAATGAGAAGATTACTATCATATTCTTCCCAATGGTGAGTCTTCTCTTGACTTATCACTACAAGAAAAATGCCTAACAGTGACCAAGACTATCCGCGACCGCATATCCGGTCGCTGATACTATTTATAGCGACCGACATCTGCGACCGTACCTTAAAGTAGTCGCTAAATACTATCCGCGACCGCATGCGGTCGCTGAGAAGTCGCTATTACAAATTTGCCTCGTAAAATTTGGCACGAAATGTTAGCGCCAAGGTTTTGTGCAACCACTTAACATCAGCGACCGCATGCGGTCGCTGATAAGTCCATGTCATTAAAATTCAGCGACCGCAGATGGTCGCTGATGGCGGTCGCTGATCAAACTAAAAGAAATCAGTAACAGGTCTTTCGCTCGACACAGAAGACGGAAGAAAAAAAGAAGAAGAGAGGGAGCTCAGCATAGAGAGAAGATGGAGAAAAGGGGGAGAAGAGAAGGAGGAGAAGGAGAAGTTGACCGCACCACCGGCCATCCACCGCCACCACCAGCCAGCCGCCGTCCCCACCAAACACTGGTATGTACTTTTTATTTTAGGTTTTCTTAATATAAATTCTCTCTTCTTCTTCCTCCTAATGAAATTGAGAAGCCGTCGCTAGTCAAGCAACTGATTCATTTTATCATCACTTTTAGGTAATAATGTTTCCGTTGAATTTCCTTATTAGATTTCGTTTTTAAGTAAATTTTTTTTTCTTATTCGGTGTGTTTTGTTTGCTAGAGAATAATCATTCATATGAATAGTCATTTGTTTTTCGGAAGCATCTGAATTGGTTTACAAAATTTATTGTTAGAGACTTGAATTTCAGTTAGTTAGATGTTACCAAGGACAGTAATTTTCTAACAATACCTTCCATCCGTCCTACAAAAAGAGTCCCAATTTGTGAATTTTGTAAATATTAAGACTGTGTATTTATTTTATGTTTGACCCTACAAATATAAGTAGTTAGTTAAGTAGTGGTAGGCTGGTAGCATGGTAAAGAAATTATGCGGATAAACCTAAGAATATTGGGTTATTTTATATTACTATCAATCCTCTACCTAAAATTTATTGAAAACTACATCCTAAAACTCGAAATAATATTACTTCAACTGAAGTTGGGATAGCTTAAAGTTTTTTGTGAAGAAGAGCAAGGGGGTAAACCTTGTAAACTTTCATGAATCAATAAATTCAATTCTTCAAGTAATTGTTCGATTTGATTGGAAATTTTTATATTTCTCTTGGTTTGTGTCTTGGGTGCCTAGAAATGTCCATATATATATGCCGTCATGCATGTGGCTAGTCCATATTGTAGGGAAGACTCTGGTGAAATTTTTTTAAGTATTATAAGTATATTGGTGATCCACTAGATCCTATTAAGGGGCTGTTGGAGCTGATGGGCTAGGATGAAGCTCGTGTTGGGGGTTATTGACTGAATCTGACACTGAATCTGAAGCAGATGATGGTTATGAATCTGCAACACGTATACAAATTGATTCTGAATCAGACACTGACACTTGAAATGTATGTTTAGCATTACACTTTTTTATATACATATATATACATGTTTATATCACTGTCATGCATGTTTATGTACTAAACTATTTAAATGTAACTTTTGTTTATTGTCATTTTATATTCATATATATACATGTTTATATCACTGTCATGTTTATTGTCATATATACATGTAATCAAACATGACTCATAATAACATGACTCATATATACATGTTTATTGTCAGATGGCTTCTGAAGCAGCGCAGAAAAAGCGCGGCTTGGGTAGGGGGCCTAATCATGTGCCTAAGGCCCCTAGTAATCTAGATGATCGGATTCTTATTCAGATTCGCCCTCCTCCGAATAGCACGTACGTCCCGCATATATCATTTAAGATTCTATTTATTGTATATTGGTAATGTTTTGATTGATATTATATTGGTAATGTATATGGGTTTGAATTTTTTACTGCTTTAATTTGCATTCAATCGTTATTGTTTTGGTCTTATATATTGTATTGAAAGTTTGTATATTTCTCTTGGTTTGTGTATTGGGTGCCTAGAAATGTCCATATATGCATGTCGTCGTGCATGTGGCTAGTCTATATTACAAGGGAGACTCTGGCGAATTTTTTTTAAGTATAAGTTTGAAAAATGTTCATAAGTATAGATGGGAGGACGCGCAGGCTTCAGTGATACAGACATTATTTTGGCAGAAGTGCGCGGTCCGCACCAAAGACAATTTGAATAAAGAAAGACAAAAAGTCCTTCACAATGCAGAGATCGACCATCCAGGCCAGGGAGAAGATTACATGCACGAGCATAGTCCCTGGTGGTGCACCCAGGCCATATGGGCTGAGATGTGTGCTCAATGGAGGGCTGAGAGCTGGGTGAAAAGACGAAAGACTGCCGCCAGCAACAGATCCTCGGGTGTACCCGAAGGCGAAAAGGCTAAAGGGACATACGAGGGCGGTAGTATTTCACAATTGCAGCATATCACTGCCCGAGTACGTATTTAATTACAAGTTTTAATATGTTTAAAATCATGAATTATAGAAAATATATCACATTTTTACTTAGTAATATTATGCTTTTTTTTGTATAGGAATCTCAGTCTCAAGGTACACCTATCCATTGGCTGGATGTGTATGTGGCCACCCGTGATGGTCTGCCTGAGGCTATCCAGATAGCGGTAATAAATTTTAACAACTTGATCTTGTTTATCAATGCTTACAAAATTAATTTATTTTTCACTATTTAATTGTTAACATGATGACAGGACACTTATAAGCGTTTATTGAATGAACGCTATCCTGAAGGCACTCCACGTCCGTCTATTGATCAAGAGTTGTGGAAGAGGGCGTCTGTTGTGAAGAAGAACTACATTAAAGGTCAAGGACAATGACGACGCCCATCCTTCAGTGGCTTAGGTTGCTCTTCTACCCAGTCTACACAGTCATCGAGCCATCCAGCTGTTCATACTCCGGCTGACTGTGTTAGAGCTATATGTCAAGATCGAAATCTTCTGACGATATTGGGCGGGCATCTGGGGGCTCTGGATCCTGAGGAGTTAGCTAAAGCAGTGGCGGCGGCAGCAACATCACAGCATGGGGATAGCGACGAGGTATAAAATTAATTTATTGTATATATTGTCGTAATATACCAATATTAACATAGTTAGTATATATTTGTAATTTATTTTATTATTTTGTTAATTACAGGGTGATCAAGGAGGCGATGATGCTTGACGTACCTGCTTTATATATATCACTTTTGTAACTTATTGTATGTTCATAACTTGTATATTCAGTTATGTTATTTAAACTAGTTTTGAAACTAGTTTGGTGTATGTGTTGGTGGGTACAATGGATGTTTATTTTATTGTGTATGATGCTTATCTTGTTGTGTATGTGGGTTGGGATATAGCAGGTACAAAACAGGTACAGGTTTTAGGGAATTTTGCAAAACAACAAAAATCTGTTTATTTTTTTTCATATTAGCGACCGCATGTGGTCGCTGATACTTATTAGTGACCAATATAATATTGGAGACTATCAGCGACCGCATCCGGTCGCTGATACCGGTCGCTAACACGTGGACCACGTCAGCTATGTTCATAGTCCATGCTGACTCAGCTCAGCGACCGCATTTATCATTTCGGTCGCTCTTATCGGTCGCAGATATAGCGGTCGCTAATAGTGGTCGCTGATGCGCGCCTTAGCGACCAGATTTTGTGCGACGCCGATTAGCGACCGTATGCGGTCACTGATATCTATCTGCGACTATATACGGTTGCTGATGAGCGGTCGCTGATAAACATTTTTCTTGTAGTGTATCATTATCTCCACTGTCTCTAATCGAGAATTATACTTCAAACAAACACCAAGATAGGTAGTGCTCGTAGATATATTCAGCAAGTGGATGAGCACAACCCTGTCTTATGATGACACGAGGTTGTATGTCATTAGACATCTTGTATGATAGTGACGAAATACCCTTCCAACGTTGGGTTCGCCTCACCCTATTTTCTTCACCAAATATAACTACTAAATGATGACCACCGTTCTATTCCCTTGTTACCCCCGCTCGACCCAGCTACACTCTTATTACCTGAAAGGAATTGTGAAACAAAAGGGTGAGCACAACTAGCCCAGTAAAGAATATCATGACTAAAGATAAATAAATTATCAATAGTCTTCATCAGTAATAAATCAGAGATTTAGAACATATGGTAGATGATAAAAATTTCAACCATAGTTACAGCGGAACGAGCAATCCATTAGAAGAGTCAAATAGACTATAAAGTCTATTATCTTCTCCATGTTAAAAATCCACCAACAATATTTTATCCCTGTAACACCAATCAACAATTCTGATCCACAATCATATGAATAACTCATAATCATAACTGTAGTTCTAAATTACTCTTATCATCCAGGACGAAGATAATTTTTATCACCTATCTTTACCTGAAACATCAAAGATCATGGTTACACCAAATCACATTTCATGTTCATAATCATACTAATAACTTCATCTTTGCACTACGGCCAAAGATATTCATTTGTATCACCAGTTGGTCATGTTCATCTCAACATCTGTTCATCTTTGCACTACTGGCCAAAGATATTCAACAACATGTCATCTTTGCACTACGGGCCAAAGATATTCATCAACAATTCATCTTTGCACTACAGGCCAAAGATATTCCTCAACAGTTCATATTTGCACTACAGGCCAAATATATTAATATCTCAAAGAAATATATAATCGTTTCAGAATTTATATAAACAATAATTATAACCATGTTGATCAATTCACCTTTGCACTTAAGCTAAAGATATTTACTTATAAATTCAATGATCATGATCATACCAGTCAACAATTCAACTTTTCACTACTGGCCAAAGAGAACCCATAGTCATGATCATACCAGAAATTTACCCATCTTTACACTCAAGTCAAAGAGAAATATCATCATTAGGGTTATAAAAATGTTATATATGATAATAAAATCAATATAATCAACATATAGATTTAATCTCAAGAGTAATATTCATAATGTAAGACCCCAACTTTTATAAATAAAGATGAATTTTCTATAAATATCATTTTTGAATATTATGAAGTTAATTTGATATAATGTTATAGTTGTGGGTAATATTTATAAATTTTGCAAAGTACGCAAGTTGTTATATAATATTCGATTGGTCGGAGAATATTCGTTTTAACAGGGAATATTCGTACAACGACACAATCATTGGTGGACCTCACAATGGAATTATTGTCGGATTGAGAAAACGACAAAAATATGTTATTAAAAATAACGGCGGAAGTTTTACCATTGTTACTGTTGAACTACTCGGTAGTAAAAGTACAGTAATACGTGTGGTTGCATAGTAGCACACGGTATTGATTATTAATGCTTATGTGAGAAGTCACTCAGTTTGATTCCATTATTGTCAGTTAATAATATGAATTATTTAGCGATAATGACGTTTTGTTTTATTCGTATTATTAACGTAATAAAACAAAAATATCTTTTTATATAAAACAGAATACTTTATTAAAGTTATTCTATAAATAGAATATATTATATTTTATTTAAAATATTTTTCTTTAAATATGGACCGTCAGATTAAAGTAATCAATCTGGACCGTTCATGGATTAGTTACTATGCATTCTATTTTTCTATAAATAGCAGCTCATTCCTTCATTATTTCTTACGAATTCATTGAACTCTAGAGAGAGAAACTATACAGAGAAACTATAGAGAGAGAGAAGAAGAGTATTCTGTTACTTAACTACTTCCTTATTTCAGCTCTTCTTTAAAACGGTAAGGGGTGTTATTCTTTCTTATTCATGAAGAGAACTGTTGTTATTCAATTTCTTATTATTCTGTTGGAATAACCTGTATACGCGGTCTACCCTATACTTGGTGACATTATTTATTATTCTGTTGGAACATCCTGTCTGTGTGTTTTACACCGGACCTGGTTCCGTCTTGTTATTATTCTGTTGGAACATCCTGTCTGTGCGTTTTACGCCGGACCTGGTTCCATTATTTATTATTCTGTCGGAATATCCTGTCTGTGCGTTTACGCCGGACCTGGTTCCATTATTTATTATTCTGTTGGAAAAACCTGTCTGTGCGGTCTATCGCATGCATGGTGATTTTTTTTTGTTATTCCATTCTTTATTATACTCAGTTGGTTAAGTTTTGACTTCTATATTCTATGAAATTTGTGGAATATCCTTGATAATTGCGTATCATCCAGTATCTTTTCATGAAAATATTCTTCTAAGCATTCTTGAATTTTACTCCACAAAGCAGTATCATGTTGACAATTTGGACGTTGTTAATTCTTGAACTTGTTTTATTGAATTCTTATATCATTGTCATCATCCTCGTGTTTATAAAATGTTGAAAGTCATCTGTAGCCTGTAGTGCATAGATGAACTTGGTATGATTATGACCAGGGATTATTCGGTATAATCATGACCGTAATGTTACGAATGATGTGGTAAATGTCCTCATTGGCCCGTAGTGCATTGATGGACAATTGTTGGCATGATCATGACCATTAATGAATACACGAATATCCTTGGCCGTAGTGCAGGGGTGATTCGATGATGTGGATTATTTTGTTAAGCTGAGTCCCAGCGATAACAGTGTTAAAAAACCTTTTAAATCATAAAAGATAGTAGAGTTTATTTTCTACTTGACTCTCTTAATGGATTGCTTGTTCCGCTGCAGTTAAACTTGATATCTATTATATTTTATCAGTTTAACATTGTTGAAGGCTAATGATAATTTATTTTGTATTATCTTAGTCATAATATTTCTTATTGGCTAGTTGAGCTCACCCTTTCTTTCACTGTTCTCTTCAGGAAATGAGAACGTAGCTGGGACAAGTCGGGGTACGGAGTGATGGTCCGAATGATAGTATTAGTTAGTAGTCCTCACTATTCTATGTAATGGTGTGTTAATAAATGTAATGAGGACTCCTTTTGAGTATGAATACTCTCTAGAAGATAATATTTGTATTCAAACTCACAGTTTATGTTTTGTCGTATTGTACACGACAGATGTATTAATCAGTTGTATTTGTATTCTGTACTATGTATCTGACGACCCAAGATGGGTGATGTATACCTAATTTTGGGTGCGTCACAGTTGGTATCAGAGCTTAGGGATATGATCCCTGGCTAAGATGTAATAATAGAACTAGGAGGGGAGAGACGGGGAATTCCTTCGCTAGTATGACCTACCTAAGTTTATTTGCATGGTATTTAATTGGTCGGTTATAATATAAGGATAATATATGAC
The DNA here is from genome assembly GCA_016801055.1 of Panax notoginseng. Taxonomy (NCBI): domain Eukaryota; kingdom Viridiplantae; phylum Streptophyta; class Magnoliopsida; order Apiales; family Araliaceae; genus Panax; species Panax notoginseng. The sequence goes on along the minus strand of CM029013.1, from coordinate 30,949,656 downwards.
ATATCAATTAACTTTTATTTTGTGGCAGTATCTGAAAATGGCATCTGAGAATGTTGAGAATAGCAATGGAGCACAGGCGACTGTTGATTCACCACATATCAATAATCAGGATAATGTGCATCAGAAAGGTGACAATCCTCATGCAAACAACAACACTGACCAGATGATGAATGATGGAATGTTCAGAAACTTTATGCAGTTCATGCAACAGCAGGCGAGAGCGGCTCCTGTCCAAAATATAGGTGGAAACACTGAAAACAAGCGTGGAGGGAATCAACAGGCCAGAAATGGTAACCACTTCGGTGGTAATCAGGGCCAAAACAATAAGAATGGTCATTTCAAGAATTGGAGATTCAACAATGATGGAAAGACGTCAGCACCAGCACCCGTTGTTAAGGAAGGAGAACGACCACCTATCATATGTTTCAAATGCGGAGGGGAGGGGCACATCAGTCCAAATTACGCGATGCCGTCTAAAGCATGTTATAATTGTGGAAGAGAAGGTCATTTAGCTCGATTTTGTCGTTTACCAAAAATAAGTTCAGCCAAGATGGAGACACCAAAGGCCGTCCCAGAAAAGTCAAAATCGGTAGTGCAAGGGAGAGCGTTTGTTGTGACCTCCCAGAAAGCAAGGAACCCGAATGAGGTCATCACGGGTAAGCTTATCATAAACTCTAACGAAGTCTATACTTTATTTGATACCAGTTCTACCCATTCTTTTATTTCTCCTACTTGCGCTCATCGATTAAATTTGACTTCGGAGAAATTAGACTTTGACTTATCTGTTGAAACTCCATTGGGAGAAACCTTCATTACATCCACGGTTTATAAGTCTTGTTTGGTTCAAGTCGGTACCCACACATTACCTGTCGATCTTATTTCATTAAAAATACTTGCATTTGACGTGATTCTAGGGATTGATTGGTTAACTACTCATCATGCAAAAATTGATTATTTTCGTAAGGTTGTTAGCTTTCATATTCCTAATCGACCTATTATGCGAATTAAAGCAACCAAATCATTAAAATTAATCGCTGTCATTTCAAGCTATAAAGCTATTCATTTATTAAAAAATGGATGTCAAGCTTTCTTAGCTCATGTCACGGATCTAAACAAAAATACGCCAGTTTTGAATGATATTTCTATTGTTAATAAATTCCCTGACGTATTCCCTGAAGAACTTCCTGGCCTACCCCCAGAGCGTGAAATTGAATTTTGTATCGACCTTGAACCCGGTACAAAACCCATTTCCAAAGCCCCATATCGAATGGCTCCTATTGAACTTTAGGAGTTAAAGATCTAACTGCAGGAATTGTTAGGCATTGGCTTTATTCGTCCTAGTACTTCTCCTTGGGGTGCTCCTGTTCTATTCGTGAAGAAGAAAGATGGAAGTATGCGACTTTGTATTGATTATCGGGAGTTAAATCATGTCACCATCAAAAATAGGTACCCATTGCCACGTATTGATGACCTGTTTGACCAGTTGCAAGGAGCACAATTCTTTTCAAAGATCGATCTTCGTTCTGGATATCATCAGCTGAAGGTTAGAACTGAGGATATTCCAAAGACGGCTTTCAGAACTCGGTACGGGCATTATGAATTCTTAGTCATGTCCTTTGGATTGACTAATGCTCCTGCTACCTTCATGGATATGATGAACCGGATATTCAAGGAATATTTGGATCACTTTGTGGTCGTCTTTATTGATGACATCCTTATTTATTCCAAAAGCCGTGAAGATCATGAGCAACACTTGAGGCTGGTACTCCGAAAGCTTCGTGAATACAAGCTTTATGCCAAGTTGAAGAAATGCGAGTTCTAGTTGGAGGAGGTAGCATTCCTTGGGCACGTAGTATCAAGTCGTAGAATATCGGTTGACCCGGCAAAGATTGAAGCTATTCAAAGCTGGGAGCAACCTAAATCAGTGACCGAAGTACGTAGTTTTCTTGGTTTAGCTGGTTATTATCGGAGATTCATGGAAGGATTTTCTCGAATCGCTACTCCATTAACTCAGCTGACTCGGAAAGATACAAAGTTCGGTTGGAGCGAAGAATGTGAGCAGAGTTTTCAAGAACTCAAGAGGAGACTCATTTTAGCACCTGTTCTAACAATACCATCTGGCTCGGAGGGATTTGTCATCTACAGTGATGCTTCGAGCAAAGGGTTGGGATGCGTTCTCATGCAATATGGAAAAGTCATAGCCTATGCATCAAGACAAGTCAAGGAATATGAGAGGAATTATCCTACTCATGATCTAGAGTTGGCAGCTGTTGTCTTTGCACTTAAAATTTGGAGGCATTACTTGTATGGGGAGAAGGTGGAGATCTTTACGGATCATAAAAGCCTCAAATATTTCTTCACTCAAAAGGAACTCAACATGCGGCAACGACGTTGGCTTGAACCGTTGAAAGATTATGATCATACCATTCAATACCATCCTAGAAAAGTGAACGTGGTAGCTGACGCGTTGAGTAGAAGATCATATGCAAGTATGAGTGCGATATTGACAACACAAAGGCCCATTTTGTGTGACTTGCAAAGGATGGAGATAGAGTTAAAGACTCCAGGGACCCATGTGATGATGGCGAATATACGAGTAGAACCGACTTTAATCGATAAAGTTAAAGCTGCTCAAGCTACAGACCTGGAGCTGATGCGTATGAGGAAGAAAGTGCAAGAAGGTGCTATGCCGGAAGCAAGAATCGATGATGAAGGAATACTTCGAGACAACTCCAGACTTTGTGTTCCTAACGACCCTGATTTAAAGTATGAAATCGTGATGGAGGCGCACAATACACCGTTTGCAATCCATCTTGGAAGCACCAAAATGTATCATGATCTTCGTCATACATTTTGGTGGAGCAATATGAAGAGAGAGATAGCGCTGTTTATCTCAAGGTGTCTAACTTGTCAACGAGTCAAAGAGCATCAAGTACCAAAAGGTCCATTGCAACCACTTGAAATTTCAGAATGGAAGTGAGAGCATATTACCATGGATTTCGTTACCGGTCTTCCTAAGGTTTCTCAAGGTATAGATGCGATTTGGGTCATTGTTGATAGATTGACCAAGTCTACTCATTTCTTACCGATACGAGAAACTTATACACTTGAACGTCTTGCTCGTATGTACATAAACGAGATTGTAAGACTGCATGGTATGCCAGTATCCATAGTTTCTGATCGAGACCCAAGATTCACTTCACGATTTTGGGTTAGTTTACAAAAAGCTATGGGCACGGATTTACGATTTAGTTCGGCATATCATCCTCAGACAGACGAACAATCAGAGAGGACTATTCAAACTCTTGAAGATCTATTAAGACTCTGTGTCCTTGATTTCAAGGGAAGTTGGGACAAGTTCTTAGCATTGGTGGAATTTTCCTACAACAACAGTTATCAAGCAAGTATTGACATGGCTCCATTCGAAGCATTGTATGGAAGAAAATGTCGTTCTCCAGTATGCTGGGATGAGGTGGGTGAAGCAACGTTGTTGGGACCGGAGTTGGTACGTATGACTACAGAAAAGATTCAAACGATCCGACAACGTATAAAAACCTCACAAGATCGACAAAAGAGTTATGCTGATCTTCATCGAAAGGACGTGGAATTTGATGTAGGAGATCATGTGTTCTTACGTGTTGCTCCATGGAAAGGAGTTACGAGATTTGGAAAGAGAGGAAAGCTCAATCCTCGATTCATCGGTCCATTTTTAATCCTCGATCGAGTAGGAACTGTGGCTTATAGACTCGCTTTACCGCCAAGTATGTCTCGTGTTCATAACGTTTTTCACATATCCATGTTATGCAAATATGTGGAAGACCCGAACTACATTATTGAGTTAGAACCGGACGAAATAGCGGGGGATTTGACGTATGAAGAAGTTCCTGTTCAAATCTTGGATAAGAAGGATCATATTCTACGCTCCAAGGTTATACCTCAAGTCAAAGTTTTATAGAGAAACCACGATGTTGAGGAAGTGACTTGGGAGTTAGAATCTGAAATAAAATCATGGTATCCTTACCTCTTCGACATATCAGGTATGTACCCTAATTTCGAGGGCGAAATTTCATAAGAAGGGGAGGTTGTAAGACCCCAACTTTTATAAATAAAGATGAATTTTCTATAAATATCATTTTTGAATATTATGGAGTTAATTTGATATAATGTTATAGTTGTGGGTAATATTTATAAACTTTATAAAGTACGCAAGTTGTTATATAATATTCGATTGGTCGGAGAATATTCGTTTTAACAGGAAATATTCGTACAACGACACAATCATTGGTGGACCCCACAACGAAATTATTGTCGGATTGAGAAAATGACAAAAATATGTTATTAAAAATAACGGCGGAAGTTTTACCATTGTTACTGTTGAACTACTCGGTAGTAAAAGTACAGTAATACGTGTGGTTACATAGTAGCACACGGTATTGATTATTAATGCTTATGTGAGAAGTCATTCAGTTTGATTCAATTATTGTCAGTTAATAATATGAATTATTTAGCGATAATGACGTTTTATTTTATTCGTATTATTAACGTAATAAAACAGAAACATCTTTTTATATAAAATAGAATACTTTATTAAAGTTATTCTATAAATAGAATATATTATATTTTATTTAAAAGATTTTTCTTTAAATATGGACCGTCAGATTAAAGTAATCAATTTGGACCGTTCATGGATTAGTTACTATGCATTCTATTTTTCTATAAATAGCAGCTCATTCCTTCATTATTTCTTACGAATTCATTGAACTCTAGAGAGAGAAACTATAGAGAGAGAGAGAAGAAGAGTATTCTGCTACTTAACTACTTCCTTATTTCAGCTCTTCTTTAAAACGGTAAGGGGTGTTATTCTTTCTTATTCATGAAGAGAACTGTTGTTATTCCATTTCTTATTATTCTGTTGGAATAACCTGTATACGCGGTCTACCCTATACTTGGTGATATTATTTATTATTCTGTTGGAACATCTTGTCTGTGTGTTTTACACCAGACCTGGTTCCGTCTTGTTATTATTCTGTTGGAACATCCTGTCTGTGTGTTTTACATCGGACCTGGTTCCATTATTTATTATTCTGTCGGAATATCCTGTCTGTGCGTTTACGCCGGACCTGGTTCTATTATTTATTATTCTGTCGGAATATCCTGTCTGTGCGTTTACGCCGGACCTGGTTCCATTATTTATTATTCTGTTGGAATAACCTGTCTGTGCGGTCTATCGCATGCATGGTGATTTCTTTTGTTATTCCATTCTTTATTATACTCAGTTGGTTAAGTTTTGACTTCTATACTCCATGAAATTTGTGGAATATCCTTGATAATTGCGTTTCATCCAGTATCTTTTCATGAAAATATTCTTCTAAGCATTCTTGAATTTTACTCCACAAAGCAGTATAATGTTGACAATTTGGACGTTGTTAATTCTTGGATAAATTAATTCTTGAACTTGTTTTATTGAATTCTTATATCATTGTCATCATCCTCATGTTTATAAAATGTTAAAAGTCATCTGTGGCCTGTAGTGCATAGATGGACTTGGTATGATTCTGACTAGGGATTATTCGGTATAATCATGACCGTAATGTTACGAATGATGTGGTAAATGTCCTCATTGGCCCGTAGTGCATTGATGGACAGTTGTTGGCATGATCATGACCATTAATGAATACATAAATATCCTTGGCCGTAGTGCAGGGGTGATTCGATGATGTGAATTATTTTATTAAGCTGAGTCCCAGCGATAACAGTGTTGAAAAACCTTTTAAATCATAAAAGATAGTAGAGTTTATTTTCTACTTGACTCTTTTAATAGATTGCTTGTTCCGCTGCAGTTAAACTTGATGTCTATTATATTTTATCAGTTTAACATTGTTGAAGGCTAATGATAATTTATTCTGCATTATCTTAGTCATAATATTTCTTACTGGGCTAGTTGAGCTCATCCTTTCTTTCACTGTTCTCTTCAGGAAATGAGAACGTAGCTGGGGCAAGTCGGGGAACGAAGTGATGGTCCGAATGATAGTATTAGTTAGTAGTCCTCACTATTCTATGTAATAGTGTGTTAATAAATGTAATGAGGACTCCTTTTGAGTATGAATACTCTCTAGAAGATAATATTTGTATTCAAGCTCACAGTTTATGTTTTGTCGTATTGTACACGATAGTTGTATTAGTAAGTTATATTTGTATTCTATATAATGTATCTGACGATCCAAAATGTGTGATGTATACCTAATTTTGGGGGCGTCACACATAAACCAACTATAATTTGGTCAGAAAAAGAGAATAGTAACTCGTGAATAGTAACTCATGAATAGTAACTCGTGAATAGTAACTCATGAATAGTAAACTCGACACAAAAAGGTAGAAATTCTACAATAAAATACATACCAATATTTCGGTATAATGACATTGAAAGAATAATATTTCTTAAGCTTATAAACAATTTATTTTAATTGTTTATAATTTACTAAATAATGCATTTAATCATCCTAAAATGCTAAACTCATAAGATTTCATCACCAATAATCAAAAACCCTCATCAAAAATCTGCATATACCTCATATAGGATTCTCAAGTCATAAAATCCTATTTTCCAATTTTCTTACTTCACAAAACATATTTAATTCATTTACTCATAACTAGACCATTTTCATGAAAAATACCAAATCAGTTCCAAAAATATTTCTTTTATGGGATTTAGCATAATATAGTCCCATAGTGAACATATATTTTTCTCAGAATTTTTAAAAGTCATTTACTATTTTTCATATGGCCAAAACAGCCGAATATTTAGACATTTATCAAAAAATTGTACTTTTATCTAAAAATTCTAAAATTCACAGAGTATACTCCTATCATATACATGTACTCCCAATAAAAATTTCATCAATTTTGGAGTTAACCACAAGAAGTTATAAGCGGTTACTTTTAAAATAGTCTTTTCTTATAAAATTCATAACTCTTAATCTATACATCCAAAAATCACCATTTTTGGACACAATCAAGAAAATTCATCAAAATATCATTTCAAATTTTTTCAGAATTTTTGAAGATCAGAAAAATTACGAAACTGAAAATCATAACAACCCTTAAAATCCCTGATGAATAGAAACTCATGAATAGAAACTCACAAAGTAGCAGCACTTCTGACCGGTATAAGGCTGAAGAAAACTTGCACTGATGAATAGAAACTCACAAAGTATCTAAATACTCACAAAATACACTCAATAATCTAGAGAGAGAAAGAGAGAAAACTTATGAATTCTGGTGTGATTTTCAATTCTAACTTAGCCCTCTATTTATAGGAAAATGTTAGCACGCCGAAGCAGACTTAACCTGCAACGTGATGGCTTTACCTGCTACTATTCCCACCCACCACATTTGAATAAAAATCTCAGCACATTTCTTCACCAACCAAGAGTGGGGCCCACCAATTCTAGAATTTTCTACCAAAATGATTAACTCCGAAAATTCAACAATTTCTGAACCAGTCATCTCGTAAAATTCATAACAAATTATACGTTCATTTTTAACTGTTCAAAATTTGTGGACATATACTCAACTTATATATGTATAACATATCCAAATATTACCACGATCCAACGGTCGGATTAAAAATTATAACCCTCGCAAAATATCTCAAAAACCCTAATTTGTTTTTCAATACCTCCGTTCCGACAAAAATACCGATAAAATACCTCAACATTAACTCCTTCATTTTTAACCACAAAAATATATCCCTCATTTATATCCACATAAAATAAATATTTCCTTATCATATGAATCAATAATTAATTATTCACAGATAATATTACAGAATCACATTTATGACAACCAGGCCGTTCCCAGGAAAGAGGGGGCTTTCCAATAAGGATTTCTCCTTACTGGCGCGCAATTAGATGACCAAACCTCTCCTTAGACAGAACTTTCTAGACATTATCAATAATGTTATCTAATAATATTATTCAAATAATATGAATTATTGATCTGATAATGGAAAATACTGTGCAGTGACAATTATTGAACAACAATAATATAAAATTTCAACGTAGCAATTATTGAATCAATAAAATAAAATATTGAACAGTAATTACTGTAACAATTATTGAGTAGTGCCTTCTTACGTAAGAATCAATAATTTCAAAAATACTACCGTGTGCTATTGTGCAATAACGCGTATTATTGTATTTTAACCACCGGGTATTTCAACAGTATTAACGGTAACAACTACGCCGTTATTTGTAAAAACTCAAATTTGTCGTTTTCTTCATCCGACAGTTATTCGTTATGGGGCCTACAAATAGCTGCGCCGTCGTACGAATATTCCCCGACAGAAAGAATATTCCACGACCAAACGAATATTCCCCGACAACAATGATTATTTTATAACCACTTGCTTATTTTAAAAAAAAATTCACATTTCACCCATAACTTTAAACTTTTATCAATTTAACCATTTACTGAATAGTAATTATAAGAAAAATTGAATACTTTTATTTCATAAAATTCGGGGTCTTACATGTATAGTGCACTGCATTTTAAGTGGGGGCTCTTTTCCTGGGACGCTAGACGAACAAAATTCAACAGTGTCATATTCAAAAATTTGAATCTAGGATTTAGTTAAGCTAAGATATATCTAGTTTAATGGAAAAATATCAATTTTGTGGAACACGGAGTTAGTATTTTCCATCTGAAGATGATTTAACCATGGGATTCCAACAATGAATTATGGTGTATTTTGTCTTTACTATGGCTATATTCAACAGTTAAATTCCATCCCCTATTTACCCCGAATACTTTCTCTTCTGTCGGAGGAAACCCATTTAGATAAATTAAAATGAATGAGGTATACTGAAATCTAGAAATCAGTACCGAATCTACTATACTGAAATCTAGAAATCCTAGGAATCACTACTGAAACCTAGAATTCCATTCACATAAAACCTAAAAATCACTATACTGAAATCTTGAAATCCTTACCGAATCGGAGATGAGATACATCAAGGAAGTCGAGATCGAAGAAGTCGAGATCAAACTGGTGAACTAGGCGTTTGATTTGGTCCGAAATAGTTGGATTCGTACTTTTCCCCCTCTACAGCCTCTTTGTTTTGGTCTGGAACGGGAGTTCTGTTTTGGGGGAACAAACGAGCGTGGGAGAGAAGCCTTACACGGAAGCTGTGTTTTTTTTTTGTTTTCAGCCAAAACGACGTCGTTTTTGGCCGACTGTGTAAACAAAAAATTTGCACGGCTGTGCATACCCATTTTCCCCATATATATATATATATATATATATATATATATATATATATGGAAAAATGTATGTACACAGTTGTGTAGTGCACAGTTGCCGTTTTTTGGGCTAGCTATTCTCGGCTACGGCGATGAGTGAACCATCGTCATAGTTCAAAAAAAGTTGTGTATATACATATAGCCCATATATTTTTAAATAATTACCATATATATATATATATATATATATATATTTGATAACTTAAAATGTTGACAAAAAGGTTAGAATTGTCCTTCCCTGGCCTGGAGTGCTGCTTAATTTCCTTGGATATGTTGGTTGTCAATTTTATTATACTCACACGGCTGTGTGTGTGTGTGTCATAGATGATAACTCCTTATGCGTCTCTTTGGTGTTTTCTATGGCTCACACCCATTTGGTCTCTACAAGAAGAATCTTTCTTCTGAGTAGGTTCCTCAACCCACATTCCTTTGCAAGAAACAAGGCAGGACCTTGTAAATACATTTATTTCAACTTTGAACACTGCTCCCTAACTCTCACTTAACCATTTTTTTTACAACCTCATAATTTTTTTAATTTTAATTTTTAAAATATGATGATCAAAAGTAACATTTTAATTATAATTAATAAACTGCAACAAGAGAAGAAATAAAAGTTGATATTAATTGCTCCCTTTTTTTGATATTGAACTTTTTCAAGTTAACAACACGTAAACAGAAAGAACAGGCTAATTGGGAAGGCCACTCCCGCCGTCCCGCGTAGGATCTTAAAATATCTCCCCTATCTATTAACTAGTAAATGGTCAAGTTGAAGTACCCTAGAGACAAAAAGAAAAAATATGGGCAGAATTGGAAAAAACATTTTGCATTGGGTAAATTATGGATATATCAATTTTACACCCTGCTTCTCGAATGCATTATAAAAAAAAAAATTAAATAAAATAATTCATAGGGGGACCTTTGTTTCTTCTCTTTTTTTCTTTTTTAGTATATTCGAAAAAGAGAAACTAGATTTGACATAATTCCCTCTTATTGTATTTGGTTGACACAAGCCAACATAAAGTGAGTTTTTGGTGTGTACTCCTATTTTCTACACGTAGGCGTACGCGCTTTATTTGGTCCCACTACGTGCTCTTTTGTAATAATGCATTCGGTGTTAGGTTAGGACTTGGGAGGGACAATCACGAAATAGGGATCTGTTTGCCCCCAAAAAACCATAATAACTGTACAATTTTATCATAATAACTACTACTACTACAATCCTCGTACGGTTTCGTTTGTTTGTTTGAGAAAAAGAGAGAAAATGTCGGTTCCTGGACAGTTGGAAGATGCAAATAACCGGGAACCAGAACAAAACTACACTTCAGAGGATGAGCTCACAAGGATCTTTCGACTAACAAAGTGAGATATATATATATATATATATATACTCCTTTTTCTTTCCCCTTTTTTCATGATATACTTACACTAGTAGGGCTCTATTGTATTCTTTCCACCATGAATTAATTCAAAAAATGAATTGGGTTTTGTTTATTTATGATATTTATTTCCTACAAATGCATTAATCTTTTGATTTTTTTTCTCACTTGGGTATGGAACTTGTCTAATTATTTGATAGCGTTTATTATCCTCTTGCTTCTTTTGTTTAGGGGGGAACTGGAGGTATTGCTGATCCGGACGGTCGAGCGTCTTATCGGGCCTCTTATGGAGCATTTGGTTCGTACAATTGTGAGTGCATCTTTTACCAATTTTACGAATATTTGTGGGGATCTTTCCCTCTTTATGTATTTCTAGTGGCCTATGAAAAATTTCGTGCTTTGTCCATGTATAAATACATTAGATACAACATAAAACTTGGCCTTTAGCTGCGTATGCACAACATATGGGTGTCTTTCTGAGATAGATGAGTATTTTTATGGTCGGATAGAGACATATATTTTGATTGTGTGAACTTACACATTTATGCTTTGCACAGTCTCAACTCATGACTATTAAAAAATTCATCGTAGCAGCATCTTTCATGATTCTGACTTTCTTCTTGCCTATTATTTCTTATTCCCAGGATACTAGTTGTCATAGTATTAGGATTTTTCATTAAACAAGTGAACTAGATTTAGCTCTTGCTGCTCTGTTTCTTTTTTTGGTGAAAGTCGTGCTCTGGTCTCTAACTGCTGGATTCTTTTTCGTACTCTTTATAAAATCCTATTTTGTAATAAAAAAAATGTTATTTACAGATGCTTTCATTTAGGCCTTGTATTTTGTACAAGTTTCACAACTGATGCACTCACTATGTTCTACTCATTAAAAAAAAATTTAGTTAAAGTATTCTATCTGTGGATGGAAGCATTTTTACCATTTTACAGAGTCTATGTATTACACTTTATGCTACTGCAGGTTGGCCTTTATAAATAATACCAACTCACGATATGCGTATTTGTAGGTAAAAGAGAAATTGGAATTCCTACAAGAAAATCTGATGACTAGCATAAAATGGTGAGAACAGGACTATTGAACAGATTTGTTTTTTTTTTCCTTTTCTTTTCTTTTTTGGTCTTTTTTGGTAGTGAGGAAGTAATAAAATTTTACCACTTATGTTATAGCTCTGATATACCTGACAAATCTTTCACTTATGCAGCAACTGTGGGAAACAATTGGGTACTTCTGAATCACGATGTTTACAACTAAAGTTCTTGGACAAAATCTCTCTCCCAGTCTTCACTGGAAAGAAAATCAAAGGAGAAGGATGTACCTCCATTAGAGTAGCTTTAGTTGACAGTCTAACTGGAGAAGTTGTAAAATCTGGACGTGAAGCCAAAGCAAACGTTGAATTAGTGGTTCTTGAGGGAGATTCTAGTGGTGATGGAGGAGATAATTGGACAGTTGAAAACTTCAAAAATGAGATTGTTGAAGCAAGAAAAGGAAAGAAATCTATACTTAAAGGACATACTTACTTGAACCTTAAAGAAGGCATCGGTAACATAGGTGAGATTTATTTTATACATAATTCAGGCTGGATGAAGAGATGTAAGTTGCGTCTTGGGGCAAGAGTTGTTGATGATTTCCCTGGAACTACAATAAAGGCAACAAAGACGGAATCTTTCATCCTTAAAGATTGCCGAACCTCATGTTAGTACTTTAATTTTCCTTTTATTGGTGCTATTTATTCTTCCAAATTAAATCTTCAGTGATACTAGGGCATAGAATAAATTACTATAAAGTTAGAGATAGTGTGGTGACATCTATTATTGTGAAAATGCATATATGAAAGAATTTTGGCTACTACTATAGTGGGCAAAAATGATGGAAGAAAATGGATGTGGAAAACTGACCCCTTGGAGTTAACACAGTGTCACGCGAATCACCCAATTTGTACCCGTATAGGGAATTCAGATCCAACTTCTGGATTGCAACTGAATAGAGGTGGTCTGAAGGATCATAGACTATGTTGTAGCAATTGAGTATAGGTAAATTTGCAAATTTGGTGTAGAATTTTGCACAATATTGAGTGTGTAGTTGCAGACTGCATTAGTGATTCTGTGCCTAAACCTGAATTACGTAAATTATACTTTTTAAATTTTAATCAGTTTTTTCACACTTAAACTTTAGAGGGGTAATTTATATTGACAAATAGATTTTCCTTGATATTATTCAATAAGTTTGCTTTAGAGAAAAAGAAATATGAGTATTGGATAACTTGGCGGGTTTTTTCTTGTTTTTTTTAGTCTATGAAGAAATAATATAATCTTTTTGTTTATTTCTTTTCCAAATTGGTTCTGTAACCCTACTTACACTGTTAAATAGGAGTATAGCATGGAGCTAAAAATTTGATGAACGTTATGTTTTTCTTTCGAATCCTAATTCTTCTTAACTATATAATCTCGATTTTATTATCAATATACGAAGTGTCAATATGTATTGTTTTAGTTTGGTATAGGACCGAGTGTATAAACAAAGAAGAAGAGCCCAGCAAGGTAGAGAGTTGTGTGTTTTAATAAAAATAGTCAAATAAAGGTGCACGGTTTCAATGGAGACAAATGTTTGAAGTATTAACATCTATGATGGATGGTTGGAATTTGTTTCTCTTTTTATATTAAAGTACATTCATGTCGCACCATAAAGTTTCTAGACCTACTGCTTGGTGGTCCACAAGCAATGTGATTTCGTATATATCTATCAATCTATCCCATATATGTAAGCAATTAACTTATGGCCATGAGTCACATAACTTGTATTCTAGTCTAACTGACTTCTGCTCTCCTAGAATCATGTAAAGCTATAATCCAAATAAAGGGAAAAAATAGAAATCAAATCAAATCAAATACTATCCAAATACCAATGCAACTTTTGGTCTTTGTTTGCAGTATATGTAAAGAATCATCCTCCATCTTTGTCCGATGAAGTGTGGCGATTAGAAAAGATTGGCAGAAAAGGTGCTTTCCGTAAGCGTTTGAGTGGGGAAAATATTACCACCGTGAAGGATTTTCTGAAACTCCTTATTATGAATCCTCAAAGGCTCAAAAAAGTAAGAAACTTTCATCTTATTGAAGCTCTTATCATTGTATATTGTCAGTCTTTTAGCATTAAACATTGCTAGGTTCAATAGGCTAACATTTCTGTATTTATCATTATGCTACATTCTGTACATCTTAATTAGAGCGCAGTTATTTGAACATTATAAAATAAAGATATTTGTTTGTTGCAAAAGTGAACAGGTTCAAGGGACAGTTTGTTTTATTGTATCACACACTTAAAACGACCAATCCGCATAAACATTGACAATCTATTTACAATTTCACATGGCCTATGGTACACTAGTGTGTATGTTTTGCATTTGCATGCTGCTTCCTTACATCCTCCTTGGTATGTAGATTTGTAATATGAAGATTGTCATGCTTCTCACAATCAGGGTTGAATGTCAGTGGCCTAAATAAAATTTATTCATATGAATGATGAAATTCAAGCTGTCAATTTAATTTATCTTCTGGGAATGTTTGGCTTACACCATAATAGTTTTAACATTCTGAGGATTTTCATATCTAATGAAATAAATTATTTCACTCTCCTCTGGATATGACATAATAATATGGTCGTTCTGATGTCTACAGATACTTGGTGCTGGTGCTAAGACGTGGGAAGTTATAACAGACCATGCAAGGACATGTATGATTGATGATGTGGTGCACTTGTACTATTATCCCAATTCACAACAAAAAATGGGAGTTGTTTTCAATGTTGTGGGGCATGCGAAGGGATTAGTCAAGGAGTCCCAGTATGTTCTTATTGATAACCTATCTGAGAAAGAAAAGGCACGCTTCTCCTTTTCCTTGAAGTTTCTTTATTTTCTTTGTTCTTTGGCGATTACTAACCTGTTTAAATTGGTTTTATGACAGGGGAATGCCCAAAAGTGGGTAATACGTGCATTTGGACACTGGAACGAAGTAATTTCTTTCGATGATGAGAACTGTTTCATGAAAAGCTTTTCCCACTTTTCAGAGTCACCCAGGCCGGAGAGTGGTAATGTATGTAACTGCGAGCCTCCTCCAATGATGAATACACTGCCAGGTAAGTCGTCTCATGGTATCATTCCATCCATTAGTTGCACTGGGGAATCAAGTAGGTTGAATGGTTCTCACCCTGGAAGTGATGATTTTATGGAAGATCTCTTGAATATCCCTGGCCAAGGCTCCTACGGTCCACTCTACAGTCCTGATTCTGTAATTCGTTATTTTGATGAGCGCGAGTATCTGCAGTTTCTCAATAATAACATCAACCATCATCAACCAGAAAACCCAGCTGTGGCTGATAAAACCTCCCCTGGAATCCTGTTAGTTGGTTCTCAGGCTAATAATTCTGTTAATATTAAGGTCCAGAGGAGATGGAGAAGGGTTTTCATGGTTCTGATCGCAATAGGGAAGACAATTGGACCCCCAGAAAGGATCCATGTTCACAAGAAACAGAGAGTATCTTGAAAATAATGCTTATTTATAAATTCAGTGTTACATAATAGTCTCTCTGTTCCAAAATTAGAAATACATGAATTTGAGTATTGAGGTCAAACGAGGATATATTAAACTTTAAATTGATGTAAATTTATTTAATTTTGGTTGATACAATTATTATAGTCGGAAAATTTATTTAATTCTAGGCCGTCGTTTGGCCTCAAAAGTTAAACAGTATCTCTAATTTTGAAACCGGATGTAGTACTTGCTTGTTAATCAGAGCTGGATTGCAGGTAGGTTTGGTGTAAAGATGATTTGGTCGAACCACTTGTACAGGAGAACATAATAAGCATTCCTTTATTTGTTTACATTAACAAGGTGTAAATGGTTACTGTGCAAGGAGTACTTGTTAAAAGTGGGAGATGCCGTATGGTTTATAATTTGGAGTATCTTGTTTGGTGGCTCAAACTTTTTACACAATGTCAAATGTATTACTACCTCTGTTCTTAAAAGATTGTCGTTTAAAATTTTTATAATTGAATTAAAATTTGTTTAAAATTTTATCATTACCTCTTTATAGAAAGTTAAATATTATTAATACATAGAGATATAATTTCTTGGGACAATGAGAGAAGGTATGGGTAATATGGAAAAATAAATAATTTATTCTCTTTAGAAAGTGTAAACGACAAATATTTTGGAATAAAAATTTTCTTCTAAAACGATAATCTTTTAAAAACGAATGAAGTATTATTTTAATTAAAAAAGCTTTAACATAGAACGAAGAATCAATGAGATAGATAGATATTAATGTTACAAAAATTATAGTAGGATTGTGTAATTGATTTTTTAAAACAAATGGATAGTTGTCACCTATAATCGATTTTCACCGACAATCAAATACCAAATTATAAGTAAATAACGTTTTGATCGGTTGCTATGCACGTGGGTCATACTAATATACATGTGAATGTATATTTAGTTGGTTGCTCTGCACGTGGGTCATACTAATATGCATGTGTGACGTTCTCAAAATTAGGTATACATCACTCATTCTGAGTCGCCAGATACATGGTACAAAATTCAAATACAACTTCATTTATACAACTGTTGAGCTGTCGTATAGAATACGACCACAGTTAACTATGAGTTTTAATATAAATGTATGTAACTCTTATGGTACCTCGACCCCAACCTTACAATGATACTTTACATAAAAGTATAGTCAAAAATTATTTTAGAAATTAAAATATTTGAGAAGTGCTCAAGGAAACCTTCATACATAGGAGGTCATGTGTCTAGGTTATGATAGATATCATATGTCCACAGAATTATCTTTGGTTGACCTAAAAGTCCCCAAATAAAAATAAGAAGATTACTATCATCTTTTTTTCAATGGTGAGTCTTCTCTTGACATAAAAATATATCCGTTGTCTCCAAGTAAAAATTATACTTCAAATAAACTCCAAGATCATATAGATAGTGCTCATAGATATATTCAGCAAGTGGATGTGCACAACCATGTCTTATGAGAATACGAGATTGTATGTCATTAGACATCTTGTATGATAGTGGCAAAACACCCTTCCAAAGTTGGGTTCGCCTCACCCTATTTGATTCACCAAATATAACTACTAAATGATGTATAGAATACAACACACTTTTCTATACTGTTTAGGAAAAACCTCCACAGCTATCACACTATTTTATAGAATAGTGAGGACTACTAATGATATCATCTGGACCGTCACTCCGTTCCCCGACTAGTCCCTGCTGTGTTCTCACTTCCTGAAGAGAACAATGAAAGCAAAAGGGTGAGCTCAACTAGCCCAGTAAAGAATATCATAATTAAAGCTAATTTACATCATCAATAGCCTTCATCATTAATAAATCAGAGATTTAAAACATATGGTAGCTGATAAAACTTTTCAACCATAGTTGCAGCGGAACGAGCAATCCATTAGAAGAGTCAAATAAACCATTAGGTATATTATCTTCTCCATGTTAAAAGTCCACCAATAATGTTTTATCCTTGTAACATCAATCAACCATTCCTGTCCACAATCATATGAATAACTCATAATCATAATTGTGATTCTAAATTCCTCTTCGCACCCAGGACGAAGATAATTTTCATCACCTATATTCACTTGAAACATCAAAAATCATGGTTATACCAAATCACAATTCTTGTTCATAATCATACTAATAAATTTATTTTTGCACTACGGCAAAAAATATACAACTATATTTTAGAAGAGTCAAGTAGAGCATAATATCTACTATCTTCTACAAATTAAAAGTGTATAACTAATATTTTATCGCTGAGACTCAGCTTAATAAATAATCTACACATTCGAATTATCCATGCACTACGATCAATGATATTCGTTAGTATCACATTCATGAATTATCCATGCACTACGGCCACAGATATTCATTATTATCACATCCATGAATTAATATTTCATCGCTGAGACTCAGCTCAATAATTAATCCACATCATCGAATCATCCCTACACTACAGGCCAAGGATATTCATTAGTATCACGACCACGAATTATCCATGTTACGCCTCCAAAATTAGGTATACATCACTCATCTTGGGTCATCAGATACATGGTACAGAATACAAATACAACTTACTAATACAACTGTCGTGTACAATACGATAAAATATAATTGTGAGTTTGAATACAATTATTGTCTACTAGAGACTATACAAACTCAAAAAGAGTCCTCATTACAATTATTGTCACACTATTTAACAGAATAGTAAGGACTACTAATACTATCATCTGGTCCATCACTCCGTTTTCCGAATCGTCCCAGCTATATTCTCATTTTCTGAATAGAACAGTGAAAGAAAGGGTGAGCTCAACTAGCCCAGTAAGAAATATTATGACTAAGATAATGCAGAATAAATTATCATTAGCCTTCAACAGTGTTAAACTGATAAAATATAACGAACATCAAGTTTAACTGCAGCGGAACAAGCAATCCATTAAAAGAGTCAAGTAGAGAATAAAATCTACTATCTTCTATGATTTAAAAGGTTTTTCAACACTGTTATCGCTGAGACTCAGCTTAACAAACTAATCTACATCATCGAATCACCCCTGCACTACGGCCAAGGATATTCTTTAGTATCACGACCACAATTATCCATGCACTACGGGCCAAGAATATTTGTGTATTCATTAATGGTCATAATCATGCCAACAACTGTCCATCAATGCACTACGGGCTAATGAGGACTTTTACCACATCATTTGTAATATTACGGTCATAATTATACCAAATGATCCCTAGTCATAATCATACCAAGTCCATCTATGCACTACAGGCCACAGATGACTTTCAATATTTTATAAACATGAGGATGATGACAATTGTGACAACCCCAAAATAGGTCCATTCCATCCAACCCATTCTGAGTCGTCAAATACATGGTACAGAAAACAACTACAACTTTATTACAACAATTGTCGTGCAAAATACAACAACACATATGCTGTGAGTTTGGATACAAATATATCCAAATGTGACATTGGACACCATCATGTATCAGCACCTCACAAAGGTACCTTACATAAAGGTACAGTCAAAAACTGTTTTAGAAACTAGAATCTTTGGGAAGTGCTCAAGGAAACCTTCGTACATGGGAGGCCACGCATCTAGATTATGATAGATATCATATGGCCACAGAAATATCCTTGGTTGACCCAATAGACCCCAAAGAAAAACGAGAAGATTACTATCATATTCTTCCCAATGGTGAGTCTTCTCTTGACTTATCATTATCTCCACTGTCTCTAATTGAGAATTATACTTCACACAAACACTAAGATTATATAAGTAGTGCTCGTATATATTCTCAGCAAGTGGATGAGCACATCCCTGTCTTATGATGACACGAGGTTGTATGTCGTTAGACATCTTGTATGATAGTGGCAAACCACCCTTCCAACGTTGGGTACACCTTACCCTATTGGATTCACCAAATAAAACTACTAAATGAACTTTTCTATACTGCTTCGGGAGAACATCCACAGCTAGAGACCACCGTTCTATTTCCCCGTTACCCTCGCTCGACCCAGCTACACTCTTATTACCTGAAAGGAATTGTGAAGCAAAAGGGTGAGCACAACTAGCTCAGTAAAGAATATCATGACTAAAGATAAATAAATTATCAGTAGTCTTCATCTGTAAAAAATCAGAGATTTAGAACATATGGTAGATGATAAAAATTTCAACCATAGTTGCAGCGGAACATGCAATCCATTAGAAGAGTCAAATAGACTATAAAGTCTATTATCTTCTCCATGTTAAAAATCCACCAACAATGTTTTATCCATGTAACATCACTCAACAGTTCCTTTCCACAATCATATGAATAACTCATAATCATAATTGTGACTATAAATTTTTCTTCGCACCCAGGACGAAGAATATTTTTATCACATGTCTTTACCTGAAACATCAAAGATCATGGTTATACCAAATCACAGTTCCTGTTTATAATCATACTAACAAATCCATCTTTGCACTACGGGCCAAAGATATTCATCAACAAACCATCTTTGCACTACGGGCCAAAGATATTCAACAACAGTTCATCTTTGCACTACAGGCCAAAGATATTCATCAACAGGCTATCTTTGCACTACATGCCAAAGATATTCATCAACAATTCATATTTGCACTACAGGCCAAATATATTCATATCTCAAAGAAATATATAATCATTTCAGAATTTATATAAACAATAATTATAACCATGTTGATCAATTCACCTTTGCACTTAAGCTTAAGATATTCAATTATAAATTCAATGGTCATGATCATACCAGTCACAATTCAACTTTGCACTACAGGCCAAAGATATTCAACAACAGGTCATCTTTGCACTACGGGCTAAAGATATACATCAACAGACCATCTTTGCACTACAGGCCAAAGATATTCATCTACAATTCATCTTTACACTACAGGCCAAAGATATTCCTCAACAATTCATATTTGCACTACATGCCAAATATATTAATACCTCAAAGAATATATAATCATTTAAGAATTTATATAAACAATAATTATAACCATGTTGATCATTTCACCTTTGCACTTAAACTAAAGATATTCAATTATAAATTCAATGGTCATGATCATACCAGTCAACAATTCAACTTTGCACTACTGGCCAAAGAGAACCCATAGTCATGATCATACCAAAAGTCTACCCATCTTTACACTCAAGTCAAAGAGAAATATCATCATTAGGGTTATAAAAATGTTATATATGATAATAAAATCAATATAATCAACATATAGATTTAATCTCAAGAGTAATATTCATAAATCAACTATAATTTGGTTAGAAAAAGTAATCAATTTTGTCGTGAATACTAACTCGTGAATAGTAACTCGTGAATAGTAACTCGTGAATAGTAACCTCGACTCAAAAAGGTAAAAATTCCACAATAAAATCTATACCAATATTTCGGTATAATGATATTGAAAGAATAACATTTCTTAAGCTTATAAACAATTTATTTAAATTATTTACACTTTACTAATTAATGCATTTAATCATCATAAAATGTCAACTCTTAAGATTTCATCATCAATAGCCAAAACCCTCATCAAAAATCTGCATATACCTCATATAGGATTCTCAAGCCATAAAATCCTATTTTTCAATTTTCTTACTTCACATAACATATTTAATTTATTTTCTCATAACTTGTCTATTTTCATGAAAAATACCAAATCAGTTCCAAAAATATTTCTTTTCTGGGATTTATCAGAATATAGTCTCATATTGAACATATATTTTTCTCAGAATTTTTAAAAGTCATTTACTATTTTTCATATGGCCAAAATAGCCGAATATTTAGACATTTATCAAAAATTGTACTTTTATCTAAAAATTCTAAAATTCACAGAGTATACTCCTTTCATATACATGTACTCTCAATAAAAATTTCATCAATTTTAGAGTTAACCACAAGGAGTTATAAGCGGTTACTTTTAAAATAGTCTTTTCCCGTAAAATTCATAACTCTTAATCTATACATCCAAAAATCACCATTTTTGGACACAATCAATAAAACTCATCAAAATATCATTTCAAATTTTTTTCAGAATTTTCTGAAGGTCAGAAAAATTACAAAACTGAAATCATAACAACCCTTAAAATCCATTACTATCCCTTACCTCAAAAGAGCAGTACTTCTGACTGGATATCGGATATGATGCTGAAGAAAATTTGTACTGATGAATAGCAACTCACCAAGTATCTAAAAACTCACAAAATATGCTTCATAAAATAGAGAGAGAAAGAGAGAAAGCTTATGTCTCTGGTGTGATTTTCAATTCTAACTTAGCCCTCTATTTATAGGAAAATTTTGGTAGGTTTGACCTGCAACCTGATGGCTTTACCTGCTACTATTCCCACCCACCACATTTGAAATATAATTCAGCACATTTCTTCACCAACCACAAGTGGGACCCATCAATTCTAGAATTTTCCATCAAAATGATAAACTCCGAAAATTCAACAATTTCTGAACCAGTCATCTTGTAAAATTCATAATAAATCATACATTCATTTTTAACGGTTCAAAATTTGTGGGCATATACTCAACTTATATATGTATAACATATCCAAAAATTACCACGATCCAACGGTCGGATTAAAAATTATAACCCTCGCAAAATATCTCAAAAACCCTAATTTTTAATACCTCCATTCTGACAAAAATACTGATAAAAACCTCAATATTAACTCCTTCATTTTTAACCACAAAAATATATCCCTCATTTATATCTACATAAAATAAATATTTCCTTATCATATGAATCAATAATTAATTATTCACAAATAATATTACAGAATCACATTTATGACAACCAGGCCGTTCCCAGGAAAGAGGGGGCTTTCCAATAAGAATTTCTCCTTGCTGGCGCGCAATTAGGTGACCAAACCTCTCCTTAGACAGAACTTTCTAGTCATTGCCAATAATGTTATCTAATAATATTATTCAAATAATATGAATTATTGATCTGATAATGGAAAATACTGTGCAGCAACAATTATTGAACAACAATAATACAAAATTTCAACGTAGTAATTATTGAATCAATAAAATAAAATATTGAACATTAATTACTGTAACAATTATTGAGTAGTGTCTTCTTACGTAAGAATCAATAATTTCAAAAATACTATGCAATACCGTGTGCTACTGTGCAATAACGCGTATTACTATATTTTAACCACCGGGTATTCCAACAGTGTTAACGGTAACAACTACGCCGTTATTTGTAAAAACTCAAATTTGTCGTTTTCTTCATCCGACAGTTATTCTGTTATGGGGCCCAAAAATGGCTGCGCCGTCGTACGAATATTTCCCGACAGAAAGAATATTCCACGACCAAACGAATATTCTCCGACAACAATGATTATTTTATAACCACTTGCTTATTTTGAAAAAAAATCATATTTCACTCATAACTTTAAACTTTTATCAATTTAACCATTTACTGAATAGTAATTATAAGAAAAATTGAATACTTTTATTTCATAAAATTCGGGGTCTTACAACAATGATATAAGAATTCAATAAAACAAGTTCAAGAATTAATTTATCCAAATATTAACAATGTCCAAATTGTCAATATGATACTGCTTTGTGGAGTAAAATTCAAGAATTCCTAGAAGAATATTTCCATGAAAAGATACTAGATGAAGCGCAAATATCAAAGATATTCCACTAATTTCATGGAGAATAGAAGTCAAAACTTTAACCAACTGAGTATAATAAAGAATGGAATAACAAAAGAAATCACCATGCATGTGATAGACCGCACAGACAGGTTATTCCAATAGAATAATAAATAATAGAACCAAGTCCAGCGTAAAACGCACAGACAGGATATTCCAACAGAATAATAATAAAGACGGAATCAGGTTCGATGTAAAACACACAGACAAGATGTTCCAACAGAATAATAATAAAGACGGAACCAGGTGCAGTGTAAAACACACAGACAGGATGTTCCAACAGAATAATAATAAAGACAGAAACAGGTCCGGTGTAAAACACACAGACAAGATGTTTCAACAGAATAATAGAAGAATGTCACCAAGTATAGGGTAGACTGCGTATACAGGTTATTCCAACAGAATAATAAGAAATGGAATAACAACAGTTCTCTTTATGAATAAGAAAGAATAACACCCCTTATCGTTTTAAAGAAGAACTGAAATAAGGAAGTAGTTAAGTAGTAGAATACTTTTCTTCTCTCTCTCTATAGTTTCTCTCTATAGTTTCTCTCTCTAAAGTTCAATGAATTCGTAAGAAATAATGAAGGAATGAGCTGCTTTTTATAGAAGAATGGACTGCATAGTAACTAATCCATGAACGGTCCAGATTGATTTACTTTAATCTGACGGTCCATATTTAAAGAAAAATCTTTTAAATAAAATATAATATATTCTATTTATAGAATAACTTTAATAAAGTTGTAAGACCCCAACTTTTATAAATAAAGATGAATTTTCTATAAATATCATTTTTGAATATTATGAAGTTAATTTGATATAATGTTATAGTTGTGGGTAATATTTATAAATTTTACAAAGTAAGCAAGTTGTTATAAAATATTCGTTTGGTCGGGGAATATTCTTTTTGTCGGGGAATATTCGTACGACGGCACAATCATTGATGGACCCCACAACGGAATTATTGTCGGATTGAGAAAACGACAGAATTATCTTTCTATAAAAATAACAGCTGAGGTGTTACCGTTAAAATCGTTAAAACTGTTGAACTACTTGGTAGTAAAAGTACAGTAATACGCGTGGTTGCATAGTAGCACACGGTATTGATTATTGATGCTTACGTGAGAAGTCACTCAGCTATACTCAATTATTGCTACAGTAATTGCTGCATCATATCTCTTAAATTATTGTCATAATATCATCTGTATAATATGTTATTGAGACGTTGTGGTAAGTTTGGTTATTTTATGGGGGGCCATATGTCATCATCTAAGAGTCTCTTCGTCAATAGTAATTACCGTCGTCAATAGTATTTACCTTGGTCAATAGTAATTACCTTCGTCAATAGTATTTACCTTGGTCAATAGTAATTACCTTCGTCAATAGTATTTACCTTGGTCAATAGTAATTACTTTCATCAATAGTAGTTGTCCCTTCAATATTACCAAGAGTCATTTGACCCTTCGTTAAGACCAAGAGTCATTTGACCCTTCGTTAAGACCAAGAGCCACCCTCAGTTTTTCTATAAATAGAGGCCTAGGGCTTCATTATTTTTCACGAATTCATTCAAGCTATAGAGAGAGAAAGTATAGAGAGAATAAGAGAGAGAGAGAGACTAAAAATATTCTGCTACATCACTTTTCCAATATCCAGTTCTTTTAAGGTAGGGAATATTATTTCTTTTATATTCATGAAGAGAACTTCTGTTATTCCATTCGTTATTATTCTGTTGGAATAACCAGTATACGCGGTCTACCCTATACTTGGTGACATTCTTCTATTATTCTGTTGGAACATCCTGTCTGTGTGTTTTACACCGGACCTGGTTCTGTTTATTATTCTGTTGGAACATCCTGTCTGTGTGTTTTACACCGGACCTGGTTCCGTTTATTATTCTGTTGGAACATCCTGTCTGTGTGTTTTACACCGGACCTGGTTCCGTTTTTATTATTATTCTGTTGGAGCATCCTGTCTGTGTGTTTTACACCGGACCTGGTTCCATTATTTATTATTCTGTCGGAATATCCTGTCTGTGCGTTTACGCCGGACCTGGTTCCATTATTTATTATTCTGTTGGAATAACCTGTCTGTGCGGTCTATCGCATGCATGGTGATTTCTTTTGTTATTCCATTCTTTATTATACTCAGTTGGTTAAGTTTTGACTTCTATACTCCATGAAATTTGTGGAATATCCTTGATAGTTGCGTTTCATCCAGTATCTTTTCAAGAAAATATTCTTCTAAGCATTCTTGAATTTTACTCCACAATGCAGTATCATGTTGACAATTTGGACGTTGTTAATTCCTGGATAAATTAATTCTTGAACTTGTTTTATTGAATTCTTATATCATTGTCATCATCCTCATGTTTATAAAATGTTGAAAGTCATCTGTGGCCTGTAGTGCATAGATGGACTTGGTATGATTATGACCAGGGATTATTCGGTATAATCATGACCGTAATGTTACAAATGATGTGGTAAAAGTCCTCATTGGCCCGTAGTGCATTGATGGACAGTTGTTGGCATGATCATGACCATTAATGAATACACGAATATCCTTGGCCGTAGTGCAGGGGTGATTCGATGATGTGGATTATTTTATTAAGCTGAGTCTCAGCGATTACAGTGTTGAAAAATTTTAAATCATAAAAGATAGTAGAGTTTATTTTCTACTTGACTCTTTTAATGGATTGCTTGTTCCGCTACAGTTAAACTTGATGTCTATTATATTTTATCAGTTTAACATTGTTGAAGGCTAATGATAATTTATTCTGCATTATCTTAGTCATAATATTTCTTACTGGGCTAGTTGAGCTCACCCTTTCTTTCACTGTTCTCTTCAGGAAATGAGAACGTAGCTGGGACAAGTCGGGGTACGGAGTGATGGTCCGAATGATAGTATTAGTTAGTAGTCCTCACTATTCTATGTAATGGTGTGTTAATAAATGTAATGAGGACTCCTTTTGAGTATGAATACTCTCTAGAAGATAATATTTGTATTCAAACTCACAGTTTATGTTTTGTCGTATTGTACACGACAGATGTATTAATCAATTGTATTTGTATTCTGTACTATGTATCTGACGACCCAAGATGGGTGATGTATACCTAATTTTGGGGGCGTCACAGTTGGTATCAGAGCTTAGGGATATGATCCCTGGCTAAGATGTGAGAATAGAACTAGGAGGGGAGAGACGGGGAATTCCTTCGCTAGTATGGCATACCTAAGTTTATTTGCATGGTATTTAATTGGTCGGTCATAATATAAGGATAATATATGACATATCAATTAATTTTTATTTTGTGGCAGTATCTGAAAATGGCATCTGAGAATGTTGAGAATAGCAATGGAGCACAGACGACTGTTGATTCACCACATATCAATAATCAGGATAATGTGCATCAGGAAGGTGTCAATCCTCATGCAAACAACAACACTGACCAAATGATGAATGATCAAATGTTCAGAGGCTTTATGCAATTCATGCAACAACAGGTGAAAGCGGCTCCTGTCCACAACGTAGGTGGAAATACTGGAAACTCTCAGGCGGTCACCGCTAAACAGTTTAAGGAGCTGGGACCACCGGAGTTTAAGGGAGAACCCAAACCACTTGTAGCTGAAACATGGATAAAGCAGATCACCAAGATATTTGATGTCTTGGGTTGCTCCGAGGAGCAAAAGGTTCCCTTTGCCGCCTTTATGTTGCGAGGAGAGGCAGATTACTGGTGGGAATCGATAAAGCGTACTCAACCTGCCGCACTGAAGATGTCTTGGGAGAAGTTTCAAGATCTGTTTAACGACAAATACTTTCCCGAGAGTATTCGTCACATGAAGGAGGTGGAGTTCATCAAATTGGAGCAGAATAATATGACCGTGTCGCAGTACGAGGCAAAATTTGCGGAGTTATCCCGGTTTGCGTCCCACCTGGTGGATAATGAAGAAAGAATGACGCGGATGTTTTTAAGAGGTTTGAAGCCGGAGATACGTCAACATCTTGTTTCTCATAAACTGTGTTTGTATTCAGATGTTGTAAATAGGGCTCAGTTGGTGGAGCGCGATAACGAGACAACGCAACCAAAAGAGAGCAGCCGGCAAAATGATAATACCAGTGAGAGCAGTCATCGAAGCGGTGACAACAAGCGTGGAGGGAATCAACAGGCCAGAAATGGTAACCACTTCGGTGGTAATCAGGGCCAAAACAATAAGAATGGACATTTCAAGAAGAGGAGATTCAACAATGATGGAAAGACGTCAGCACCAGCACCTGTCGTTAAGGAAGGAGAACGACCACCTATCATATGTTTCAAATGCGGAGGGGAGGGACACATCAGTCCAAACTGCGCGATGCCGTCCAAAGCATGTTATAATTGTGGAAGAGAAGGTCATTTAGCCCGATTTTGTCGTTTACCGAAAACAAATTCAGCTAGGATGGAGGCACCAAAAGCCGTCCCAGAAAAGTCAAAACCGGTTGTGCAAGGGAGAGCGTTTGTTGTGAACTCCCAGAGAGCAAGGAACCCGAATGAGGTCATCACGGGTAAGCTTATCATAAACTCTAAAGAAGTTTATACTTTATTTGATACCGGTTCAACCCATTCTTTTATTTCTCCTACTTGCGCTCATCGATTAAATTTGATTCCGGAGAAATTAGACTTTGACTTATCTGTGGAAACTCCGTTGGGAGAAACCTTCATTACCTCCACTGGTTATAAGTCTTGTTTGGTTCAAGTTGGTACCCACACATTACCTATCGATCTGATTTCATTAAAAATACTTGCATTTGACGTGATTCTAGGGATTGATTGGTTAACTACTCATTATGCAAAAATTGATTGTTTTCGTAAGGTTGTTAGTTTTCATATTCCTAATCGACCTATTATGCGAATTCAAGCAACCAAACCATTAAAATCAATCGCTGTCATCTCAAGCCATAAAGCTATTCGTTTATTGAAAAACGGATGTCAAGCTTTCTTAGCTCATGTCACAGATCTAAACAAAAATACGTCAGCTTTGAATGATATTTCTGTTGTTAATAAATTTCCTGACGTATTTCCCGAAGAACTTCCTGGCCTACCCCCAGAGCGTGAAATTGAATTTTGTATCGACCTTGAACCCGGTACAAAACCCATTTCCAAAGCCCCATATCGAATGGCTCCTATTGAACTTCAGGAGTTAAAGACCCAACTGCAGGAATTGTTAGACATTGGTTTTATTCGTCCTAGTACTTCTCCTTGGGGTGCTCCTGTTCTGTTCGTGAAGAAGAAAGATGGGAGTATGCGACTTTGTATTGATTATCGGGAGTTGAATCATGTCACCATCAAAAATAGGTACCCATTGCCACGTATTGATGACCTGTTTGACCAGTTGCAAGGAGCACAATTCTTTTCAAAGATCGATCTTCGTTCTGGATATCATCAGCTGAAGGTTAGAACTGAGGATATTCCAAAGACTGCCTTCAGAACTCGGTATGGGCATTATGAATTCTTAGTTATGTCTTTTGGATTGACTAATGCTCCTGCTGCCTTCATGGATATGATGAACAGGGTATTTAAGGAATATTTGGATCACTTTGTGGTCGTCTTTATCGATGACATCCTTGTTTATTCCAAAAGCCGTGAAGATCATGAGCAACACTTGAGGCTGGTACTCCAAAAGCTTCGTGAATACAAACTTTATGCCAAGTTGAAGAAATGCGAGTTCTGGCTGGAAGAGGTAGCATTCCTTGGGCACGTAGTATCAAGTCGTGGAATATCGGTTGACCCGGCAAAGATTGAAGCTATTCAAAGCTGGGAGCAACCTAAATCAGTGACCGAAGTACGTAGCTTTCTTGGTTTAGCTGGTTATTATCGGAGATTCGTGGAAGGATTTTCTCGAATCGCTACTCCATTAACTCAGCTGACTCGAAAAGATACAAAGTTCGGTTGGAGCGAAGAATGTGAGCAGAGTTTTCAAGAACTCAAGAGGAGACTCATTTCAGCACCTGTTCTAACAATACCATCTGGCTCGGAGGGATTTGTCATCTACAGTGATGCTTCGAGCAAAGGGTTGGGATGCGTTCTCATGCAACATGGAAAAGTCATAGCCTATGCATCAAGACAACTCAAGGAATATGAGAGGAATTATCCTACTCATGATCTAGAGTTGGCAGCTGTTGTCTTTGCACTTAAAATTTGGAGGCATTACTTGTATGGGGAGAAGGTGGAGATCTTTACGGATCATAAAAGCCTCAAATATTTCTTCACTCAAAAGGAACTCAACATGCGACAACGACGTTGGCTTGAACTGTTGAAAGATTATGATCATACCATTCAATACCATCCTGGAAAAGCGAACGTGGTAGCTGACGCATTGAGTAGAAGATCATATGCAAGTACGAGTGCGATATTGTCAACACAAAGGCCCATTTTGTGTGACTTGCAAAGGATGGAGATAGAGTTAAAGACTCCAGGGACCCATGTGATGATGGCGAATATACGAGTAGAACCGACTTTAATCGATAAAGTTAAAGCTGCTCAAGCTACAGACCTGGAGCTGATGCGTATGAAGAAGAAAGTGCAAGAAGGTGCTATGCCGGAAGCAAGAATCGATGAAGAAGGAATACTTCGAGTCAACTCCAGACTTTGTGTTCCTAACAACCCTGATTTAAAGTATGAAATCATGATGGAGGCGCACAACACACCGTTTGCAATCCATCCTGGAAGTACCAAAATGTATCATGATCTTCGTCATACATTTTGGTGGAGCAATATGAAGAGAGAGATAGCGTTGTTTATCTCAAGGTGTCTAACTTGTCAACGAGTCAAAGCGGAGCATCAAGTACCAAAAGGTCCATTGCAACCACTTGAAATTCCAGAATGGAAGTGGGAGCACATTACCATGGATTTCGTTACCGGTCTTCCTAGGGTTTCTCAAGGTATTGATGCGATTTGGGTCATTGTTGATAGATTGACCAAGTCTGCTCATTTCTTACCGATACGAGAAACTTATACACTTGAACGTCTTGCTCGTATGTACATAAACGAGATTGTAAGACTGCATGGTATGCCAGTATCCATAGTTTCTGACCGAGACCCAAGATTCACTTCACGATTTTGGGTTAGTTTACAAAAAGCTATGGGCACGGAGTTACGATTTAGTTCAGCATATCATCCTCAGACGGACGGACAATCAGAGAGGACTATTCAAACTCTTGAAGATCTATTAAGACTCTGTGTCTTTGACTTCAAAGGAAGTTGGGACAAGTTCTTACCATTGGTGGAGTTTTCCTACAACAACAGTTATCAAGCAAGTATTGGCATGGCTCCATTCGAAGCATTGTATGGAAGAAAATGTCGTTCTCCAGTATGCTGGGATGAGGTGGGCGAAGCAACGTTGTTGGGACCGGAGTTGGTACGTATGACTACAGAAAAGATTCAAACGATCCGACAACGTATAAAAACCTCACAAGATCGACAAAAGAGTTATGCTGATCTTCATCGAAAGGACGTGGAATTTGATGTAGGAGATCATGTGTTCTTACGTGTTGCTCCATGGAAAGGAGTTACGAGATTTGGAAAGAGAGGAAAGCTAAATCCTCGATTCATCGGTCCATTTTTAATCCTCGATCGAGTAGGAACTGTGGCTTATAGACTCGCTTTACCGCCAAGTATGTCTCGTGTTCATAACGTTTTCCACATATCCATGTTACGCAAATATGTGGAAGACCCGAACCACATTATTGAGTTAGAACCGGACGAAATAGCGGAGGATTTGACGTATGAAGAAGTTCCTGTTCAAATCTTGGATAAGAAGGAACATATTCTACGCTCCAAGGTTATACCTCAAGTCAAAGTTTTGTGGAGAAACCACGATGTTGAGGAAATGACTTGGGAGTTAGAATCAGAAATGAAATCAAGGTATCCTTACCTCTTCGACATACCAGGTACGTACCCTAATTTCGAGGGCGAAATTTCATAAGAAGGGGAGGTTGTAAGACCCCAACTTTTATAAATAAAGATGAATTTTCTATAAATATCATTTTTGAATATTATGGAGTTAATTTGATATAATGTTATAGTTGTGGGTAATATTTATAAATTTTACAAAGTAAGCAAGTTGTTATAAAATATTCGTTTGGTCGGGGAATATTCTTTTTGTCGGGGAATATTCGTACGACGACACAATCATTGGTGGACCCCACAACGGAATTTTTGTCGGATTGAGAAAACGACAGAATTATCTTTCTATAAAAATAACAGCTGAGGTGTTACCGTTAAAATCGTTAAAACTGTTGAACTACTTGGTAGTAAAAGTACAGTAATACGCGTGGTTGCATAGTAGCACACGGTATTGATTATTGATGCTTACGTGAGAAGTCACTCAGCTATACTCAATTATTGCTACAGTAATTGCTGCATCATATCTCTTAAATTATTATCATAGTATCATCTGTATAATATGTTATTGAGACGTTGTGGTAAGTTTGGTTATTTTATGGGGGGCCATATGTCATCATCTAAGAGTCTCTTCGTCAATAGTAATTACCGTCGTCAATAGTAATTACCGTCGTCAATAGTATTTACCTTGGTCAATAGTAATTACCTTCGTCAATAGTATTTACCTTGGTCAATAGTAATTACCTTCGTCAATAGTATTTACCTTGGTCAATAGTAATTACTTTCGTCAATAGTAGTTGTCCCTTCAATATTACCAAGAGTCATTTGACCCTTCGTTAAGACCAAGAGTCATTTGACCCTTCGTTAAGACCAAGAGCCACCCTCAGTTTTTCTATAAATAGAGGCCTAGGGCTTCATTATTTTTCACGAATTCATTCAAGCTATAGAGAGAGAAAGTATAGAGAGAATAAGAGAGAGAGAGACTAAAAGTATTCTGCTACATCACTTTTCCAATATCCAGTTCTTTTAAGGTAGGGAATATTATTTCTTTTATATTCATGAAGAGAACTTCTGTTATTCCATTCGTTATTATTCTGTTGGAATAACCAGTATACGCGGTCTACCCTATACTTGGTGACATTCTTCTATTATTCTGTTGGAACATCCTGTCTGTGTGTTTTACACCGGACCTGGTTCTGTTTATTATTCTGTTGGAACATCATGTCTGTGTGTTTTACACTGGACCTGGTTCCGTTTATTATTCTGTTGGAACATCCTGTCTGTGTGTTTTACACCGGACCTGGTTCCATTTTTATTATTATTCTGTTGGAATATCCTGTCTGTGTGTTTTACACCGGACCTGGTTCCATTATTTATTATTCTGTCGGAATATCCTGTCTGTGCGTTTACGCCGGACCTGGTTCCATTATTTATTATTCTGTTGGAATAACCTGTCTGTGCGGTCTATCGCATGCATGGTGATTTCTTTTGTTATTCCATTCTTTATTATACTCAGTTGGTTAAGTTTTGACTTCTATACTCCATGAAATTTGTGGAATATCCTTGATAGTTGCGTTTCATCCAGTATCTTTTCAAGAAAATATTCTTCTAAGCATTCTTGAATTTTACTCCACAATGCAGTATCATGTTGACAATTTGGACGTTGTTAATTCCTGGATAAATTAATTCTTGAACTTGTTTTATTGAATTCTTATATCATTGTCATCATCCTCATGTTTATAAAATGTTGAAAGTCATCTGTGGCCTGTAGTGCATAGATGGACTTGGTATGATTATGACCAGGGATTATTCGGTATAATCATGACCGTAATGTTACAAATGATGTGGTAAAAGTCCTCATTGGCCCGTAGTGCATTGATGGACAGTTGTTGGCATGATCATGACCATTAATGAATACACGAATATCCTTGGCCGTAGTGCAGGGGTGATTCGATGATGTGGATTATTTTATTAAGCTGAGTCTCAGCGATTACAGTGTTGAAAAAATTTTTAAATCATAAAAGATAGTAGAGTTTATTTTCTACTTGACTCTTTTAATGGATTGCTTGTTCCGCTACAGTTAAACTTGATGTCTATTATATTTTATCAGTTTAACATTGTTGAAGGCTAATGATAATTTATTCTGCATTATCTTAGTCATAATATTTCTTACTGGGCTAGTTGAGCTCACCCTTTCTTTCACTGTTCTCTTCAGGAAATGAGAACGTAGCTGGGACAAGTCGGGGTACGGAGTGATGGTCCGAATGATAGTATTAGTTAGTAGTCCTCACTATTCTATGTAATGGTGTGTTAATAAATGTAATGAGGACTCCTTTTGAGTATGAATACTCTCTAGAAGATAATATTTGTATTCAAACTCACAGTTTATGTTTTGTCGTATTGTACACGACAGATGTATTAATCAGTTGTATTTGTATTCTGTACTATGTATCTGACGACCCAAGATAGGTGATGTATACCTAATTTTGGGGGCGTCACAAAAGTATTCTGTTTTATATAAAAAGAAGTTTCTGTTTTATTACGTTAATAATACGAATAAATCAAAACTTCATTATCGCTAAATAATTCATATTATTAACTGACAATAATTGAATCAAACTGAGTGACTTCTCACATAAGTATTAATAATCAATACCGTGTGCTACTATGCAACTACACGTATTACTGTACTTTTACTGCCGAGTAGTTCAACAGTATCAATGGTAAAACTTCTGCCGTTATTTTTAATAAAATATTTTTGTCGTTTTCTCAATCCGACAATAATTCCATTATGGGGTCCACCAATGATTGTGTCGTTGTACGAATATTTTCTGTTAAAACGAATATTCCCCGACCAATCGAATATTATATAAAAACTTGCGTACTTTGCAAAATTTATAAATATTACCCATAACTATAACATTATATCAAATTAACTCCATAATATTCAAAAATGATATTTATAAAAAATTCATCTTTATTTATAAAAGTTGGGGTCTTATAACCTCCCCTTCTTATGAAATTTCACCCTCGAAATTAGGGTACGTAACTGGTATGTCGAAGAGGTAAGGATACCTTGATTTCATTTCAGATTCTAACTCCCAAGTCATTTCCTCAATATCGTGGTTTCTCCATAAAACTTTGACTTGAGGTATAACCTTGGAGCGTAGAATATGTTCCTTCTTATCCAAGATTTTAATAGGAACTTCTTCATACGTCAAATCTTCTGCTATTTCGTCTGGTTCTAACTCAATAATGTGGTTCGGGTTTTCCACATATTTACGTAACATGGATATGTGAAAAACGTTATGAACACGAGACATACTTGGCGGTAAAGCGAGTCTATAAGCCACAGTTCCTACTCGATCGAGGATTAAAAATGGACCGATGAATCGAGAATTGAGCTTTCCTCTCTTTCCAAATCTCGTAACTCCTTTTCATGGAGCAACACGTAAGAACACATGATCTCCTACATCAAATTCCACGTCCTTTCGATGAAGATCAGCATAACTCTTTTGTCGATCTTGTGAGGTTTTTATACGTTGTCGGATCGTTTGAATCTTTTCTGTAGTCATACGTACCAACTCCGGTCCCAACAACGTTGCTTCACCCACCTCATCCCAGCATACTGGAGAACGACATTTTCTTCCATACAATGCTTCGAATGGAGCCATGTCAATACTTGCTTGATAACTGTTGTTGTAGGAAAATTCCACCAATGCTAAGAACTTGTCCCAACTTCCCTTGAAATCAAGGACACAGAGTCTTAATAGATCTTCTAGAGTTTGAATAGTCCTCTCTGATTGTCCGTCTGTCTGAGGATGATATGCCGAACTAAATCGTAAATCCGTGCCCATAGCTTTTTGTAAACTAACCCAAAATCGTGAAGTGAATCTTGGGTCTCGATCAGAAACTATGGATACTGGCATACAATGCAGTCTTACAATCTCGTTTATGTACATACGAGCAAGACGTTCAAGTGTATAAGTTTCTCGTATCGGTAAGAAATGAGTAGACTTGGTCAATCTATCAACAATGACCCAAATCGCATCTATACCTTGAGAAACCTTAGGAAGACTGGTAACGAAATCCATGGTAATGTGCTCTCACTTCCATTCTGAAATTTTAAGTGGTTGCAATGGACCTTTTGGTACTTGATGCTCTTTGACTCGTTGACAAGTTAGACACTTTGAGATAAACAGCGCTATCTCTCTCTTCATATTGCTCCACCAAAATGTATGACGAAGATCATGATACATTTTGGTGCTTCCAAGATGGATTGCAAATGGTGTATTGTGCGCCTCCATCATGATTTCATACTTTAAATCAGGGTCATTAGGAACACAAAGTCTGGAGTTGACTCGAAGTATTCCTTCATCATCGATTCTTGCTTCCGGCATAGCACCTTCTTGCACTTTCTTCCTCATACGCATCAGCTCCAGGTCTGTAGCTTGAGCAGCTTTAACTTTATCGATTAAAGTCGGTTCTACTCGTATATTCGCCATCATCACATGGGTCCCTGGAGTCTTTAACTCTATCTCCATCCTTTGCAAGTCACACAAAATGGGCCTTTGTGTTGTCAATATCGCACTCATACTTGCATATGATCTTCTACTCAACGCGTCAGCTACCACGTTCACTTTTCTAGGATGGTATTGAATGGTATGATCATAATCTTTCAACGGTTCAAGCCAACGTCGTTGCCGCATGTTGAGTTCCTTTTGAGTGAAGAAATATTTGAGGCTTTTATGATCCGTAAAGATCTCCATCTTCTCCCCATACAAGTAATGCCTCCAAATTTTAAGTGCAAAGACAACAGCTGCCAACTCTAGATCATGAGTAGGATAATTCCTCTCATATTCCTTGACTTGTCTTGATGCATAGGCTATGACTTTTCCATATTGCATGAGAACGCATCCCAACCCTTTGCTCGAAGCATCACTGTAGATGACAAATCCCTCCGAGCCAGATGGTATTGTTAGAACAGGTGCTAAAATGAGTCTCCTCTTGAGTTCTTGAAAACTCTTCTCACATTCTTCGCTCTAACCGAACTTTGTATCTTTGCGAGTCAGCTGAGTTAGTGGAGTAGCGATTCGAGAAAATCCTTCCACGAATCTCCGATAATAACCAGCTAAACCGAGAAAGCTACGTACTTCGGTTACTGATTTAGGTTGCTCCCAGCTTTGAATAGTTTCAATCTTTGTCGGGTCAACAGATATTCCACGACTTGATACTACGTGCCCAAGGAATGCTACCTCCTCTAGCCAGAACTCGCATTTCTTCGACTTGGCATAAAGCTTGTATTCACGAAGCTTTTGGAGTACCAGCCTCAAGTGTTGCTCATGATCTTCACGACTTTTGGAATAAATAAGAATGTCATCAATAAAGATGACCACAAAGTGATCCAAATATTCCTTGAATACCCGGTTCATCATATCCATGAAGGCAGCAGGCAGCAGGTTGAATGTTAAGTCTGCTTCGGCGTGCTAACATTTTTCTATAAATAGAGGGCTAAGTTAGAATTGAAAATCACACCAGAATTCATAAGTTTTCACTCTTTCTCTCTCTAGATTATTGAGTGTATTTTGTGAGTATTTAGATACTTTGAAAGTTGCTATTCAGCACAAGTTTCATTCAGCCTCATATCCGATATTCAGTCAGAAGTACGGTTATTTTGAAGTAAGGGATATTATTTCCTTCTTAAATGATATTATTTTCTTCAATATCATTATGCTGAAATATTGATATGAGTTTTTTTATCAAATTTAGAACTTTTTGTGTATTCACGTATACAGCACTATTCACGTATACGGCACTATTCACGAATACGGCACTATTCACCGAAAAATAAATTTTTCTTTTTTTGTCCAAGATGTCTATTATGATTACTATCTTTGATTGTATCCATGTTTTGATCTTTATTTTTAAATTCTGCTTTACAATTAATTATTATGAAGTATTATTGATCTTGGATAAACGAATTCCTACTAGTTGTCCTTCTGTCTCACTGGATTCATTTTTTTAAGATATTTTTTATCATCCTCAGTCCTGAATGATGATATTACTGAATATCTTTGGCTTGTAGTGCAAAGATATATGATTACCTGATGAATATCTTTGGCCTGTAGTGCAAAGATGAACAGGTGTTGAGATGAACATGACCGACTGGTGTTACAAATGAATATCTTTGGCCTGTAGTGCAAAGATGAATATTTGATTCAAGATGTATATTGATTGATGTTACAGGGATAAAATATTGATGATGGACTTTTAAATCTTAGAAGATAGTAGAATTCTTTCTCTACTTGACTCTTCTAATGGTTTGTTGTTTCCGTTGCAGTTGTTGATTTAAAACTTGTTGTCGATTATATTCTATCAGATTTTTCCCTGTTGAATACTAATGATAATTTGTTGTATATTATCTTAGTCATAATATTTTTTACTGGGCTAGTTGAGCTCACCCTTTTTCTTTTTGTTCCATTTTTCTTCTCAGGAGGTGAGAACATAGCAGGATCTAGTCGGGGTATGGAATGATGGTTCTAGAAAGATGTTTTAGTTGTCCTCACTATTTCTATAAAATAGTGTTTGAATAATTGTAATGATGACTTATTTGAGTGTGGATATTGTCTAGAAGACAATATTTGTATTTAAACTCATAGTATATGTAGTCGTATTTTGCATGACAATTGTATTATTGAAGTTGTAGTTTACTTTTTGTACTATGTATTTGGCGACTCAGAATGGGTGTTGTATACCTATTTTAGGGGCGTCACAGTTGGTATCAGAGTTTAGGGATATGATCCCTGGCTGAGATGTGAGACAAGAACTAGGAGGGGAGAGACGGGAAATTCCTTTGCTAGTATGACCTGAATAAGTTTATTTGGCAATTATTTGGTCGGTTAGATATAGGGATAATATGTGACATGTCAATTAACCCTTATTTTGTGGCAGTATTTGAGAATGGCAGCAGAGAACATTAACAATGGAGTGAATGAGACTGTGGAGACACATTTAATCACCACCTAGGGGAACGTGCAACAAGAAGGCAATATTCCTCCTGTAAACAACGTTACCGAGCAAACGATGAATGATGGAATGTTTAGGAGCTTTTTGCAGTTCATGCAAAATCAGACGAGGGAGACTCGTGTGCAAAATACGGGTGAAAATGATAACAACGCGCGGTTTGTCACAGCTAAGCAGTTCAAAGAATTGGGACCACCAGAATTTAAGGGAAAGCCGGATCCGATCATGGCGGAAACGTGGGTCAAGCAAATTACCAAGATATTCGATGTCTTGGGATGCACGGAGGAACAGAAGGTTTCATTCGCCACCTTTATGTTCTGCGGTGAGGCAGACTACTGGTGGGAGTCTGTGAAGCGTACCCAGCCTGACGCACTCAACATATCCTGGGAAACGTTTCAAAAACTGTTTAATGACAAGTACTTTCCCGAAAGTATTCGTCATATGAAGGAGGTAGAGTTTATTAGTCTGGAACAAAATAACATGACGGTGTCCCAGTACGAGGCGAAGTTTGCAGAGTTATCCAGGTTTGCACCTCATTTGGTCGAGAATGAGGAACGAATGACAATGATATTTCTGAGAGGTTTAAAACCCGAGATTCGGCAATATCTTATCTCTCATAATTTTTTTTTATATTCAGATGTTGTAAACAGGGCTCAATTATTAGAGCGAGATAATGAGTATGTTCAACCGAGGGACCACAACCAGGGTCATACTGGTGACAACAGTCATCGGAGCGATGAGAACCAGCGAGGAGGAAAAAATACAGACAAAAGTTGTAACCACTCGGGTGGTCATCGTGGCCATGATAATAGGAGAGGTGAGTCAAGTGAAAATTTCAAGAAGAGAAGATTTAACGATGACAGGAAGACGTCGACAGCAGCACCAGCACTAGGAACAAATTCTAGGGGAGGAGAATGACCGCCAGTTAGATGTTACAGATGCGGAGAGGAGGGACATATAAGTCCAAACTGCCCACAACAGTTCAAGGTATGTTATAATTATGGAAAGGAAGGACATATCGCTCGAGATTGTACTATAGCGAAACTAAGTCCAGCTGGGACGGTGACACCAAAGGCGGATACGGACAAAATAAAGTCGGCGATTTCTGCAAGAGCGTTTGTCGTGACTGTCCAAAACGCGAGGAACCCGAACGAAGGTATAACGGGTTAGTTAATTATAAATTTTTGCGAAGTTTATACATTACTAGATACCGATTCTACCCATTCTTTTATCTCTCCTGCTTGTGCTCAACGTTTAAACTTGACTCCGGAGAAATTAGACTTTGACCTATCTGTGGAGACTCCGTTAGGAGAAACTTTCATTACATCTACAGTTTATAAATCTTGCTTAATCCAAGTTGGCACAATCACATTACCTGTTGACCTTATCTCTTTAAAATACTTACTTTTGATGTGATTTTAGGAATTGATTGATTAACTACTCATCATGCCAAAATTGATTGTTTTCGTAAGGTTGTTAGTTTTCATATTCCTAACCAACCTGTTATGCGAATTCAAGCAACTAAACCACTAAAATCAATCGATGTCATACCAAGCCATAATACCATTCGTTTATTGAAAAACGGATGTTAAGCTTTCTTAGCCCATGTCATGGACTTAAACAAAAATACGTCAGATTTGAATGATATTTCTGTTGTTAGTGAATTTCCTGACGTATTTCCTAAAGAATTTTCTGGCCTAACCCAGAGCGTGATATTGTATTTTTGTATTGATATTCAACCCGATACAAAACTCATTTCTAAAATCTCATATTGAATAGCTCCTATTGAACTTTAGGAGTTAAAAACCCAACTATAGAAGTTGGTACCCGAGCCTCTATCTGGTGACTTTCTTTGTGGAATGCACCAAAACCAGACTCTCCGTAAGGGACTCTATATTTGTGTGGTGGTAAAATAATAGGTGCCATTGTGACGTGCTATCTAAGATTGGGATATGAATCACAATTGAGAGCAACCGAAGTCGGTGACCAAAGTACGTAACTTTCTGGGCTTAGCTGGTTACTATCGGAGATTCGTGAAAGGATTTTCTCGAATCGCTACTCCATTAACTTAGCTGACTCAGAAAGATATAAAATTCATATGGAGCGAGGAATGCGAGAAGATTTTCCAATAGCTCAAGCGGCGACTCATTCGGAACCTGTTCTGACCATACCATCCTGGAAAAGCCAACGTGGTAGCTGACTCGTTAAGTAGAAGATTGTACGCGAGTACGAGTGCGGTATTGTTGAACATAAAGACCTATTTTGTATAATTTATAAATGATAGAGATATAGTTAATGACTCTAGGGACCCACGTGATGATATACGAGTAAAATCGACTGTAATCGATAACGTTAAAGCCGCTCAAGCTACAGACCTGGAGCTGATGAATATAAAGAAGAAGGTGTAAGAATGTGTTATTCTAGAAGTAAGAGTCGATGAAGAGAAGAAAGCTCAAGCCTTCGATTTATTTAAAATCCTCGATCGAGTAGGAACTGTGGCCTATAGACTCGCCTTAACGCTAAGTATGTCGCGTGTTCATGACGTTTTTCACGTATCGATGTTACATAAATATGTGGATGACCCGAATCATATTATTGCGTTAGAACCAGACGAGATAGCTGAAGATTTAACGTACGAGGAGGTACCTGTTAAGATATTGGATAGGAAAAAACACATCATATGCACGAAGGTTATACCGCAAGTTAAGGTTTTGTGGAGAAACCATGCTATTGAAGAAATGACTTGGGAGTTGGAATCAAAAATGAAAGCGAGCTATCCTCACCTTTTCGAAACACCAGGTACGTACGTCAATTTCGAGGACGAAATTTCATAAGGAGG
The DNA here is from genome assembly GCA_016801055.1 of Panax notoginseng. Classification (NCBI taxonomy): domain Eukaryota; kingdom Viridiplantae; phylum Streptophyta; class Magnoliopsida; order Apiales; family Araliaceae; genus Panax; species Panax notoginseng. The sequence goes on along the minus strand of CM029013.1, from coordinate 30,908,937 downwards.
GGAGGTTGTAAGACCCCAACTTATTAATAAATGAAATTAAATTTCCTCTATTTATTATTTTGAAATAGAAAGGGTTGATTTGATTAATGTTGTTAGTTATGGGTAAAATACACAAATATTTCAAATAAGCAAGTGGTTATAAAATATTTATTTTTGGTCGGTGAATATTCGTGTGGTCGTGAAATATTCTTTCTGTCGGGGAATATTCGTACGACGGCAGAGCTATTTGTGGGCCCCATAACAAAAAACGATTGGATGAAGATGTAAGACCCCAACTTTTATAAATAAAGATGAATTGTCTATAAATATCATTTTTGAATATTATGGAGTTAATTTGATATAATGTTATAGTTGTGGGTAATATTTATAAATTTTGCAAAGTAAGCAAGTTGTTATAAAATATTCGTTTGGTCGGAGAATATTCTTTTTTGTCGGGGAATATTCGTACGACGGCACAATCATTGGTGGACCCCACAACGGAATTATTGTCGGATTGAGAAAACGACAGAATTATCTTTCTATAAAAATAACGGCTGAGGTGTTACCGTTAAAACCGTTAAAACTGTTGAACTACTCGGTAGTAAAAGTACAGTAATACGCGTGGTTGCATAGTAGCACACGGTATTGATTATTGATGCTTACGTGAGAAGTCACTCAGCTATACTCAATTATTGCTACAGTAATTGCTGCATCATATCTCTTAAATTATTGTCATAGTATCATCTGTATAATATGTTATATTATTGAGACGTTGTGGTAAGTTTGGTTATTTTATGGGGGGCCATATGTCATCATCTAAGAGTCTCTTCGTCAATAGTAATTACCGTCGTCAATAGTAATTACCGTTGTCAATAGTAATTACCGTCGTCAATAGTATTTACCTTAGTCAATAGTAATTACCTTCGTCAATATTATTTACCTTGGTCAATAGTATTTACCTTGGTCAATAGTAATTACCTTCGTCAATAGTATTTACCTTGGTCAATAGTAATTACTTTCGTCAATAGTAGTTGTCCCTTCAATATTACCAAGAGTCATTTGACCCTTCGTTAAGACCAAGAGTCATTTGACCCTTCGTTAAGACCAAGAGCCACCCTCAGTTTTTCTATAAATAGAGGCCTAGGGCTTCATTATTTTTCACGAATTCATTCAAGCTATAGAGAGAGAAAGTATAGAGAGAATAAGAGAGAGAGAATAAAAGTATTCTGCTACATCACTTTTCCAATATCCAGTTCTTTTAAGGTAGGGAATATTATTTCTTTTATATTCATGAAGAGAACTTCTGTTATTCCATTTGTTATTATTCTGTTGGAATAACCAGTATACGCGGTCTACCCTATACTTGGTGACATTCTTCTATTATTCTGTTGGAACATCCTGTCTGTGTGTTTTACACCGGACCTGGTTCCGTTTATTATTCTGTTGGAACATCCTGTCTGTGTGTTTTACACCGGACCTGGTTCCGTTTTATTATTATTCTGTTGGAATATCCTGTCTGTGTGTTTTACACCGGACCTGGTTCCATTATTTATTATTCTGTCGGAATATCCTGTCTGTGCGTTTACGCCGGACCTGGTTCCATTATTTATTATTCTATTGGAATAACCTGTCTGTGCGGTCTATCGCATGCATGGTGATTTCTTTTGTTATTCCATTCTTTATTGTACTCAGTTGGTTAAGTTTTGACTTCTATACTCCATGAAATTTGTGGAATATCCTTGATAGTTGCGTTTCATCCAGTATCTTTTCAAGAAAATATTCTTCTAAGCATTCTTGAATTTTACTCCACAATGCAGTATCATGTTGACAATTTGGACGTTGTTAATTCCTGGATAAATTAATTCTTGAACTTGTTTTATTGAATTCTTATATCATTGTCATCATCCTCATGTTTATAAAATGTTGAAAGTCATCTGTGGCCTGTATTGCATAGATGGACTTGGTATGATTATGACCAGGGATTATTCGGTATAATCATGACCGTAATGTTACAAATGATGTGGTAAAAGTCCTCATTGGCCCGTAGTGCATTGATGGACAGTTGTTGGCATGATCATGACCATTAATGAATACACGAATATCCTTGGCCGTAGTGCAGGGGTGATTCGATGATGTGGATTATTTTATTAAGCTGAGTCTCAGCGATTACAGTGTTGAAAAACTTTTTAAATCATAAAAGATAGTAGAGTTTATTTTCTACTTGACTCTTTTAATGGATTGCTTGTTCCGCTACAGTTAAACTTGATGTCTATTATATTTTATCAGTTTAACATTGTTGAAGGCTAATGATAATTTATTCTGCATTATCTTAGTCATAATATTTCTTACTGGGCTAGTTGAGCTCACCCTTTCTTTCACTGTTCTCTTCAGGAAATGAGAACGTAGCTGGGACAAGTCGGGGTACGGAGTGATGGTCCGAATGATAGTATTAGTTAGTAGTCCTCACTATTCTATGTAATGGTGTGTTAATAAATGTAATGAGGACTCCTTTTGAGTATGAATACTCTCTAGAAGATAATATTTGTATTCAAACTCACAGTTTATGTTTTGTCGTATTGTACACGACAGATGTATTAATCAGTTGTATTTGTATTCTGTACTATGTATCTGACGACCCAAGATGGGTGATGTATACCTAATTTTGGGGGCGTCACAGTTGGTATCAGAGCTTAGGGATATGATCCCTGGCTAAGATGTGAGAATAGAACTAGGAGGGGAGAGACGGGGAATTCCTTCGCTAGTATGACATACCTAAGTTTATTTGCATGGTATTTAATTGGTCGGTCATAATATAAGGATAATATATGACATATCAATTAATTTTTATTTTGTGGCAGTATCTGAAAATGGCATCTGAGAATGTTGAGAATAGCAATGGAGCACAGACGACTGTTGATTCACCACATATCAATAATCAGGATAATGTGCATCAGGAAGGTGTCAATCCTCATGCAAACAACAACACTGACCAAATGATGAATGATCAAATGTTCAGAGGCTTTATGCAATTCATGCAACAACAGGTGAAAGCGGCTCCTGTCCACAACGTAGGTGGAAATACTGGAAACTCTCAGGCGGTCACCGCTAAACAGTTTAAGGAGCTGGGACCACCGGAGTTTAAGGGAGAACCCAAACCACTTGTAGCTGAAACATGGATAAAGCAGATCACCAAGATATTTGATGTCTTGGGTTGCTCCGAGGAGCAAAAGGTTCCCTTTGCCGCCTTTATGTTGCGAGGAGAGGCAGATTACTGGTGGGAATCGATAAAGCGTACTCAACCTGCCGCACTGAAGATGTCTTGGGAGAAGTTCCAAGATCTGTTTAACGACAAATACTTTCCCGAGAGTATTCGTCACATGAAGGAGGTGGAGTTCATCAAATTGGAGCAGAATAATATGACCGTGTCGCAGTACGAGGCAAAATTTGCGGAGTTATCCCGGTTTGCGTCCCACCTGGTGGATAATGAAGAAAGAATGACGCGGATGTTTTTAAGAGGTTTGAAGCCGGAGATACGTCAACATCTTGTTTCTCATAAACTGTGTTTGTATTCAGATGTTGTAAATAGGGCTCAGTTGGTGGAGCGCGATAACGAGACAACGCAACCAAAAGAGAGCAGCCGGCAAAATGATAATACCAGTGAGAGCAGTCATCGAAGCGGTGACAACAAGCGTGGAGGGAATCAACAGGCCAGAAATGGTAACCACTTCGGTGGTAATCAGGGCCAAAACAATAAGAATGGACATTTCAAGAAGAGGAGATTCAACAATGATGGAAAGACGTCAGCACCAGCACCTGTCGTTAAGGAAGGAGAACGACCACCTATCATATGTTTCAAATGCGGAGGGGAGGGGCACATCAGTCCAAACTGCGCGATGCCGTCCAAAGCATGTTATAATTGTGGAAGAGAAGGTCATTTAGCCCGATTTTGTCGTTTACCGAAAACAAATTCAGCTAGGATGGAGGCACCAAAAGCCGTCCCAGAAAAGTCAAAACCGGTTGTGCAAGGGAGAGCGTTTGTTGTGAACTCCCAGAGAGCAAGGAACCCGAATGAGGTCATCACGGGTAAGCTTATCATAAACTCTAAAGAAGTTTATACTTTATTTGATACCGGTTCAACCCATTCTTTTATTTCTCCTACTTGCGCTCATCGATTAAATTTGATTCCGGAGAAATTAGACTTTGACTTATCTGTGGAAACTCCGTTGGGAGAAACCTTCATTACCTCCACTGTTTATAAGTCTTGTTTGGTTCAAGTTGGTACCCACACATTACCTATCGATCTGATTTCATTAAAAATACTTGCATTTGACGTGATTCTAGGGATTGATTGGTTAACTACTCATTATGCAAAAATTGATTGTTTTCGTAAGGTTGTTAGTTTTCATATTCCTAATCGACCTATTATGCGAATTCAAGCAACCAAACCATTAAAATCAATCGCTGTCATCTCAAGCCATAAAGCTATTCGTTTATTGAAAAACGGATGTCAAGCTTTCTTAGCTCATGTCACAGATCTAAACAAAAATACGTCAGCTTTGAATGATATTTCTGTTGTTAATAAATTTCCTGACGTATTTCCGAAGAACTTCCTGGCCTACCCCCAGAGCGTGAAATTGAATTTTGTATCGACCTTGAACCCGGTACAAAACCCATTTCCAAAGCCCCATATCGAATGGCTCCTATTGAACTTCAGGAGTTAAAGATCCAACTGCAGGAATTGTTAGACATTGGCTTTATTCGTCCTAGTACTTCTCCTTGGGGTGCTCCTGTTCTATTCGTGAAGAAGAAAGATGGAAGTATGCGACTTTGTATTGATTATCGGGAGTTGAATCATGTCACCATCAAAAACAGGTACCCATTGCCACGTATTGATGACCTGTTTGACCAGTTGCAAGGAGCACAATTCTTTTCAAAGATCGATCTTCGTTCTGGATATCATCAGCTGAAGGTTAGAACTGAGGATATTCCAAAGACGGCTTTTAGAACTCGGTACGGGCATTATGAATTCCTAGTCATGTCCTTTGGATTGACTAATGCTCCTGCTGCCTTCATGGATATGATGAACCGGGTATTCAAGGAATATTTGGATCACTTTGTGGTCGTCTTTATTGATGACATCCTTATTTATTCCAAAAGCCGTGAAGATCATGAGCAACACTTGAGGCTGGTACTCCAAAAGCTTCGTGAATACAAACTTTATGCCAAGTTGAAGAAATGCGAGTTCTGGCTGGAAGAGGTAGCATTCCTTGGGCACGTAGTATCAAGTCGTGGAATATCGGTTGACCCGGCAAAGATTGAAGCTATTCAAAGCTGGGAGCAACCTAAATCAGTGACCGAAGTACGTAGCTTTCTTGGTTTAGCTGGTTATTATCGGAGATTCGTGGAAGGATTTTCTCGAATCGCTACTCCATTAACTCAGCTGACTCGAAAAGATACAAAGTTCGGTTGGAGCGAAGAATGTGAGCAGAGTTTTCAAGAACTCAAGAGGAGACTCATTTCAGCACCTGTTCTAACAATACCATCTGGCTCGGAGGGATTTGTCATCTACAGTGATGCTTCGAGCAAAGGGTTGGGATGTGTTCTCATGCAACATGGAAAAGTCATAGCCTATGCATCAAGACAACTCAAGGAATATGAGAGGAATTATCCTACTCATGATCTAGAGTTGGCAGCTGTTGTCTTTGCACTTAAAATTTGGAGGCATTACTTGTATGGGGAGAAAGTGGAGATCTTTACGGATCATAAAAGCCTCAAATATTTCTTCACTCAAAAGGAACTCAACATGCGACAACGACGTTGGCTTGAACTGTTGAAAGATTATGATCATACCATTCAATACCATCCTGGAAAAGCGAACGTGGTAGCTGACGCATTGAGTAGAAGATCATATGCGGGTACAAGTGCAATATTAACAACGCAAAGGCCCATTTTGTGTGACTTGCAAAGGATGGAGATAGAGTTAAAGACTCCAGGGACCCATGTGATGATGGCGAATATACGAGTAGAACCGACTTTAATCGATAAAGTTAAAGCTGCTCAAGCTACAGACCTGGAGCTGATGCGTATGAGGAAGAAAGTGCAAGAAGGTTCTATGCCGGAAGCAAGAATCGATGAAGAAGGAATACTTCGAGTCAACTCCAGACTTTGTGTTCCTAACAACCCTGATTTAAAGTATGAAATCATGATGGAGGCGCACAACACACCGTTTGCAATCCATCCTGGAAGTACCAAAATGTATCATGATCTTCGTCATACATTTTGGTGGAGCAATATGAAGAGAGAGATAGCGTTGTTTATCTCAAGGTGTCTAACTTGTCAACGAGTCAAAGCGGAGCATCAAGTACCAAAAGGTCCATTGCAACCACTTGAAATTCCAGAATGGAAGTGGGAGCACATTACCATGGATTTCGTTACCGGTCTTCCTAGGGTTTCTCAAGGTATTGATGCGATTTGGGTCATTGTTGATAGATTGACCAAGTCTGCTCATTTCTTACCGATACGAGAAACTTATACACTTGAACGTCTTGCTCGTATGTACATAAACGAGATTGTAAGACTGCATGGTATGCCAGTATCCATAGTTTCTGACCGAGACCCAAGATTCACTTCACGATTTTGGGTTAGTTTACAAAAAGCTATGGGCACGGAGTTACGATTTAGTTCAGCATATCATCCTCAGACGGACGGACAATCAGAGAGGACTATTCAAACTCTTGAAGATCTATTAAGACTCTGTGTCTTTGACTTCAAAGGAAGTTGGGACAAGTTCTTACCATTGGTGGAGTTTTCCTACAACAACAGTTATCAAGCAAGTATTGGCATGGCTCCATTCGAAGCATTGTATGGAAGAAAATGTCGTTCTCCAGTATGCTGGGATGAGGTGGGCGAAGCAACGTTGTTGGGACCGGAGTTGGTACGTATGACTACAGAAAAGATTCAAACGATCCGACAACGTATAAAAACCTCACAAGATCGACAAAAGAGTTATGCTGATCTTCATCGAAAGGACGTGGAATTTGATGTAGGAGATCATGTGTTCTTACGTGTTGCTCCATGGAAAGGAGTTACGAGATTTGGAAAGAGAGGAAAGCTAAATCCTCGATTCATCGGTCCATTTTTAATCCTCGATCGAGTAGGAACTGTGGCTTATAGACTCGCTTTACCGCCAAGTATGTCTCGTGTTCATAACGTTTTCCACATATCCATGTTACGCAAATATGTGGAAGACCCGAACCACATTATTGAGTTAGAACCGGACGAAATAGCGGAGGATTTGACGTATGAAGAAGTTCCTGTTCAAATCTTGGATAAGAAGGAACATATTCTACGCTCCAAGGTTATACCTCAAGTTAAAGTTTTGTGGAGAAACCACGATGTTGAGGAAATGACTTGGGAGTTAGAATCAGAAATGAAATCAAGGTATCCTTACCTCTTCGACATACCAGGTACGTACCCTAATTTCGAGGGCGAAATTTCATAAGAAGGGGAGGTTGTAAGACCCCAACTTTTATAAATAAAGATGAATTTTCTATAAATATCATTTTTGAATATTATGGAGTTAATTTGATATAATGTTATAGTTGTGGGTAATATTTATAAATTTTGCAAAGTAAGCAAGTTGTTATAAAATATTCGTTTGGTCGGAGAATATTCTTTTTGTCGGGAATATTCGTACGACGGCACAATCATTGGTGGACCCCACAACGGAATTATTGTCGGATTGAGAAAACGACAGAATTATCTTTCTATAAAAATAACGGCTGAGGTGTTACCGTTAAAACCGTTAAAACTGTTGAACTACTCGGTAGTAAAAGTACAGTAATACGCGTGGTTGCATAGTAGCACACGGTATTGATTATTGATGCTTACGTGAGAAGTCACTCAGCTATACTCAATTATTGCTACAGTAATTGCTGCATCATATCTCTTAAATTATTGTCATAGTATCATCTGTATAATATGTTATATTATTGAGACGTTGTGGTAAGTTTGGTTATTTTATGGGGGGCCATATGTCATCATCTAAGAGTCTCTTCGTCAATAGTAATTACCGTCGTCAATAGTAATTACCGTCGTCAATAGTATTTACCTTAGTCAATAGTAATTACCTTCGTCAATATTATTTACCTTGGTCAATAGTAATTACCTTGGTCAATAGTAATTACCTTCGTCAATAGTATTTACCTTGGTCAATAGTAATTACTTTCGTCAATAGTAGTTGTCCCTTCAATATTACCAAGAGTCATTTGACCCTTCGTTAAGACCAAGAGTCATTTGACCCTTCGTTAAGACCAAGAGCCACCCTCAGTTTTTCTATAAATAGAGGCCTAGGGCTTCATTATTTTTCACGAATTCATTCAAGCTATAGAGAGAGAAAGTATAGAGAGAATAAGAGAGAGAGAATAAAAGTATTCTGCTACATCACTTTTCCAATATCCAGTTCTTTTAAGGTAGGGAATATTATTTCTTTTATATTCATGAAGAGAACTTCTGTTATTCCATTTGTTATTATTCTGTTGGAATAACCAGTATACGCGGTCTACCCTATACTTGGTGACATTCTTCTATTATTCTGTTGGAACATCCTGTCTGTGTGTTTTACACCGGACCTGGTTCCGTTTATTATTCTGTTGGAACATCCTGTCTGTGTGTTTTACACCGGACCTGGTTCCGTTTTATTATTATTCTGTTGGAATATCCTGTCTGTGTGTTTTACACCGGACCTGGTTCCATTATTTATTATTCTGTCGGAATATCCTGTCTGTGCGTTTACGCCGGACCTGGTTCCATTATTTATTATTCTATTGGAATAACCTGTCTGTGCGGTCTATCGCATGCATGGTGATTTCTTTTGTTATTCCATTCTTTATTGTACTCAGTTGGTTAAGTTTTGACTTCTATACTCCATGAAATTTGTGGAATATCCTTGATAGTTGCGTTTCATCCAGTATCTTTTCAAGAAAATATTCTTCTAAGCATTCTTGAATTTTACTCCACAATGCAGTATCATGTTGACAATTTGGACGTTGTTAATTCCTGGATAAATTAATTCTTGAACTTGTTTTATTGAATTCTTATATCATTGTCATCATCCTCATGTTTATAAAATGTTGAAAGTCATCTGTGGCCTGTATTGCATAGATGGACTTGGTATGATTATGACCAGGGATTATTCGGTATAATCATGACCGTAATGTTACAAATGATGTGGTAAAAGTCCTCATTGGCCCGTAGTGCATTGATGGACAGTTGTTGGCATGATCATGACCATTAATGAATACACGAATATCCTTGGCCGTAGTGCAGGGGTGATTCGATGATGTGGATTATTTTATTAAGCTGAGTCTCAGCGATTACAGTGTTGAAAAACTTTTTAAATCATAAAAGATAGTAGAGTTTATTTTCTACTTGACTCTTTTAATGGATTGCTTGTTCCGCTACAGTTAAACTTGATGTCTATTATATTTTATCAGTTTAACATTGTTGAAGGCTAATGATAATTTATTCTGCATTATCTTAGTCATAATATTTCTTACTGGGCTAGTTGAGCTCACCCTTTCTTTCACTGTTCTCTTCAGGAAATGAGAACGTAGCTGGGACAAGTCGGGGTACGGAGTGATGGTCCGAATGATAGTATTAGTTAGTAGTCCTCACTATTCTATGTAATGGTGTGTTAATAAATGTAATGAGGACTCCTTTTGAGTATGAATACTCTCTAGAAGATAATATTTGTATTCAAACTCACAGTTTATGTTTTGTCGTATTGTACACGACAGATGTATTAATCAGTTGTATTTGTATTCTGTACTATGTATCTGACGACCCAAGATGGGTGATGTATACCTAATTTTGGGGTAAAATTCAAGAATACTTAGAAGAATATTTTCTTGAAAAGATACTGGATGAAACGCAACTATCAAGAATATTCCACAAATTTCATGGAGTATAGAAGTCAAAACTTAACCAACTGAGTATAATAAAGAATGGAATAACAAAAGAAATCACCATGCATGCGATAGACCGCACAGACAGGTTATTCCAACAGAATAATAAATAATGGAACCAGGTCCGGCGTAAACGCACAGACAGGATATTCCGACAGAATAATAAATAATGGAACCAGGTCCGGTGTAAAACACACAGACAGGATGTTCCAACAGAATAATAATAAAAACGGAACCAGGTCCGGTGTAAAACACACAGACAGGATGTTCCAACAGAATAATAAACGGAACCAGGTCCGGTGTAAAACACACAGACAGGATGTTCCAACAGAATAATAAACGGAACCAGGTCCGGTGTAAAACACACAGACAGGATGTTCCAACAGAATAATAGAAGAATGTCACCAAGTATAGGGTAGACCGCGTATACTGGTTATTCCAACAGAATAATAACAAATGGAATAACAGAAGTTCTCTTCATGAATATAAAAGAAATAATATTCCCTACCGTTTTAAAGAAGAGCTGAAGTAAGGAAGTAGTTAAGTAGCAGAATACTCTTCTTCTCTCTCTCTATAGTTTCTCTCTATAGTTTCTCTCTCTAGAGTTCAGTGAATTCGTAAGAAATAATGAAGGAATGAGCTTCTATTTATAGGAAAATAGAATGCATAGTAACTAATCCATGAACGGTCCAGATTGATTACTTTAATCTGATGGTCCATATTTAAAGAAAAATCTTTTAAATAAAATATAATATATTCTATTTATAGAATAACTTTAATAAAGTATTCTGTTTTATATAAAAAGATGTTTCTGTTTTATTACGTTAATAATACGAATAAAACAAAACGTCATTATCGCTAAATAATTCATATTATTAACTGACAATAATGGAATCAAACTGAGTGACTTCTCACATAAGCATTAATAATTAATACCGTGTGCTACTATGCAACCACACGTATTACTGTATTTTTACTACCGAGTAGTTCAACAGTATCAACGGTAAAACTTCCGCCGTTATTTTCATAAAGTATTTTTGTCGTTTTCTCAATCCGACAATAATTCCGTTGTGGGGTCCACCAATAATTGTACCGTCGTACGGATATTTCCCGACAAAAAGAATATTCTCCGACCAATTGAATATAATATGACAACTTGCATACTTTGCAAAATTTATAAATACTACCCATAACTATTATATCAAATCCACACATTAATATAAAAAAAATTATTTCGAGAAAAATTAAATATTTATTCATAAAATCTGGGGTTTCACAAACAACAACAACAACAACAACAACAATAATAATAATAATAATAATAATAATTGTTATTGTGGTGGTGTAGTAAATTATGAAAATTATTATTGATGATTTGTAAGTGTTGTAGACATGTTTAGATTTTTCTGTATATTTATTTTTAAAGGATTATTAATTATTATGGTGTTGTTGTGAATTATGATAATTATTATGTGTAATTGTAAATTATTTTAAATTATAAAAAATTATTAGTAATGTAGTATTTTTTGAATTTTAATTTAACTTTTCGTTACGTTAATTACTAATATTGAATATTGATGACATCAACACATAAATAAGCTTAATATTAGGGGCTGCTAGCAAAACATCTTTCATTTATTTACCCATACATAATAATATTAGCCCTGCAGACCCAAATCATCTTCTTCGCGAGTTGCTGTTCCAGAGCTTGGTCGCTAGTAATGACTTTTTTATTCAACACAAGTACCTTGTCTCAGCTTCGATCCCATTCTCAGGTAGACACACATTTCGCTAATCGATCTACCATTCCCTCTTGCTTTTAAGCTTTTAATTTTTCAATAGATTTCTATGTCTACTTATATATGTGTTTGTATTTTACTCTGATTCATTGTATTGAAGGCGGAGAATTTGCTATGGCAATCGAGGCGTGGAGTCCACATCGAACCAGGGGCTCGCGAGAAGGCTGTCAGTATTTTTGCTCTCTCTTTCTCATACTACTATTATTTTTTAATGATTAATTAGTTTACATGAATCATCTTTGTCTTGGTTTAGAAATTAAGGATCCAAAGATTAATTTCAAATAATTTGATATTGAAGAAACAAGTACTCCTCCATATGATAATATCTTACTAATAGGTACTCTTGAATTGGGGAAACCTCTATGATGTTTGTTGAGTTCAACTTATAACTATCTGTCTTAATATTAGAAACTTAATATAGACAGGATGAAGGCTAATTGAAATTTCATTCGATGGTCGGAGCCTCAGAGGCTAATTGAAAGCTAAGCACTGGTAATTCTACAGATTCCTTGGAAAAATAGAGTTATACACATACATTAAATTATTCCTGTACTCCATATTCTGCTACACCAGCCAGTGTAAATACTCTTATAATCATTTTCTCTCCAGCAGGCCTCTATTTCCGTTATTGGACTTTTTAGGGCCAAAATTTGTTAATGAAACTAGTTAGGAGAAATAAAGAAATATATTAGTTAAGCAAATTACTTTTAGGATGTACTATTATCTTTTTAGTTTCTAGCTATTATAGATTTCTTGCGTCTAGTTTCTAGCTAATAGCTATTATAGATTTCTTGTGCTTAGTTTCTTGCTCTAGTGCTTAAATTTATACAAGTAATCTTATATTACTCCAAGATTTTAAAAACTATACAAGTGAAAATTTGGTAACTTTTATTTTATCTGCTTTGCTTATGTTTTGTGGCAAAAGCACATGTATCCATTAGAGAGTTTGATTGTGTGATATGCGGCAGATTTACTTTGGTTGGGGACTAGTTAGATTAGTGCCATTTTTATCTATTATCTTATAGTAGTAAGGAGTTAACAAGTTCAAATAGTTCAAATAGCCTTTCATGTGAATACTGTGTATCTTAGCTGTTTGGTAATGGAATTCTTTGGCCATTCTGCAATTATTCGAAGATCAAATTTACAACTGAATGAACTGATTGTAATAGTGTTTAGCCAATGTCATCTCTGAACAAAGAATTCCTCAAGTTAGAAGCAGGCATGTAGACACCTTGATGTTGTGGTATATGCTGGGCGTGTGGTAATGAACTCTTACTGTGAGCAGTTCTGATTCTTATAGACTGCTTTTGTTTTTTGTTTTTTTTAATTTGTGTTTTTTTTACTCTCAATAACTTTCTTCTAGTTATTGTGCTGCCACATAAAAATTATTGACAGAATATATATCTAAATGTGTCTCAATCAAATCTTAATATGCATTAAAAAATTAAATAAAAAAAAGTTAGTAAGTTAAATGGGGCGTTCTTTTTTGCAAATACTCTGTACTTGTAATACGATATTTATGTTTATATGTTCAGTAATGTCATCAATGATTTTGCTAGTTCTGAAGTTTTCTTCACAAACATAGTCAATTGTAATGTGTCCTCGGTTACTCTTACTATTTCACCCCCGGGTCAAAAGCTATCAGACCATAAACCTCTAAAACTTACATCCTCTTTAATTCAATACTTTCTCATACTAAGATATCCAAAATTATTTTAAATTCGGAGGTTGAAAGTAAAAGAATTAAGAATGACATATCATTCTAAGTTTTCATTGATTTTCAGGATGACAATCTTATGTTTGTGTGGTAAAAAGCTTCTTCTTTCTTATACATGCTTTTGTATCTTTGTATGTAGTCTCTAGTCCGTTTTTACATTTGCCGAAGCATGACATTCCCATGGTTTCCATTTTTATTTTTATTTTTGTTGCCACTTCACCGCTAATTTACATTATGGCTCATTACTTGAACATTCTCCAAAGTCCTCTCATTAGTCGGAATAATCTGGAAATTACAATTTGAAGATGGCATTACCGTTACCATTTTATGGTCTTTCTTTCTAATCTATCCCGTGTTTACCATGGGAGTATCCTGATTGAAGCTGCCCATTTTTGCCTAGATTTGCCTTTGATAACATACATATGATTTGTACTCACTTTTATTTTCTCGTGCTTATTAGTGAGATGTCCATCTGCAATCATTAAATATTATAATTCCACGTCTTTTCTTGACCTAACTTTAACTTGCATTTGTGATTCGTTATATTTAGTCTCATATAAATTCTGCTTGTAGAGAAGGATAGGTTTGATCTTTTAGCTCTTATTGACTTGTAAACTAGAAGAAGCAATTTATACGGAATGCACTATCTAAATTTCAATGTATTTCTGCATGTACATCGCTAATAGCGAGTACGTAATATAACATTTTCTTTGTATTATTCATTGAACCTCCTTAATCTATTCACTGAATCTAATAACTTTATTGTTCTTGTGCTTTGATATCCCTGTACATTGCATGACTTGTTTTTCTTGAAGCTCTTAGCACCAGACCCTGCGTTAGATCGCTTCAAATCATATAAGAAGAGTGTGTGGCGCCTTAAGAGGATAGGAGATGTTCTCACTGTTGTTGTTGTAGCTGGTATGTTATTCTCTCACATAAGTTGAAACAGAATATGTTTTATTCAGCTTTTATTATTGAACCGTGTAAGAAGATCAAAACAAGTTAATAAATATGGAATATCCTATAAACTGTGAGAAATTATTTGTGCTGTCAAGTCGTATGCATAAAAAAGAGATGAGTTTGATGATTCTTTAGTTTAAATTAAAGTAGCTAGTCATCAAGATCACATTATAGGCTCACATATTTTCTAGTTATTAACTCCCCAAGTTATAAGTCAAAATCTTTTGTTATTGTGTCGACCTTTTCCTTGTTTTTGTTTCTTTGTGAGGAGTATTTGTTGAGTGGTCCTTTTCAATCTTTTAAATCTTATGGTACATGGATTAATTTGCCAAGTGCTCTTTCTTTCGTGTATGACCATGTAACATTTTGTTCCCAACAAAGTTATGTTGCCCATCCTGAAATATCTGTGTCAAGAAGGAACATATTTGAAGATGTATTCTTCTCTATAAATCTTTTCTATGTGAGGAGATCTTTGAACTTATAGTGATTGTGGAATGTGTCTATTGTTCAAGACATGCTTTGAGACTATTTTCTGATGATTCATGTGTGCTTATTACTAATCAAAATTCATATGCTTTTTAATGTTTGTTACAGGATGTTGCTACGAGATATATGTCAAAGCTGTAATGCGAGAAGAAGCTCGGAAACAGGCTGGTGGGAGTGCAGAATGATGGCCTTTTCTCTTGTATGCATTTGCAATGCCTCTGTTTTCTAGAAAGGCCATCGTGGTGTTAGAAAGTATTTATATTTATATTTTTCATCTGTTTAAATGGTGGTGCTGGAAATAAGGCGGTTAAAACTGGAGTCATGTGACTTTTAAATCTCAGAGCCAAACTCAATGGCAATAGAATGAAGCATGTGGTAGTGTTTATTTTTTTTTTATTTGGTTGCATTAAATGAATTCTATGAGAAGAAGCTCTTGGTTAGCTATGACCATGAGTAAGTCCAATTTCATGATCATAATTTCAGATGTACAAATTGAAACTGAAAGGTGATACATACGGGGTTAAGGGAGTTTAGTTTATACCCATTCAACACCAGGTTTAGTTAAGTCGAATATGTGTGTTTACATGAGATTAGTTATTGCATTCAATTTCAATCCAACTTCATCAGACATGTATATCATTTTTCTTACCCCACCAAAATTCTTTAATCAATATCACAAAAAGCATATCACTCGATATATTATTTCATTATTACACTCTATTTTTTGTAATATCCCAAAATATTTTGGTTAGGTTTAGGTACAATAACACATTAAAGATATATAAACAATAATTTGTGTGCTTGCGTGTAATGGAAGTCGCGAGTAACATATTATTGCGGTAGAACAAATATATATTTTTCATAATTTGTCTTTTTGGTTATCAGTTTGCAACATTGATTATTGATGGACGATACATAATAATTTTAATTTTTTTTTAATAATAACCCACTCAATTTCAAAAAAATTGTTTGTTTGGCAGTTTGTTAGTAACCAAAAAGTAAGAAAATATATTTTTTGAATTGAATAATAAAATGAAGTTCTTATAGTTTATCACAATACAATATTTGATCTTAATAGCGGAAAAATACAACTCAGCAAATATATACAAGTAATTTAAGACATTACTGCCAGCGGATTTTTATCATTAAGCTATGTTTGTTTATAAAAATTATTAATCTTAATAATTTTAATGTTATGTTTGTTTATAATGATTATAATTTTGATATTATAATTTCAATACTATTAATCTTAGAATTATCTCACAATTATACTTATAATCTCAAAACTATTAAGTTATTTTATAATTTCTAGACTAATAGTCCAAAATCTAAATTTAAAAACAAACAAGACATTTGTCTATGTTTGTTTGCAAGGATTATATTCAGGAAAGAAATATGTATCCCAAATATCTTGTTTGTTTTAAAATTTAGACTTGGGACTATTAGTTTAGGGATTATAAAATGACTTAATAGTTTTTGAATTATAATTATAATCCCGATATTATAATTATAATCTCAGGATTATAATCCTATGATTAATAGTCTTGATATTATAATACTTGCAAACAAACATAACCCAAGTATTTTGTTTGTTTTTAAATTTAAATTTTGGACTATTTGTCTTGGGATTATAAAATAGCTTAATAGTCTTTGCGAGATTATAATCCTAAGATTAATAGTCTTGTCTCGAGATTATAATTCTTGCAAACAAACATAATCTTGAAATTAATAGCCTTATCACATGTATAATTCTTACAAACAAACATAGTCAATGTTTTGTTTGTTTTAAAATGCGGACATGAGACTATTGGTCCGGAAATTATAAAATAACTTAATATGTGAGACTATTTAATATGAATCCGGTTATCATGAAATTAAATTTATGGTAAATTGGTCAATTGACCAATACAGTGCTGATACAGAGATAAAGATTAATTTTCGGCCTGCGTCAGTTGACTAAAATTAATTGCATGCTAACTACTAACATTTAATATCATTCCTAACTATGTATTATAATCTCGTCACGAAGGATCAATAATTTATAGACACAACTGACCTTTATTTTTTTAAAATATGACTAACGTATCTTGAGGTGTAATTAATTGAATGCTGTTGGATCTCTCTTTTTCGATTCAATTCCAACGTACTGCTATAATGCTATAGTTAATGCTCCAAGTAGTATTCAGGTATTTGACTTAATGAAATTTATTTTAATTTTTTATATAAAATTTGTTAATTTATTTTAGTGTAAGTTTTAAAATTTATATATGCAAGTGTAAATTTTAAATGTATAAATTAGTTATATATATATATATATATATATATATATATATATATATATATAATTCATAATATAGAGCATCATTGTCGCATCATGTTTTAATCTATTAAATAGTCCACATAAGCGTCCAACATAGTTGTCATGTAGATATGCCGTTAACTTTAACATATTTGGACGGTTTTTAAAATTTTTGTAAAAAATTATTATTTAATAAATTGATTGGAAAAATAAGTTGATTTAGTAATGTAAATGTAAATTGGGATTCTGTAGACAAAAAATAATTTAACCCATAAATTTTAATGACCATATTAACATAATTTTATGAGATGTTATTGATAAAGTTTGTAATAGTTTGGAAAACCTTAAAAAATAAATAGATAAAAAATAAATTTTGAAAGTTCATAATTAATTGTTTATTATTTTTTGATGTATAAATAAGTTTGAAATATGTTATTATTGATAAAAGCATAATAGCCTAAATAATATTTTTTATCCAATCCTTTAATTAATTTTTAAAAAATAAATATAACATGAGATTGTTTTAAGTTATCACATGAATAATTCGATAAAAATTAAATATGTGAATATGACTATTTAATCTATAATTACAAACAAGTATAACCTTTGATGAATAATTTGTGTATATAAAATTATTTTCTATTTTTAAAGAATAAAAAAGAAAACTGAGGCTATTAAATTAGTAAAGGAACAATTATTACTACGTGGAAACCGCGATTTGGTGGTGCGTACCTAAACTAAGAATAAGATTTTAGGCTGAAATAAAAATTGAACATAAAAATTAAATATAAATATGTTTAAATTTTTATTTATTATTAAAAATTAAAATATAAATAAATATATTTATATTTAATTTTCATGTCCACATAAATTTTTTTAATAAAATGTTATTCTTACATTACAGCAGGGCACTACTTGCGTAGCACACGTGTTCCTCAGAGGGTAATCATGTCAAATTCCCTACTAGCGGCTGGCTAAGTATGGGGTATGGCAAACAGAAGATAAAATAAAATGACGAAAACAGCCCACAATAATAAGGACAGCTAAAATTTGGCAGCATTTGTCAAAGACTGACCAAAACCAAGTGCTACTACGCCTGCCTTTACTACTACTCCTACTCCTCGACCTGTAAACCCCCACACCAAATACATAGAAGGAGAAAGAATCTCTATAATTATTCTTATCAGAAAAGTTTTTGAGTTTAAAAAAGTGATCTGAAGAATTGGGTGAGAAGGAGGGAGGGATCATGGCTAGTTTTGCAGGAACGACCCAGAAGTGTAAGGCTTGCGAGAAGACTGTGTATTTAATGGATGAACTCACTGCTGACAACAAAGTCTATCACAAGGCTTGTTTTCGATGTCACCACTGCAAGGGTACCCTCAAGGTCACATTACTTTCTCTTTCCCTACTTTTTAATTCTGCTGCTCCACTTGTTTTTTCTTTTTCTTTTTTTTTTACTGCATACTATATGATCAACATATGTGGATTTTTGAAATATTCTTCATGGCTTTTGCTAAAAAACGGATTATGTATGATCGGCTTGCTTGGAGCATTTTGATTTAATGTCTCTGTCTAAAAATTGCATAACTGTGTAGATTTTTCTGTGATGATATATGGGTTGCCTTTTATGTTTATTATCAAGGTTTCATAAATTTAATGATGAGCCAATTGAATTAGCAATTTTTGTATGTGGTCATTTGCGCAATATCTTGGGATTGTTTTGTTGGATCTATTGGGATTAAAGGAATGCTTCTGTTCTTTAACTTTTATCCTAGAAGCTTAGGTTTCAATTTAAGCATTATGAATTATGGAAATAAATGAATCCATAGGCATAACTCAATTACAAACTTGTAAATTAGGGTGCAGATTAGAAGAATAAAGCTTGTGAGCTTTCAGTGTGAATCATTGAACTATCACAGTGAAAGGATTTTAAATTTTTTAAAAGGGTATTGGATTACTTGCACTTAATAGGAGTTGGTATTTACCACAAATTTTGAACAGTAATATTTATCTTCCATCGAAGAGTAGTGAACTTTGTTGGTTTTAAAGCAGCTAGTTATCTTGCAGATGTCATATACTTTCTCAGCAACTACAAAATTTTAATGTAAAATGCTAATTTTTGAATTTACTAGATATATAGGGTTATACTCCTTTTGCGTGTCCATTATAGCTACTTTAGTTAGGAGTTCAGAATGTGCATCCCTCCCCATGATATTGCCTATTTAGGGCCAGTAAGAGGCACAACTAGTTCCTATGTAAAGTCATTTATCGCCACTTAAACATTGATAGACAAGCCCTGTTCTTCTTTCTGATCTACGTGACGGCCAAAATCTCTCTTGAACTTGAACCATTATGCAGATGATTGCGTGTTCTTGTCCTTTAAAGCTTTCACTTGTTCTTGTCCTTTCGATCTCTCCCTTGTTCTTGGATCACTATAACCTGAAATATTAACCCCTAGCTCACACATCATCTGTTAAATCATAGAAATTTAAATCTATTTTGTGCAAAAATACAGATCCTATTTAGCCTTTCCTACATCCTTGACCTATCTTCTCAGAAGCTTTACTTATGGTATTCTATGAATATGACCATATTATCTCAGTTGGAGCTCTCTTATCTTAGTATTTGTCGAAATACCATCATGTTTTAATTTTCTTTATATTTCCTAATATATTACTCCATCTATCTGTTTACTTGCAATTTCATCTCAATACCTAACTCTATCATGTACCAAGAGTCGCATAAATTATGCTTGGTTCCATAAAATTTGAACTTTTCAATATGGTTTAACTTTGAAACTTTTATGTACTTTATCCTCATCTCATTACCCCCTTTTGCAGCTGAGTAACTATTCCTCTTTTGAGGGAGTGCTATATTGCAAACCTCACTTTGATCAATTGTTTAAGATGACTGGCAGCTTGGATAAGAGCTTTGAAGGTAGTGTATTTTTTTAAAATTTTTTAATTTTTTTTGGGGGTGGGGGGTGGGGGTTGGTATATATGCTAAAATGAAATTCATTTAGTATGTCCTATCCTAAGCTCATCTACGTTTCCGTTTTATTTCCTAGGCACTCCAAAAACAGTCAGAGTCGACAGATCTGCTGAACAGGTACTCCATCGTTACACCTCTCTCACACATTTACAAATTATTTTACATGAGGTTCAGGTTTATTTTGATGTTTGGCTTAATATATTCAATTGACTACATATTCACAGGGTCATAACAACAGTAAAGTCTCGAGTATGTTTGGAGGAACTCAAGAGAAGTGTGTATCTTGCAAGAAAACTGTTTACCCTATTGAAAAGGTAATCGTGTAATGGAAGGAGGAAGTATTTTTTTTGGTCAAACTAATACTGATCAATTTTCCTTTTTTTACTTGAGCTCAATATTAGTTTTATACTAATTTTCCTCACTGGTGTTGCAGGTGGCGGTTGACGGCACCGCATACCATAGGGCTTGTTTCAAGTGCAGCCATGGAGGCTGTGTGATAAGTCCATCAAATTATGTAGCCCATGAGCAGCAACTTTATTGCAAGCACCATCATTCCCAGCTCTTCAAGGCAAAGGGGAACTTCAGCCAATTGGAGAAGCAAGATCAAACTAAAGGGGTGACTGAGAACACAACAGCAGTGTGATGCCACCACTATTTTTGTTGTAATTTCACTTGATGAGATATTATATCACATTGAAAATAGACTTGGAAGCAAGAGTCTCCTGGAACTGTTACAGTATACAACTAGATATGTTTTGGTTGCCTTTTTGTCTGTTTATGTTATCCACAATAACGAGTTCTATTATGCTGCAAAGTTTTCGAGTGTGAACTTTTAATTTTGTAATATGTGATTATGTGAATAAATTACTGGAGAATTGGGTTGAGTATTATTATTATAGTGACTACAAACTTTTAATGCATTTGTGATTGTTTGAAGCTTTGATGCAGGTTGTGCTCTAGCAGGATCTCTCTTCATCTGCGCTTTTGTGATTCTGTTCTAAATAAAACAAACCAGTATTTGGTCACTCGGGTCAGGTTACATAAATAATGACAAAACAAAAGATTGAATCATCAACTAACGATGTTAAAAGGTTGCAATCCTCCATTTCTGTTTGAATTTTCCAAAACTAGTAGAGATTTCGAAGCTGTGTTCAAATCTTTCATTATTAGTAGCAGTAACAACCGTTTTTGCTCTTCATCATCAACTACTTCCCCCACCATTTCCACTCCACAAAACTCAGAATCAAATAAGTTCTCTTCAATCCTTCCAAATCGAAAATCTCTCTCTAAGCTGCTAAACCTACGCCCACCACTCTCTCTCCTCAATCAAATCCTTGCTCTAACAATTACCCAATCCTTCTCATCAAGCTCTCACTTAATTGACTCTCTCGTCCATTGCTACCTCTCTGCTAATAACCTCGCCACCGCAAGATCCTTGTTCGATATTTATCCTTTGCCATCATCCCCAAACTTGCTATGGAATCTCATGATAAGGGCTTACTCAAAACTTCCCAATTCTCCAGATTCCATCAATCTATTCCGTCGAATGATCACACTAAGCGATGCCATGCGGCTTTTTTCCCCAGACAAGTACACGTTCACGTTTGTAATTACGTCGTGTGCTCATCAAATGTCAGTTGTACATGGTCAAATTGTTCATTCCATGGTTGTGAAAAATGGGTATGAATCCAATCTATACGTGGGCAATTCATTGATCAATATGTATAGTCTTTTTAATCAAATGAAAGATGCCCACAATGTGTTCGACGAAATGTTGGTGAGAGATGTGTTCTCGTGGACTACTCTGGTTTGTGGGTATGTAAAACAAGGGGAGATGGATAGTGCTTGCGAAATATTTGGTGTGATGTCTACTCGTAATGAGGTATCTTGGGCAGTTATGATTTCGGGTTTTGTTGGAGGTGGAAGGTATATCGAGGCCCTGAGATATTTCCACGACATGTTGTGTTATGATCATAAGGTGATGCCTAATGAGGCTGTTCTTGTTTGTGCTTTATCTGCATGTGCTCATCTGGGGGCCTTAGATCAAGGGAAGTGGATTCATGTTTATATAGACAAAATAGGAATAGCTGTTAGTTCAAACATGTCCACTGCTCTTATTGATATGTATGCGAAATGTGGGAAGATTGACTGTGCAAGTCAAATTTTTAAGGAGGCTTCTCGACCTGATGTTCATAATTTTACGAGTATGATCACAGGATTATCAAGTCATGGGCTTGGTAAGGATGCTTTACGTGTCTTCAATCAAATGTTAGACGAAAAAGTTAAACCAAATGAGGTTACTATTCTTGGGGTTCTAAATGGATGCAGCCATGCAGGTCTTGTGGAGGAAGGTTCTTCAATATTCTTCAATATGGAGAGTTTGTGTGGAATTGTGCCAAAGATTGAGCACTATGGCTGTTACATTGATTTACTTGGTCGTGCTGGTGACTTGGAAAGAGCATTCAGAGTTGTCAAAAGCATGCCTTTGGATCCCGATGTTGTTATATGGAGGGCTTTGCTAAGTGCGTGTAGAGTCCACCGTGATGTTAATCTTGGAGAGCGGATAATGAATTATATTGAGCAACTAGATTCTAGTGGGCATAATGGTGGTTGTGTGTTGCTTTCAAACTTATATGCTTCTCTTGGTAGATGGGAGAGAGTTGCTCATGTCAGGAAGGTGATGGGTGAGAGAGAGAATAAATCAAGTCCTGGATGTAGTTGGATTGAGGTGTATGGTGTTGTTCATGAGTTTCGTGTTGCTGATCATTTCCACCCCCAAATTGTAGAGATTCAAAACAAGCTTAATGAAATTTTGAGAAGGGCTAGATTAGGAGGCTATGTTGCTAATACTATGCAAGTCTCATTTGATTTAAGCGAGGAAGAGAAAGAGCAAGCAGTGGCTTGGCATAGTGAGAAGCTAGCAGTTGCCTTTGGTCTGATGAGTACTGAGCCATGGACTTGTATTAGGATAGTGAAGAACTTGAGAACTTGTGAGGATTGTCATACAGCTCTAAAGGCCATTTCTAAAGTTTTTGACAGGGAAATAATTGTTAGAGACCGCACTCGTTTCCACACTTTCAAAGAAGGAAACTGTCTGTGCAATGATTATTGGTAGTTATCTGTTTTATCATACCATAAATGCGGTAAATGCAAGTTTAACGACAAATGAGTTCATCAATTAATATCATCATCTCCAGATCATTTTCATGGACCACCTTTGCAAGTGCCACAAGCTGGGTGAAGAATTGGCATGGACTTGGCATTTTGTAATCAAAAGGTACCAATACTTAACAATTCATTTCTACTCATCTGTTTGTGAATCTAATGATTGGGTGGACAACATGTGACAGAGAAAAATTAGTTAGGTAAGAGTATATGGTTAATATAAATTAACATATGCCGTTCAACTGCTATTTCATTTACTGTGTCAATGGCTCTGTTTCAAGTAGACTAGAAGATCGTAAGTTAAATTGCTTATATGATTGTTGTGCAACAGGCAAGATACAGAAAATACATGTAAAACTAGAGGGGGTGTTAGTCGAAAATGGTTAGTAACTTATTATGTGCGGTTGTGAAAATATATGTAAAATTCTACAAGATGTTTAGTATTGCAAGTGGGATTAAATAATCTGAAGTACCAAGTATTAAAAAAGTTACTTATGAATGATTACATGAACTCTGATGACTCACGTGTAAGATATTCTAATCATTGTTGGGAGTTTAAAGATTTGAGTGCATCTGGGCACCTAATATTCCACGCTTATGGTGACCCCTCTCTCTCTCTCTCTCTCTCTCTCTCTCTGCTTTCAGTAGTGCAACTTTTTTCTATTAAAAACAAAAAAAGCAAATAAGAAAGAGGAAAAGTCATCTTTAAGTTTCCTGCTACTAGTGGAATTCTTAAAGGAAGAGAAGGATCTAACGGCATTGTGGGTCTAGGCCTAATAATGGATTCGATTCTAAGAATGCACTAAAGATGATTGATATCATTGCCTCAAACTCAAAATTTTAAATAATTAATGATCACTTCTATTTATTTTTCTTTTTTTAAAAAAAAAAATAACGATCGTAAATAGATTTTATTCAGTTCTATTCTTCATTTTTTTTAATTATCATGATTATGCCGAGCTCTTATTAATGATTGGGTTCTAAATCTGCAGTTTATGTCACCAAACCATGATCAGCTCTATAATTTCTTAGGACCGAATAATTAGCATGGATGATATATCCATTTTATGGTGATAGTTATGTGGCATGCATGTAAAGCAGCTAATTCCTGTTAAACCATAAAAAAAAAAAAAAAAAAGTAATTGCACAATGATTTTTGGGGAATTATGTTTTTATTGAATCTTTAGGTAATGGTTTGAATTGTTTTGCTTAAAATACATCCAATCCAATCCAATCCAATCCTATCCTATCACTCAAGTTATAGTATCCTTGTTTAGACTTTTGTTAGATATAACAACAAAGTAGCTCTTAATTTAATTTAAGAAATAAGTGAAACAACATATCTTTCTGTTTATAGCGAGTTGAGCACAGAAAACAAACACGTATCTTATTACTATTTTTTTGTAATTAGGAATGGCTTGAATTTCCATAGTTAGTTTTCCAAGGTATCTTCCTGTACAGGTCTGATAAGCAATTATGTGCACAAAACAATGAAAATTTT
The DNA here is from genome assembly GCA_016801055.1 of Panax notoginseng. NCBI lineage: Eukaryota > Viridiplantae > Streptophyta > Magnoliopsida > Apiales > Araliaceae > Panax > Panax notoginseng. The sequence goes on along the minus strand of CM029013.1, from coordinate 30,884,075 downwards.
CACTTATTCAGTTGCAATTATGTTGTTGGGCAAAGTCAAATTCCTCTAAGAATCAGAATCAGCAGCAGCAGCAGCAGCAGCAGCAGATTACATACATGTTAAATTGAGTAGCCCTGTCTTTTCTATACATACACGCTCTGCTATACACTTAATTTTAGCCATTTAAGTAGGTCGTCTTGGACACATCTGGACCTGCTCTGCTAGAAGAAACCCATTTGTACCGCAACCGCTTCACAATATCCAGGATGTGTTGAGTGTTGCCAACAGGAATTTCAACTAACAAAAAAAATATATGATAATATCAGCTTCTGGCCTCAGAGATGCTCTGTAGTGAGGGATGCCATCCTCTTGATTTAGCTGTTGTTGATGATGATGATGCGGAGTTTGTGGATGACGATGCTCTTGGCCGATGTCTATCATGTTTTATCACCTGCACATACATATAATTTAGACTCTATTTTCGTTATATAATTCACAAATCAATTATTAGATGCATACTGTTTTATTGAACCCTTTGCCATTTGTTTTGTTTTATCATAATATATATATACACACACACAAATATGTTGATTACAATAATTTCCTTTGAACTGTCATTACCTAACTTTTTAAGTATATAAATCATTTCAACCATAAAAATATCCCCATCCACCTTCAACAGGGGGGGGGGTGAGGGAGGATAAGAAGGCATTTTGCTTTTAAGGAGGACTGCCCTTGTGTGCTGGACCCAAAAAAAAGGAAGAATAAGAAGAAGAAAAGACAACCCTCTTATAAATCTCCTTGTTTTTTTTATGATGAGAAACATTTAGTAAATATTGGATAATAATGGGTAAAAATTAAGAAGTTAACTAACCTGTTTGGGTTTTTTCTCCAATTCGTATGATCTGGTTGCAGCTGCTGTATGCAAATCTGAGCTTGTTTTCTCTTCCCTCCCACCAGATGATTCTGATTGTTTCTTCTGCATCTTTGCATACTTTCTTGCCCACAACCCTTTCATCACCTCTACAAAACCATAATAATCAACTTTAACAAAAAGATTTCAAGAAGAAATTAAAAAGAAAGAGAAAGACAACAATGTTTTACCCTGAGCACTGATGAGTCTGTAAGTATGGCCTAGGACAAGAGTATCGGTTGGCCGGAGAAGTTTAATACGAGTAATGCGAAGAGGTTCGTTGGCGTTGGTGGCGGCGGTGGATGGGTACGAGGTGGTGGTGAGGAGAAGAGCAACATAGTGGCCAGGATTCATCTTCATAATATCAGTAGCAGGAACAGGGGAATACAACTTGTCTACCCTACCAGAGGGCTGTTGTATTACTACAGTTGCATTATCAATGGCTTGGCAGTTCCCCATCTCTCTCTCTCTCAACCAAGGGAGGAAGAGGTAAAAGTATGGCAACACTCTCTTTAGTTTATAGCCACCCACCTCGCCACCTCTCCCCCTTGGGCCTCTCTCTCTATATATCTAAAATTATCTAAACAAAAGGCCTTCTTTCTTTTTTTTTCTTACGTAGAGGCCTTATTTGTTGACCAGGATATTATAATATAATATAATACTAGTAGTATTCTTCAAATTAAATATATGGTTACATTATTATGATAATTACACTTCTTAAACTTGGTAATCTGTCTTATTTTGACTTATTCTATAAGTCGCAACAAAATAATTATTATAAACTTATTCTATAAGCCGCAATAAACGTGTAACAATTGTATAAGTATATAGTTTTATGGTAACGTATAAGCAGAGCAAGAACTGAATTTTTTGATACAATAATGTTACTATCACATAAAAAAAAATTACATAATACTCACATACACACACGTGTATACTGTGGGTCCTGCTTGACATGTGAAGTCCGTTGTATACACGTGTGTGTATGCAAATATTATGTGATTATTTTTTATGTGATAGTAGCGTTATTTTTCTAAGGCTTAAATATGTTTCATCAAACTTTGGGGGGCAGTTTTGTTAAATTATGAAAGAAGAGTGGTATATAATTTGGATTTAAAAGAATAATAGATAGATCTGATCTGAACGGCGTCGTTAAAGTAGACAGAGAGAATGTTGAAGCAGACCACCTCATGCTTTCCTTTGAATTTGGTACGTTACATAATCAATACATACTCGGATACTCCTCCTCCTCCGTCTTAAAAAAAATTGAACAAATTACACGTATTAAAAAAATAAATAAAATTTTAAATTTCTGCTTTGTGGTTTCATAAGAATAAGAGCTCTTTTTTTACTTTAGTATTTGATCCCCAGCTGAGCTGTTCTGAATTAAGGTGCTGACTAACAAAACATACGATAAATGCCACGTATTTATCCTCCTTGGCATTAAAATGGTACAGACGTAACGTAAGTCAGGTTTGGATGGTACACGTGGGCACGCGCCTCTTCCAAAACTAATTTGGATATACCGCTGATCAGGAACCAACCCATTACTGTATGAATATAAGCTTTTTCATCTTCTTTAAGAAGGTCCTATCCTATCCTACACATGTATTTGTGATGAATTTAAGTTACACGCGCCGAATGTTAAGAATGGGATAAGCAATTCAAATGCGCGAGAGAGAGAGATTACTTGTTGCTCACCTTCCGCGAAAAGCTATTATAAAAAAAATAAAAAAATGGAATGTAGTGACATCACATCACATCATATTAAATTAAATGCGTGGACACACACATACACCCACTAGTCACCGTAGAAAGTGGTTACTTTGTGTAGGTCCGTCCGCACTCCGTAAACTAATGGTGGTACCCACAACATAACATTAGTAGTAGTATATTTTACTACTAATTACTCCCTACTCTTTTCCTTAATATAGGTCGTTTTAGAGTTATACATAAGTATTAAGAAAATAATTGTATAATATTAAATATACTATCAATTATCTATATTGCCCTTATATTAGAAGAAGAGAGTGTTATTTATTGGACAAAAAATAGTGAGAGAACCAAAGTTACATTTATTACATGGGATAATATTGGAAACTAAGCAATTAATACTTACTTGAAATTCTCAAACGACTTATATTTAAAAACAAAAATATTTTTCTAAAACGACTTGTATTAAGGAACGGATAGAGTACTACTTTTCACTTCATTTAATCATTTTAGAGACCCAAAAAAAAATGTTATATTTTCAGTCAGTCAGTCAGTCAGGAACGGAGATAGTAGTATTTATGGAGAAGTATTATCTTCTAAATAATAATAATGATAATGATAATGATAATTAAAAAGAGAGTATATATTGTCTCATTTCAGATTTATAGTAATTTCTTAATTGTCAGTAAAGTTATAAATTGATAAATAAATAAGTTATGATGCATGTTTCTAAATAAATAAGTAGATGTAGAGCTGTGATTAGTGTGTAATTACGAAGGAAGGAAGGAAGGAATCCATGGTAAAAGATTTGATGGTTGGGTTGAATAGGGAAATAAACAAACAAAACAATTGTTAGTAGTATCTAATTTGAAGTAAACCAACCATTAAATATAAATATATTGTTGAACAAGATCTCAGCTTTCCTTTCTACAACCAGAACCAGAACCAGAACCAGAACCAGAACCAGATCTTGTCTTGTACAGCAATGAATGTTTCAATGAGATTGGAAAAACTCTTCTTTTTTTTAATTATTATTATTTGATTTGACTTGACTAGTGGGTAGTAGTAGCATTCAACACCTTTTCTCTATATAGGAGGAGTATTTCCATTCCATATACTAGTACTAGTATTAGTATTAAATTAAATTACTGTTGGTCCCAATCACACTACCATTTCTATCTAAATTAAACACCTTCATCCCTTACCAAAACCATCATATTCATATCCATATCATATATAATTCATTCTATCCTTGACAGACTATATTTTTTCCTTGATAGGGTTTCCACTATTTGTGTTTCGTAATTGGTATAATTAGAAATACAACAATAATCCTAATTATTTCATTTCATTTGGATGCTTGCTCCTCCACATTCGTGTATGTAGTCTTATTTCCAATCCAATAAACAGATGGAGCATATTATGATAATACTAAGAAATAGAGATAGACAAGTCAGCTTGATTATTTATATGGACAATAATAATTCTAACGCTACTGATAATGATGGATTGGATTGGATTGGAGTAATATTTATTTATAGGTGATGGCCAATATAATCCTGCCCTGTTCTGTCCCTAAAAATCTCCATAAAAAACTGAAAAGTCCATGTACCCAACCCAACCCAACCCATTGTGATGATTGAGCTAAGATAGATACATAGATAGATAGCCACATTTAATTTACACCCTTACCAGAGATTTGACATTTCCAAAGATTTTTTTGGAGCTCACCACATGCTGCTACTGCTACTGCTACTGCTAGTGCTACACTACATGTTTTTGGCCTTTTATCAGATGCAGATGGGTGGGTGGGTGGGTGGGGGGCTGGCTATCTTCAAAATGGCAATGCATGGCATGGGCCTTCACCTGCCTAAGCTAAACAAGCCACAGAATCACCAGCTTTTGCTTCTTCATCTAGTAAAGAGGCCTGTTTGGACTGATGCATATATATAATTATCACTCCTCACTATTATTTTTTTCTTCTTTCATATTTCTAGCTATAAAAGATTCTTTTTGCAGATATTGCTTTACTAACTTTGTGCAAAATGATTCTTATTTATTTAATGCTTTTTGGTGAGTCCCAGATTTGGGACCAGCACCGAGATCTGTGGATCTAAATAAATGAGAAAAAGGACATTGATTTACATCTGACATTTCATATATGCAAATAAAGTCCCAAAATCTTTTTCTCCCGAGATTAGATTCAAGTTGCTAGTAATCAAACAGCAAGTTAAATTAATTCAAGAAATTGGGCTTGTAGAAATGATATATCTATCTGCCCAATTTCTTGAATTCATTTCTACAAGCCATGAATTGCTTCTTGTCACGCCATCCATTTAAAAATTAATTCAAGAAAAACAATAAAATAAATATGCTATGAATGTTGAAACATATTTATACCAGTTTAGGGTGCTTAGATACAAAGGGCAACCACCACCATGTAGTACCCGAGTCCACAAATAGCTTTAAAAAGCTACTGAGGGATCAAGATTTGACAGCCAGAAGAAGACCCTCTTCCGACTCCTCCATGTGTGAATCACACAGCTGGAAAATATTTGTTGAGATTAAAGGGTAGTGAATAGAATTCCTCACTTCTTGTATCGGTCTTAAAGGACCGGAATTTGTCCCACCAATGCTTGCCCCTGTCTTTCCTAATTGAGCTATCCTTCTTATGCATTGTATTGTCCAGGAAATATGCTAAAATGCCGGCAACAAAGGCTTCTGATGAGAAGGGGACATTCACAATGTCGTTGAACTGCCGAGTAAAAGGAGAAATACAATATTTCAGTTTATCATACCCCAGTGGCCAGTATGAACTGATATTAAACTAAAACTTAAGACAAATAGAGAGAGAGAAAGAGATTCCCTAGTTAATGTAATTTTGTGCCTACCCATCTCCCACTTGTGTGAACAGGACCAAAGCCTTTAATCGCGGTGTACTCATTGAAGTACTGGGTAACAGAAAATCCCATAAAGACAGAGAAGCCAAGTATGAATTTAGTCCGGAAGCTGTTGAGGTTGCAGAACTGAAGGAAACTTAAACCTGCCGCACCTGCACAGATATGATACGACAAATTCAACATCAAATTTTATTTAGACTATAGTTATCAAATGTTAGGAACATTAGTCACTCGCTTTCCACTCCATATAAACATACCCACATAAGCAAAGAAAAGGCAATACAATGCAGCAAAGATTGGTGTGGGAATAGAAGCAAACACCGCTCCAAATTTTCCTGCAGGATCATTGTAAAAATAATTTACAAATTAGAACAACGTGCACATAAAAGGAGATCAAATGTTTTATGCATTCGAATTCTCAAATAAAATCAATCTACCCAGAATGGAAAAGAAGATCATAAATCCAGCAGATATCTGTACAACTCTTCGACTGCCTACACGAGTTAATGCCAAAAGACCAGCATTCTCACTGCAGACAAATAACGCCTTAGGTCAATAAGAATTTCTTATTTGTGGTCAATCAATATATAAATGGTTATGCAGCAGAAAGGTTGTCAACTTTTAGTGTGCCTTACATGGATACGGAAGATCCATTCACAGTTCCAAATAACCCAGACAACAAGATGCCAATTCCCTGATAACAGAATAAACACTCAATTCAGTACAGAAACATTTTTCATAATTTCATAATGAACACAACTCTCATCAAGATCATCAAGTGGCAATCATGATCTCTTAGATGATTACTTTTTCAGGTTTTTCACTTTTCTTTTTATGCATCCAGCACAGTTCCGCTTACGTTCCAACTCCAAGTCAATCATATTGTGCATGGCATTGTCAATCAGAATGTAGTTGGACAGACATTTTTTGTGTGTGTGTGTGTGTGTGTGTTGGGGGGGGGTCCATGATGCATTGGTGCTATTCTGCATGTGACAATATCAACGATAAAGATGTTACTCGGCAAAAAGTCACTCAGCCTTAAAGAATGAACCTCTTCAAAGTGTAACAGAATTATTGTCACAATTCAATTTACATTCAAGCTCAATTCTTTTTACACGTGCATTTGAGGAAACATGAGAACATAAATGCTGGAAGGAAATTATCCTAATCATTTGAAAAATTGAAGGGAAAATCTATTCCATTAACTATCTCAAGGTGGACATTGCATAAGAAAGGAAAATGCATTGCTATTAATTTACCTGCCAACCCACGCCACGGCTGAGAATAGAAGGCGGCAAGGGAGTTGCACTTGCATATCTGGACACCGCAATAAAGCCACCAGTGGACTATACACATTAGAAGCATGCATGTCAAAATCAAATGCACAGAATTAAAACTTGTGGTAGTGTGAAGATTCATATCCATTTGAAAGTTTTACCATTGTGGTGGGGATGCAACACTCTTATCGGCCACGTAGATGCATGCCTGCTATTTCTATATGTTTATAGAATAAGTATGCATGCCTTCTATCTCTATAGTTTTATAAAATAAGTATGAGTGCCTTCTATCTATATATTTCTATAAAATAAGTATGCATGCCTGCTATCAACCAAGTATAAACCATTCATCTCTAAAGATATTACCACACATTTTTGGAAATATTGAAGTCTTCACACTAAGGAGAAAATAATCCACATAATATAAAATGATGATAAAAAATTAAGAGCTAGTGCAGTTTTAATTTTCCTTCGAAGAAGGGGGAAACAAATATATCAGTGGCAAATTTGTAAGCTAAGAAGGAAACTTTTAAAACATAGATGATGATACTTGTAATGATAGGAAGAAATAAAAATAATATGATGCCCACAGGCCCTTGCCACTCCATTAGTCTATTCGCATTAAGAGATGAAACAAACCTCTACAAGAGCGACAAACGAAGCCATCATCATGGCAAAGGCTTCACCCGCATCAAATGAAGGTGCTCCCCATTGAAATGGATATGGAACCCTAATCCTGCAAATGCAAAATCGGAAGCAATAATAAGGGATGGTCTTACCTAAGTCATCATGAAACACTAGGCTTCATCACATGCTACGATATTTAATAGACCAACTCAAAACAGTCAGTTAGAAATTTAAAGTGATACCTTGATGTTTTTATATGGGAAGAGAGCGAGAGAGAAGAAAATATACAAAATGAAAGCATTTAAAGACTGAACAAAAGAATATTGAGAGAGAGAGAGGGAACTCTACGTAAAATAGTATGAAAAACCATAAATAACTAGCTTTGTGCATTCAAATTGTATTTTAACTTGGCATAACTTTACTCATCTATCCATCTATATATAATAGCAATCAGACTTCAGAAAAAGTTTAACATCTTTAATCTGTCTATAGTAATTTGTTTCTTCTTTTTATTATTTATCAAACAAGACTTTCCTATGGTACTCCACGAACATTACACTTATTAAGGAATAACAAGAATAACGACATGAGGTAGTGGTGAGAAGCTCACAGGGGCGGATCTAGCTTAGGGGTGGGGTCTGAATTTTCAGGGGTCAAAAACAAAGAGTAAAATTTTTGGGTGTTTAATAAAAAATTTAAAGTTTAGATTGAAAATACTATCTCTATTCCAAAATTAGAAATACATTTTGACTTTTTAAAGTCAATTCGCAAAATCTTAAAATCCAAAATTGATAGGAAGTTATTTAGTTTTAATACAACAAATATAATAATTGTAAACTAACTATAAAACACTACTAATTATTATCTTTGTTATTTTCAAAACTTGAACGAACTTATATCAATTTGAGTTTTAGAATTTCGCTAATTGACTTCAAAAAGTCAAAATGTATATCTAATTTTGGAATGGAAGGAGTAGTAAATTCTTCAAAGTTCATATCTTATATTACCTTAGTCACTACAATACTCTCTGTCTATCCGTTTCTCGTCTAGCGGCTTGGCCTAATTCTTTCGAATAGTTCGACTTTAGAGAAAATTCGATATTTTGTATTTTATTTATTTATAATTTCACAAATTTAACAATTATTTTGAGATTTTTTGTAATTACTTGCGTTTTTTTTTTTGCAATTGTTTATGCATTTTTGTAACTAATAAAAATGAGACTATCATACAATAATTTTAAGTAATGAAGTCTCGAATGTTACTATAAATAATATTTGGACATTATTTAGTTTTGTAATTTGTTTTACTATATTTTTATTTTACGGGAATTTATTTATTTCAAATTTGACCCCACTAATCTAATAGGTTGGATCCGCCCCTGGAAGCTCATGCAATGAATTGTCGAGCCTAGGTGATGAAGCATCAACACCTTATTCACTTGCTTTATTATGATGAAAGACATATCAACATAAATGTTCAAAAGAAGTGATTGCAGTCCAGGTATGGATGAAGCATACAGGAAAGAATCTCAAATAATCTCGATGTTACAAATATCCAACAAATTTGGAATTTAATCATAACATGTACAATAAATAATGGGGAAATATAGAGGTGAATCATGACCAGAATATTCTTACCATGGAGATCCACCTATAAGTCCAGCACGATCCGTACGGCAGCTTGCTTGTGTCTTTGGTGCCGTACCATTATAGGCTCCACCCACGGTAAGTAGGTGAGCATAGATCCATACAATTACCACCGAGAATAAAACAGCAAAACGGTCAAAGATATGTTTTCCTGGGCGTATAAGATGGGACAAATACTGCAAATTGAAGCATACGAAATAGGTATAGACAGTTAGGAACAGTTCCAATACAGATAAGCTTGATATTTTTTAAAATCTTTTCCAGTTAAAGGAGAAATAGAAATGACCATTATACGTAAGGGAAATAATTATGCAACAAAAAATATCACCTCACCTGGGAGAAAATAATTAAAATGACAAGCTGTGGCAATCCAATTTCAACACACTTGGCAACCTAATTCACCAATGCAAGAATTCAGGTCCAATTACAAAATGGCAAACAAGTAAGCATATAGCCTCTCAAACAGAGTTTGTGAGTGTGACAGTGAGAGAGAGAGAGAGGTAATTTAATAACAACAAATCAATCATCCATCCAAAATGCAGCATATGTGTGTGTGTGTGTGTAACTTACACCAGGGAATCCAAACTCATAGAGCCCGAAACCAGCAAGAGCAACCAAAGGAACAGCTGAGAGTGGAGTCAAAAACCTAATAAGAACATATAGAAAAAAAAAATTTTAATGAACACAATGGATGGCTGCATCAAAATATTAACCAACAACTGTGCTGCAAAAATCAGTTTGATATTGTGGTAGGCTTTAAGGTATTCCTATATAGAATTATTTCACTTAAAGGCAGGCCCAAACATGTCTACAATAGATATGTCAATATTGCCTAATACACACTCATTAAGCATGACTAAAAGTGGTGTAAGTTACACACACAAGGAGCAACTTTATGCTTTTATATACGTACTGATAACCAGAATTACCTTGAAACATTACGCCAGAGACCACTGAAACCTAGGACTATTTGAAGCGTCGAAGCAATAATAAGTGCACCCTGGATTGCCCGCATTATCTTCTTGAATCTCTGAGTAAACAATAGAAATTTAATCACATTCGTAGAACCAAGTATCATCAAGGTCATTGTAGCATCAGGATTTCACATATTCAACAATTTCTTTCACTTTAAAGATGTTATGAATAAATAAATAAATAATAAGAGCATCGGCACTCAACGCTATATCCAGTTTATCTGTATGCTTGTAAAAAAAAATAACGGAATATATATTTTATTTGTAATAAGTATTATAAGTTAGAACACTAAATGAGCACAAGAAACTTTTTAAAAAATGTCTGGAAGAATAGAAGAATTTCACCAACCGCTACAGGATCCGGGTCGTTCCATCGACCAGACAGGATAACTGATATTGTGGGTGCAACAAAGGTAAATGACCCTCCGATGACAGCTGGTAATCTAGTCCCAAACAAAGTCTGCAGCAATGTGTTTAACCCAGCCACAAAGAGTAGAGATTGAATTACTTTAGCTTTCTCCTCCTACAATAATGGCAGATGTGGTTTCAGTTCCATTACATACCATTAGCACTTGAGAAAAAAACGTGCTTAAAAAACTTAAACTACATAATTATATTCATAGGCCTCACATTTCCTCCACCCATTTGAGGAACAAGAGCAGTGGGAATGATAACTGTTGTACCAAGCATTACTATGAAATGTTGGAATCCAAGTAGGATAGCCTCAGCTGCATCACAAAATAAAATCAAATAGATAAAACCCAGTGAAGAGTGAAATTCACTATTCTATATAATCACAAAGTCAACAACTAAAAATTATTAGACCAAAATAAGTTCATTAGATTACATAAAAATTGCAGATTACTAAAATATCCTTAAATTACAATGTCCTACCTATATAACACATATACGTCCTCACAAAGCATATATGGAATGGAGCTTTGGCATGTGAATTAAGAAGATAGAGACCAAAAGGAGCAGAGTATGGAAAAGCCATAAATTGGCATTAACGTGATCAGAACTAAGCACATAACTTGAGCTACCAACAAATATAATTTTATTTCAGAAAAAAGTCAAGAATACTCTACACAACAAAAAATATGTATAAGTTTAGAGTGGCAAGTGGATGAATGAAGTCACAACGAGATATTCTGTAACAGAATACACGGAATAAATGAAGCAATCAACAAAAAGAGTGCACCTTTTAATGGAATAAGAAAGCAAAAGACTTGAAAAGAATCTGAACCCAGAACAACCCAGCGTAACTGTATACATATGTAATTACAAAACTAACAACAGAATCGGACCAAGTTGGCAAAAGAAATCCAACAACTCTTATTTAAAACTAAACATGTAAACAAAGTTCACAGAATATACCAAATAGAATAAAGAAGAAATTAAAACAGCTTTTATCCAAAAACAAAAACAAAAGAAGAGGAAAATTAAACAGAGACTTACGCCATGGGGGAGGACTAGTAATGCAGTAGGAAACATTGGGAAGCTGATCTTTCGGTGGGTGTGGTGCCGGCTCCTCCGCTTTTGCTGGACCTGCTCCACCTCCTGCCATGTCTTCCTCTATCTAACAAGAAATACCCCTAAATTTACGGAACCTCTCTCAGCACTACCAAAACCCAAATCTGCAAAAAACCCAGATCCCAAATCTCTCACAAACCATGTAAATGATACCAAAACTGAAAAAGAACCACAATTATGAGTACCCAGTAAAAAAAAAAACTCGATCACTATTATATGCAAATGCAATAAATGACAAGGCTAAGAATGAAACTGTAATTAGATTATGAGTGTTGCTAGTAAGATTTACTAATAACCCGTGAACAATTATGCTACTAAATGCAAGAAAACTAGCTGGGAAAGTAACAATCTTCAGAAGTAAAATCAAGTGAGAGTCAGTAAATCATATACCCCACCCCATAAAAAGGGGAGGCGAGAAAGAGAACTTTAGAATTGGTTTTTGCCCAAAAGAACAGAAGGCAAAAATTTGTAGATAAGATTAAACAGGAGAAGGAAGCCAACAGTCACCACCTCCTTCCTTATTTCTTTTTTATCTCTCTCTCTCTCTACAATAAAAACATGAAGAATATCTGTACCAATTACCAAACATTAATTAATGTTCTACTTGGTGGACTACTACTATTCCCCTGTTTTCAATTACGCTCCTCCACTATACGCCCACAAGATGAACCAAATAATAAAGACAACTGATACAGCCAAGCAGGCATCATCACATACTATACACGGAAAGAGTCCAAACGGCGACGTTTGGATTTATCTGAACATTGTATTAGGACAACTTTGCTGTCGCAATATCAATTCTAAATTTATTTGGAATTTATATTTTCAAATAAATTTGATAATTTCCTACACACATAAATCTATAATATAATAATGATAAGATAGAACTTAATTTAAATTTAAGCAGAAAAATACAAGAATAATTCAGAATTAATTTGGACAAAAAAATATAAACATAATTCGGATTCATTTTAATTTTTAAATTATTAAAACAAAAAAGGAAAAACGCAAAGAAAAAAAATATAATTTTATTATACCGTGCATTTAAATTACTGGTATATGAATATAGGAAGCGTTTACATGAATATATTTAAATCACTCCCGCGCCCACATAATAGAGCAGAGAACTACACCTTAGTTTAGTCAAAATTACTACTTAAAATAACAATGTTAACCCCTTCAAAGTTAAGGCCGTCTGTCTGTTTGACTATTTAACGACAAACTTCATCATCATTGAAGGGTTAGACGACTTTGACTATTTGTTTTACTCAAACAGATTATTGACTTTTACTGTTCAAAAAATGATAGGAAGAGATGCTAGAAAAAACAGAGTTCATATTTTCACATAAAAAATTGATATTTTTACATAATTTTTCTCGCATGAATAATAGATGAGTCTTACCTCCGTCTTAAATAAACTCAATATCATTTTCACATGTCCATACTCATCTCCACAATTATATACTCCCAACTTCGTTTCAGTATAAAAGTACTAGTTAATTTTTTAAATATATTAAAAAAAAGCCAAATAACAAAATTATCTATATTTAAATTTTCATCTAATTGCATAATTTTTTTATACAAGATTAGTGATACTCCATAAATATGACATTGGGCAAAGGTACAAAAATATCCCTGATGTTTACACGGATGTCTCATTTCCACCTTAAACTAATATTTTTCTAAAAGTACCCTTAACGTTACATATTTAGGTCAACCGTGCCCCTGTCCTTAACATAAATGCCACATAGACTAACTCTGTTAATACGTGGATAATTTTTGCTGATGTGACAATATTTGCTGATATGTGCAGAACATAAAACTACATTTATATCATTTAGTCAAAATACTTAACTTAATCAAAACAAAAAAAATACTAAAATTCAAAATAAAAAAAGCATAGCATATTTAGAAGAAAAAAAAATTTAAAAACACGCAGCTTTTTTTAATAAAAAAATTTTAAAAACGCAGTATTATTTTTTTTAATAAAAATAAAAAAAACAATTTTTTTAATAAAATAAAATTTTTAAAAAACGTAGTTTTATTTAATAAAAATAAAAAAACACAGTTTTTTTAATAAAAATAAAAAAAGCACAGTTTTTTTAATTTTTATTAAAAAATGTAGTTTTTTAAAATAAAAATAATCATTTATATAAAAAAACGCAATTTTATTTTTTGTTATAAAAATTATAAAAAACAGTTTTTTTTAATAAAATAAAAATTTTTAAAAAAAATTGTTTGGATATTAGTATAAAATAACACAATAAAGAGTTTCATTTGTCATTTTTTTTATTTTACAAGAAGGGTACTCTTTTTATTGATATTAGTATAAAAGCACGCAATCTGAATTAAAAATGACACAAATTTTTTTTTAAAATTTTTATTTTATTAAAAAAACTGTTTTTTTTATTTTTATCACAAAAAATAAAACTGCGTTTTTTATTATTATTATAAATAATTATTTTTATTAAAAAAATTGTGTTTTTTTATTTTTATTAAAAAAAATTGCGTATTTTTTTTAATAAAAATAAAAAAATTGCGTTTTTTAAAATTTTTATTTTATTAAAAAAAACTGCTTTTTTTATTTTTATTAAAAAAAATATAACTGCGTTTTTTTAAAATTTTTATCAAAAAAAGCTGCGTTTTTTTTAATAAAAATAAAATTTCTAAATATGTTATGTTTTTTTTATTTTAAATTTTAGTATTTTTTTCGATTAATTTAAGTATTTTGATTAAATGATGTAAATGTAGTTTTATGTTCTGCACAGGTCAGCAAATGTTGTCACGTCAGCAAAATTTGTCCACGTATTAACAGAGTTAGTCTATGTGGCATTTATGTTAACGACAGGGGCACAGTTGACCTAAATGTTTAACGTTAAGGGTACTTTTGGAAAAAAAATTAGTTTAAGGTGGAAGTGGAACATCCGTGTAAATATCAGTGGCATTTTTGCACCTTTGCTCATATGACATTTAATACTAAAAGTATTATAGGCAAATTATTATTAAAAATATTTTTTTAAAGTAAGTAGACATTTAATTTGATATTACCAAAAATAATTATATCTCCGTCCCATGATAAAAGTCACGGTTGACTTTTTGCGCATATTAAGAAAGAGAATAAAATAATAAAATTGTCCATATTTAAATTCTCATTTAATTACATATTTTTTTACACATTACTAGTGATGCTCCATAAATATGTATAGAGAATATATATATATATATATATATATATATATATATATATATATATATATATATATATATATATATATATATATATATATATATGTATATATAACAATTAATAATAAGAGTATTATAGGAAAATTATTGTAAAAAATAGATCATTTATGGTAAGTAGACATTTAACTTGATTACCTAAAATAGTAATAAAGACTTTTATCCTGAGACAAAAGAATTAATAAATATTTTTATCATGGGACACAAGGAGTATATACTAGCATCCGTAATAAATAATGTGAGATAAAATAAAAGTTTATATTATTTATATAAATTTAAATCGTTAAAAATTAATTTCTTCAACGAGGTTATAGTAATCATGTTCAACCTTGAAATTATATTAAAATTTATTTTTCTATATTTTTTGAATAATGTTAAGAGTTTTAATTTTGTTTGTCCCAATTGACATAATATTAAATATTTTAATATTATTTTATGACATATTTAATCACATAAAATTTAGCCAATTAATATAATGATAATATTTACGACACATTTGGAGATAAAAATTTTGAAATATCTTATATTATTCATACTCTTTATATTTATATAATTAAATTTTATTAAGAGGTTTAAATAAAACAATGATACTAGTATATAACTCAGAGACCCACTAGATATCTCTAGTAGACCCATAATATATATATATATATATATATATATATATATATATATATATATATATATATATATAGCAAGGATCAAGTGCATAATCTTTAGCTTACTCATCCGTGCTCACCCTCCTTTAGGCGACGGTATTGGTCATACAACCGTTGTAACGACCCCCAAAATAGGTCCATTCCATCCAACCCATTCTGAGTCGTCAAATACATGGTACAGAAAACAACTACAACTTTATTACAACAATTGTCGTGCAAAATACAACAACACATATGTTGTGAGTTTGGATACAAATATATACCAAATGTGACTCATGTTCCAACCGTGGACATCACCTCACAATAACACCTTACATAAAGGTATAGTCAAAAACTGTTTTAGAAATTAGAATCTTTGGGAAGTGCTCAAGGAAACCTTCGTACATGGGAGGCCACGCGTCTAGGTTATGATAGATATCATATGGCCACAGAATTATCATTGGTTGACCCAATAGACCCCAAAGAAAAACGAGAAGATTACTATCATATTCTTCCCAATGGTGAGTCTTCTCTTGACTTATCATTATCTACACTGTATCTAACTGAGAATTATACTTTAAACAAACACCAAGATTATATAGGTAGTGCTCGTATATATACTCAGCAAGTGGATGAGCACATCCCTGTCTTATGATGACACGAGGTTGTATGTCGTTAGACATCTTGTATGATAGTGGCAAACCACCCTTCCAACGTTGGGTACACCTTACCCTATTGGATTCACCAAATATAACTACTAAATGAACTTTTCTATACTGCTTCGGGAAAACATCCACAGCTAGAGACCATCGTTCTATTTCCCCGTTACCCTCGCTCGACCCAGCTACACTCTTATTACCTGAAAGGAATTGTGAAGCAAAAGGGTGAGCACAACTAGCTCAGTAAAGAATATCATGACTAAAGATAATTCAATTATCAATAGCCTTCATCAACAATAAATCAGAGATTTAGAACATATGGTAAATGATAAAAATTTCAACCATAGTTGCAGCGGAACGAGCAATCCATTAGAAGAGTCAGATAGACTATAAAGTCTATTATCTTCTCCATGTTAAAAATCCACCAACAATGTTTTATCCCTGTAACATCAATCAACAATTCTGGTCCACAATCATATGAATAACTCATAATCATAACTGTAGTTCTAAATTCCTCTTCTCATCCAGGACGATGATAATTTTCATCACCTATCTTTACCTGAAACATCAAAGATCATGGTTACACCAAATCACATTTCCTGTTCATAATCATACTAATAACTTCATCTTTGCACTACGTCCAAAGATATTCATTTGTATCACCAGTTGGTCATGTTTATCTCAACATCTGTTCATCTTTGCACTACTGGCCAAAGATATTCAACAACATGTCATCTTTGCACTACGGGCCAAAGATATTCATCAACAATTCATCTTTGCACTACAGGCCAAAGATATTCATCAATATTTCATCTTTGCACTACAGGCCAAAGATATTAATATCTCAAAGAAATATATAATCATTTCAGAATTTATATAAACAATAATTATAACCATGTTGATCAATTCACCTTTGCACTTAAGCCAAAGATATTCACTTATAAATTCAATGGTCATGATCATACCAGTCACAATTCAACTTTGCACTACAGGCCAAAGAGAACCCTAGTCATGATCATACCAATAATCTACCCATCTTTACACTCTAGAGAAAGAGAATTTCAACATCAGGGTTATAAAAATGTTATATATGATAATAAAATCAATATAATCAACATATAGATTTAATCTTAAGAGTAATATTCATAACTCAACTATAATTTGGTTAGAAAAAGAAACCAATTTTTATCGTGAATAGTAACTCGTGAATAGTAACTCATGAATAGTAACTCGTGAATAGTAACTCATAAATAGTAAACTCGACACAAAAAGATAGAAATTCCACAATAAAATCTATACCAGTATTTCGGTATAATGATATTGAAAGAATAATATTTCTTAAGCTTATAAACAATTTATTTAAATTGTTTACACTTTACTAAATAATGCATTTAATCATTCTAAAATACCAAACTCATAAGATTTTATCACCAATAATCAAAACCCTCATCAAAAATCTGCATATACCTCATATAGGATTCTCAAGCCATAAAATCCTATTTTCCAATTTTCTTACTTCACATAACATATTTAATTCATTTACTCATAACTAGTCTATTTTCATGAAAAATATCAAATCAGTTCCAAAAATATTTATTTTCTGGGATTTAGCATAATATAGTCCAATATTGAACATATATTTTTATCAGAATTTTTAAAACTCATTTACTATTTTTCATATGGCCAAAACCACCGAATATTTAGACATTTATCAAAAATTATACTTTTGTCCAAAAATTCTGAAATTTACAGAGTATACTTCTATCATACACATGTACTCCCAATAAAAATTTCATCAATTTTGGAGTTAACCACAAGGAATTATAAGCGGTTACTTTTAAAATAGTCTTTTCTCATAAAATTCATAACTCTCAATCTATACATCCAAAAATCACCATTTTTGGACACAATCAAGAAAACTCATCAAAATATCATTTTGAATTTTTTCAGAATTTTTGAAGATCAAAAAAATTACGAAACTGAAAATCATAACAACCCTTAAAATCCATTACTATCCCTTACCTCAAAAGAGCAGTACTTCTGACTGGATATCGGATATGATGCTGAAGGAAACTTGCACTAATGAATAGCAACTCACCAAGTATCTAAAAACTCACAAAATATACTTCATAATATAGAGAGAGAAAGAGAGAAAGCTTATGTTTCTGGTGTGATTTTCAATTCTAACTTAGCCCTCTATTTATAGGAAAATTTTGGTAGGTTTGACCTGCAACCTGATGGCTTTACCTGCTACTATTCCCACCCACCACATTTGAAATATAATTCAGCACATTTCTTCACCAACCACAAGTGGGGCCCACCAATTCTAGAATTTTCTACCAAAATGATAAACTCCGAAAATTCAACAATTTCTGAACCAGTCATCTCGTAAAATTCATAATAAATCATACGTTCATTTTTAACGGTTCAAAATTTGTGGGCATATACTCAACTTATATATGTATAACATATCCAAAAATTACCACGATCCAACGGTCGGATTAAAAATTATAACCCCCACAAAATATCTCAAAAACCCTGATTTTTAATACCTCCATTCCGACAAAAATACGGATAAAAATCTCAACATTAACTCCTTCATTTTTTAACCACAAAAATATATCCCTCATTTATATCCACATAAAATAAATATTTTCTTATCATATGAATCAATAATTATTTATTCACAAATAATATTACAGAATCACATTTATGACAACCAGGCCGTTCCCAGGAAAGAGGGGGCTTTCCAATAAGGATTTCTCCTTACTGGCGCGCAATTAGATGACCAAACCTCTCCTTAGACAGAACTTTCTAGACATTGCCAATAATGCTATCTAATAATACTATTCAAATAATATGAATTATTGATCTGATAATGGGAAATACTGTGCAGTAACAATTATTGAACAACAATAATACAAAATTTTAACGTAGCAATTATTGAATCAATAAAATAAAATATTAAACAGTAATTACTGTAACAATTATTGAGTAGTGCCTTCTTACGTAAGAATCAATAATTTCAAAAATACTATGCAATACCGTGTGCTACTGTGCAATAACGCGTATTACTGTATTTTAACCACCGGGTATTCCAACAGTGTTAACGGTAATAACTACGTCGTTATTTGTAAAAACTCAAATTTGTCGTTTTCTTCACCCGACAGTTATTCTGTTATGGGGCCCACAAATGGCTGCGTCGTCGTACGAATATTCCCCGACAGTAAGAATATTCCACGACCAAACGAATATTCCCCGACAACAATGATTATTTTACAACCACTTGCTTATTTTGAAAAAAAATCATATTTCACTCATAACTTTAAATTTTTATCAATTTAGCCATTTACTGAATAGTAATTATAAGAAAAATTGAATACTTTTATTTCATAAAATTCGGGGTCTTACAACCGTCGTCTATACTTTTAGCGACAGAAAACATATAGCGTCGTTAAAAGTATAGACGACGGTTGTATGACCAAAATTATCGCCTAAAGAGGGATGAATACGAGTGAATAAAATAAGGGGTATGCACTTGATCCGGACCATATATATATATATATATATATATATATATATATATATATATATATATATATATATATATATATCCAAAGATATATTTCTTTAATATTATTAAAGTAGAGCAAGGATCAAATGCATACCCCTTATCTTACTCACCCGTGTTCACTCCCTTTAGGCGACGGTTTCGGTCATACAACCGTCATCTATACTTTTAGCGACGCTATATATTGTCCGTCGCTAAAAGTATAAACGACGGTTGTATGACCGAAACCGTCGCCTAAAGGGGGGTGAGCACGGGTGAATAAGATAAGGGATATGCACTTGATCCGGACTGTATTAAAGTATATTTTTAATATTAAAAGATTGTGTCACAATCAAATCATTAATAAACTCCATCTAAATGAAATAAATGCACTTTTCTTCATAAAATTAAAAAAAATATATAGGAACCGCATCAGAAAAGGTCAGGTCAGGTGAAAATGGTTGTACAATGGACTAGTATATGCTTACAAAATGACGGGAGTGATTAGTATGAAGTGAATTTTATGTTTAATACAGTGCTAACAGGCAGGTGGAGAGATCACCCTCCTGCATGTATGTCAGCACTATATTAAATATAAAGTGAATTTACCATATAATTTAATTCATATTAATCGAATCCCAAAATGACGTATATACTCATGGGCATCATATTAGAGGATTATAAATCTAAAATTCAGGGAATGAATTAGGGTTTGCTTTCATCCTCATTTATTATGTTAGTTGTGCAATTTTGTTAAAGATCTTAAGGAACATTAATTAGGCAGGACACGTGTTGAATTATGAGAACGACAGATATCAAACTATGGTATCATAAACTGTATTTTAGTATATTTAATAGATTTGTTTAAATAAATTTACGTCTAAGTAGCTACTTCAAAGCTTAAACCTCCAATCTTTTCTACTGGTACGTTCGTACTCTATTTTAACAGCTACAGCCTACAAGATTAATAAAATTATTAGAATAATAACAATAAAAATAAGAAAAAATCTAATGCTAACCGAACAGACGTTGATAAAATTGTAGTATAACCGAGGCCCGAGGCCCGAGCTCAATCGGTAACCATTTATTTTATATGGGCTCGGCCTAGGTTCGAGGTGTTGGGCCTGAGTTGGTCATATCTCTCTCTCATCTTCAGACTTTGAACGAACATAATTTATTTTGCCAACAGAATACCCTTCGATTTCAGGTTTCCTCCCTCTCGTTGTTTTGAGTAATCATCTATAAAAATCACTGTATATATATATATATATATGTATGTTTGTATAGGTGTGTTCATATAACCCTCTGTGTGTTGTTCTTCTTCTAGTTTCGGCGCTTAATGTATTTGGGTGTTTACTGGTATCGGATTTCCGTGCTTCAGTAGTTTTATTTGGTTATTCTCCCACCAATTTATTGAAGAAAAAACTCATTAGGGTTCATTGTATTGCCTAAAAACCTCCTATAGTTCTACACAAGCAGATAGAAATGCATTTGCATATATCCTTGGATGAGTTAGAATTGAAAAACCTCATTGCATATGTCCCAATTTTTTTTTTATTTTTTGTGCAGAAGCTTATTAGTATATTCACTTATCTTGACTATTTTTTTCTGATATCAATTCATTCTGTTCTTTTTCGTGTTTTGCTTCTTTTTTCATTTTGTTGTGCAGTTATCTGGTGAGTATCATGTTTTTGACAAGAGCATTTGGGAGGACACTCTATGCTGCCGCCAAATCTGAAAGTTCAGCTGCCACAGCAGCTGCTTCTACAGCTAGGATGGGGCATAACCCACTCGAAGAGTTTTTTGAGGCTGATAGAAGCCAGGATGAGGACAAGCCTGTTGTCTATGGTAGATTATATTCCCTCTTATTGTCTTTGGGTTCCCATTTTCTTGAATATGAAATTCATTGTTGTTCTGTTGCTTCTTTTGTTATAATTTTAAAAATATCTGAGACATTATCCAATATTATAATTAAACTGCTGTCGTGATCCAATCAAAAATGGATACCATACAAGAAAATAAGTTGTGTCATGACCCCCCCCCACCCCCAATGTTTATCTTTATAATCAATCGTCCGCTCATAGAAACCGATGCATTTCACTTATGATTTTAGAACCTGAGAGCTAAAGTAGAAGGAACATACTGTTCATAATTTATCATAATTTGACAACCCCTGAGGGTTCATTCAAAACCAGATGTGAAATAATAATTTCTTTCACATACAATATTTATTTAAAAACCCCTCTTCGTCGAATGTAGAAAAGTGGAGTCATTCATTATTCACAAAAACTATATTTTGGATAGGACTGTTGAAAATTTTTGTAGCATGAAGAGGCATAATTTAGGCCACCCATTTCCCCTTCCTTTTTTTGTCTGCTCAAATTATTTACTGGATAATTAGGCTTTTATATATTTGGAGAACAGGTTTACATAGATCCACACCTTTGATGGTGTACCTGCAACATAAGCTGGGACAATGGTAGAGGCCTTAAAGAATAACTTCTAGGTGGCCTGCCAAATTTACCTTTTGGAAGAAAAAAAATTCAAAATTTCAGAGTACAAACAAACATATAACTTCTTTTATCTGTATGTTGTTCGTTTGTTCATGAAATAGAGCACGCATAGCCATAGGTGGGTGAGTGTTTCAAGGTTCTAAGTAACTTTAAAATATCTCTCATCAAACTTCAAAAGGCAAGCATTACCATCTAACTTGGGTCATGTTTGTTGTTCGAAGGGTATGAAAAGTTCTATGCTTAATGACTATTTTTTAAACATGTTTTTGGTACTGCTTCTGATCTATTTGCTTAAGGCTTAACGGTTATCAGCTGCAGTTATCATTTCCACGAGATTCATTATTTTGTGAGTTGTTACGTTCTTGTCCTTCACCCCAAAGGTAACAACAAATTCAGTAGTTTATTATTGTACTCCACAACTAACAATTTTGTATACCTTAAAGCACTTGAATTCCTTTTCAATTTGATTCGAATCCAAAACACTTTATTTTTTTTATCACATGGGAAATGTGTTTGATTTTATTATGGATCTGTTGTATGGAGCTACTTTCCAAAACCATATTTTTACAGAACAGTCAAATTACCTAGAAGTTTCTGATTCAGGTCGGAGCTGGAAGGCTTCTGAACTACGTCTCAAGTCTTGGGATGATCTTCACAAGTTATGGTATGTTCTGCTGAAGGAAAAGAACATGTTGATGACTCAACGCCAGATGCTTCATGCGCAAAATCTACGGTTTCCTAATCCAGAGCGTGTCCCCAAGGTATAGCTTAGTTTTGTTGGTAATTGTTCTGTGAAGTGTCTAACGTCTGTTGGTCTTAAACCCTTAATGTTTATCTAGTGGGTATTATGTGTTGAACAGATAGCTGTTTCCTTGCAACCCCCACTGCATTGGGAAGTCACTTTTGCTTATGGTCTGGTCTTTCTTGCTGTATATATGTACTTCTGATATTCTTGAACAAGAAATATAAGGATTTCTAGTCGCCATTCCATGTTAAGCTCTGATTTTACTAGCGTGTCATGGAGCTCAAGTTAATCAATAAAACAAGTAAATTCATAAATCTTACCAGTATCATGAATAACGAGATATGCTTCTAAAAATTTGAGTCGTAGAAGTTAAGCTTCCAATGTTGGTAAAAGCTTGGTGATTCCTGCACTACAGTGATAAGACTCTAAGAGTGCATCGTAGGAAGTAATATATACACAAGGGCAACCATATCATTTTGCTTGCTGTTTTGTCCTTTGCTGATTTTGTTTGGATTGCTTCAAATTCACCAGAATTTGCAAATTCTGTTGCTGAGACAATTAGGACTTGGGATAAATCTTTTTTTCTTTTTGAGAGAATTAAGTGAGAACTTCAGTCCATCAAACCCTTTTTTCTCTCTTTTTCTCAGAATCTCTTTAGCCGAGTCTAATCTCAGATGAACTGATCTTCTTTGTTAATGGATTGTCATATGCACAGGAATCTCTTGCATTCTCCAAGTTCCCTTTGAATCGTCTTTATTTCTTTTTTTGTCGTTGGGCAAACTATTTTATTTATTTCCCTTTCTGTAGCTGTGAAATTTCAGGTTTCTGCTGCAATTTCACATTCTTTGGATGTGTTCTGTATGTCGTTAGATTGTACATGTTTCAAATTTCCTCCATCTTCATGGCTAGTTGTTGCTAATGGTGTGATGTTGGTTATGATCTTCAACTTACTTGCAGGTAAGGAAGTCGATGTGTCGAATCAAGCAAGTACTAACTGAGAGAGCAATTGAAGACCCAGATCCAAGGAGGTCTGCTGAAATGAAAAGGATGATAAATTCATTATGATTAGCTTTGAGTTACTACTAGGTTCAGATCAGTCTTTTTGGTAGCTAGTCATGTTGCCTTGTTCATCTTTGGTTTTGGGGATGTATAAGCGAGTATGTGTACGCCATACCAATTGTTAAGCAATATTTGTACCTCTTCAAGTGGACAAATCGCAGCCTGTGAAATTAAAGGGTTTTTTTTTTTGGTGGGAAAGAGGGGGGGAGGGGGGAGGGGGGAGGGAGCCAAGAAGGTTAAGACTGATGTTTTCGTTTGTCATTGACTTTGTGTTGATAAGATTAAGAGAACGAGTTGTATTGATTTGCAAGAATGGCTTCTATTCGTTTTTGCTTTTTTATGATGATTGAAGAACCTTTCTTTATTCGTGTTATTTACTATAACACGCGGGTCCATATGCGTATTAATAAAAGTGGACCTCAAGCAAAATCCATTAGATGGTCCAGTCTTTCATTTTCATTTTGTTGGCTGTCAAAGTCTGATTATCAGTTTGCTTAGCTTAGGACAATGATATATCTTGCTATGTGATTTTTTTGTTTCGAGTAACGATGCATTTGATATACTTTATAATTTTGTCCAATTTTATACAATCTTCTTTTTAGTTCGTTTTAAAATTAGAGATGAATTTTATTTAAGACTATATGATGTTCTTAATTTATCTTTATTTTTTTACTATCCCATTTAATATTAAACCATCATAGTTGAATTTTTAGCTATTATTAAGGGAGGCTATATTTGAGAATAAAGAATATATCTCTAATTGTGAGATTGAGAGTGTGACAAGCCAATCATTGCACAATACATACACCGACTCAATAACTTGTATAAACTCTAGTTAAGGCAATAATCAAGTCAAGTATACACAATAATACATAGCAGGCTTGGGTAACTTGTATAGTAATAAACTCCGAGATTAAGGCAATAATTAAGTGAACTAACAAATTCATGCGACCACCAAAATCCAGACCTACCTACCTACCAACCACTTTCTTTCTTTTTATGGGTTCTATAGAAACATATACAATACTACTAATTAATACCATAGATGTCTCACATGTTTTCTGTACGAACTAGGCAGAAGTGAAAATAAGTACGAGGGGAGTTTATTAATGCTGTGCATGTTCTAATATTTCAGCAGCATTTTATTTTTAGCATGCTCTCACGCTTCACAGCATTGGCACTCCCATCATTTGTATTCATTTTACAGGATCGGATCGGTTAAAATGCATCATATCTCCTCCCCACGGGGGCTTTCTTGCATTTGATTGCCAATCAGAATATAGCAAAATTATGATAATCCTTGTGCTAATGAAAAATCAAAGTAATTCACATTCTGCTCTTGTTACTTTCTAACTTGCATAGAATCAACTGAAAACAAGCTCTTGACTGCCCTTTTCTTCACTTTGTATCAAGCCATGTAGTTTAAAGCTTTACATATAAGCACAACAAAATAAAGACAGACTAGAAACTAGATGCCATCCACTTTTTACAATGATAGCCATAAAAATAGAAAATGAAAGCAGCAGTCGCAGAAAGTAACCATGGCAAATGACTTTTGTATGGACCAATATACTGTATTTCTACTAAAGTCAGCATACGGAAGTCAAAACTTTAAGGAAACTGACAGTGTGTGACAGGGACGAGCATCGGAGCTTGATGATGTTAGTGTATCTGGCCAAAGAGGGAACTGTATACTATATAGGCAGACATTTTACTTGAGACATGCAAGGTTCCTCCCGCAAAGGACATTTCTGCAGTTCAAGTGAAGCCATGAGTCAATAGATATGACATGAATAAAGAGGGGTGGGGAGAAAGATTTCTCAGATTCGAGCATATAATCATATTTAAGGATGCATAAACTTTGAAATGCATTCAATATTTTAACCATATACCCTAAATAGACAAAATGAAGTAAATTTTATATATATATATATATATATATATATATATATATAAATAAAATGAACTATTATAGTCCAGCAGATTGGCCCAATGTTGCAATTCCTTCAAACCAGAGTAGTAGCGAACTCTAAATAGAACACCTAACTTACTTTGTGACTTTCCACCTTTAAAAAGTATCTCAGCAGGTTTTGAAACTGTCATCATGATATAAAAAATATCAAATCACTATAACATCTACAACTCTCTTATACACCCAAATATATATGTACAGTAGTACACCCTCTGTATTCTTTATCTGATTTTACGACCTATTTTGGTACATTTAACTGTTAGAATATTTTATTCCTTATGTGGCCTTTACTATTTATGTAATTATTGGGCTTACATATTGTATTAATTTAATCACTTTATTTATGGGTTTGGTAATTAATTATGTGGCCTATAAATAATATTCTTAATAGTATTTGGCATAATGGGCCCTAGGGTTTCATAATCTTGATGGACGATTTTGACCCTTAGCAATTATATAAATAAAACAGCTAGGGTTTGGTCCCAATTGTCGTCTCAAGAACTTTATACACACCTATACATTCATCCTAAGATTGAGAGAGGCAATTGAAGACATTCACCCTTAAGCGCAGCGGAAGCGTGATACATACCAGATGACTTCTCTCAATTCATGTAAGTACTTAATATTATGATTAATTGATTTTATTTATTCTATGCAATAACACGTTCCTGTATAATTTATTCAACATCTGGTATCAGAGCTATGGTTACGTTATTGTATAGAATAAATTATTTATGTTATTATGCTATAAATTTTAATTCTACATAATCTATTTATTGGTATAATATAAAATTATACCGTATGTTTCATGAAAAACAATTTCCGAAAGTAACGTAAATCTGCTAATTAGCAAATACGTGGTGCATGTAAGCCTAGTCTGCCAAAAGTATTCTGATTAGGATATATAGCATATATATATATATATATATATATATATATATATATATATATATATATATATATATAATAAATACATATATTCATGTTCCTGTACCTTATCAATATGTTAATGTCCCTGGCGGCTGGCGTCATTCACATATAGATATCAAATATACGCATGTATGTCGCAGTTATTAATTTATTTATTGACCGTAAGTTAATATATATATATATATATATATATATATATATATATATGCAGTATATTATATAAGTTCATTGCAGTATATATATTTATTTTCGTTTTAAGTTTTATTGTTCATAATGTTATGCGTGAACAGGAATATAAATATTAAAATAATATATATTAAATTTATTATTTATTATGTTTAGATAATATTATGATATTCTTATGCCCTCATGTATTCGTGTTAAAATTAACGTGATTATTTAATAATCAATTCATGTTCATAATTATATATTTTAATTTAAAATTTTGATCACGGTGTGATAAATATTAGGGCTTTTAAGTTGTTACATGTAAATTTTAAATAATGTTAATTTTTAAACTTGATTAATATGTTTAAAGAAAATTGAGTTTGATCATAATAATTTACATGTATGCGTGACTCTTTTATTGTTAAAATTAATAATCAACCCAACGGAGGGTTATTAATTGAAACAATTAAAGATTAAGAAAAGTCACATAATGTTACATTTAATAAATGAATATTTTAATTTTACCCAACGGAAAATTAGAATTAGAATTTTTTAAATGAAATTTTATTGCATAAGTAACATGTTTATTTCGTTTTCTGCCCAACGGTGATGCGTGGATAAATGTGTTGTGCATTATTTTATAGGGATGTTATTAGTATATTATTAATTGGACCAACGAAAAATTAATAATTATACACCAACATCTCATTAAAATCTATTTTTAGGTGTTGTAAATAGATTTTATATAACTAACTGCTTGCCCTACAGTTGGTTTTTATTATGATTAATTATTGTTGTACATTGTGGATTTCTTTTAGTTTTTTGTAAGCATGCTTATGAGCTTGATTATATTTCGACATTGACTCTAACTAGTATTTCTGGGTATCTTTGGAATTGAAACCTTAAATGAAACTAATTTTACTGCTTGAAAAGTGTAAGTGAAAATTTGTTCTCGACACTATGATTTTGGACTATGCACTACGATTGGATCATTCTGTTCCACTTACAACTACTAGCTCAATTGAGTAAAAGATTATTTATGAAAGTGGGAGCGATCCAACTGCATGTCCCTTGTGATTATAAAAAACTCTATCACGACAGTCATTCGAGGAGTCATTACTGACTTTGAGAATGTTAAAGATTACTTAACTTCAGTCGAGTAACAATTTAATGGTTCTTCTAAAACTCATGCAAGTACCCTTATTTTAAAAAATGCTTACTAGCAGGTATGATGGGGTTAGTGGGGTGCGCGAGCACATTATGATGATGAACGACATGACTTTTAAATTAAAGATGAAGAAAGGCTTAAGGTTGAAAAACCTAATGTTGCTCATTTGACTACCACTGGATCTTATAAGAAGAAAGCTTATAAAAAATGGCAAAGGTTTTAAGAATAAGGATAAACCAATTTCTACCAAAACAAATAAGGCAAAATTATTCAGGTAACAACTCTGAGACATGTCCTAAATGTCACTTCTGTAAGAAGTAATGACATATTCAGAAAGAATGCCCTAAATTAAGAGAATGAATTGAAAAGAAAGGTATATCGTCCATCAATTATGTAACTTATGAATTTTTTCTAATTGATGTTCCTTCTAATACATGGTGGCATGACACTGGTGCTATGGTTCACATTACTAATTCATTGCATAGATTCTTTTCAAAGAAGACACTCCAAAAGGGGGAAAGAACCATTAAAGTTAGCAATTGAGAGTCTATATAAGTTGAAGCTGTATGAACTTCTCCTTTAGTTTGGAGAGTGGTTTTATCTTGTATTTATATGATACTCTTTATGTTCCCAGTATGACACGGAATTTAATTTCTGTATCTAAATTTGACGTTGATGGATTTTTGTTTAAGTTTGGGAATAATAAAATAATTATTTATCATTACTCTCATGTTATTGGTTCTGGCTCATTAAAGGGAAACCTCTATAAGATAAATTTGGATGATGTCTTTGTTGAATCCTTGTTAACAATGAATGTGACAGAAAGTACATCTAAAAGTGAAAATAAGAGAAAACTAGATAATGAGAATTCTTCAAAATTGTGGCATCAATGCTTATGCCATATTTTAAAAGACATAATGCAACGTCTTATAAAAGATGGAATTCATCATTCGCTAGATTTTCTGATATTGGCAATTGTATTGAATGTATAAAAGGAAAAAAATTGTGAAAGGTAATAAAAAATGAGTAACAAGTAGTGCACTTCTTGAGGTGATTCACACTGATATATGTGGACCATTGTCTTCAGGAATTAGTGGACACAAATCTTTCATTACGTTCATTGATGACTATTCTCGTTATACTTATTTGTACCTGATTAATGAAATATCTGAATCACTAAATATGTTTAAAGTTTTCAAGGCTGAAGTTGAAAATCAACTTGACCGAAAAATTAAAGTAATGAGATCAGATAGAGGCGAAGAGTATTATGGTAAACACTCCGATACAGGTCATAGTCCTGGCCCATTTGCCTTATTTTGTCAAGAAAATAGAATCGTCACTCAGTATACAATGCTTGGTACACCGCGGCAGAATGGTGTAGCTGAGAGGCGAAATCGTACCCTTATGGATATGGTACGTAGTATGTTAGGCAATTCTAACTTACCTGTGTTTTTGTGGACTGAAGCATTAAAGACAGCTGTTCATATTTTAAATCGGGTTCCTAGAAAATATGTCCCTAACACTCCTTATGAAATTTGGACAGGTAAGAAACTTAGTTTAAAATACTTACGGGTGTGGGGCTGTCCTTCTAAGGCTAAGATTTTTTAATCCACAAATAAAGAAACTTGACTCTAAAACCATTAGTTGTCATTTCATTGGATATCCTGAGAGATCTAAGGGTTTTCGATTTTATTGTCCCTCACATACCACTAGAATTGTTGAGATTAGGCATGCTGAGTTTTTTTTTTTTTAGAGAATGGTGATTTAAGTGGGAGTGGTGAGCCTAGAAAATTTGATCTCGAAGAAAACAGGTTTTATGTTTCTAATCCTGAGCCACCACCTAATGTTGAACCTCACATTATTGAACCTCATATTTCTGAAATTGTGCAGCCTTTACGTAGGTCTGAAAGACCTAAAAAGCCTATTAATTTTGATGATTTTATAACCCATCTTAATGAGATTGACTATAATTCAAGTAAGATTAATGATTCTATCTCTTATAAAGAGGCCATTACGAGTGCTCAATCAACTCAATGGCTTGAAGCCATGAATGACGAGTTGAAATCTATGGAGCTTAATAACGTTTGGGATCTTGAAGAATTACCAAAAGATTTTAAAACCTGTTGGTTGTAAGTGGGTCTATAAGACCAAATTAGATCCTAAAGGGAACGTTGAAAGGAATAAAGCTATATTAGTTGCTAAGGGTTTTCACTCAAAGGAAGGTGTGGATTATAATGAAACTTTCTCTCCAGTATCCAGGAAAGATTCATTTAGAATAGTTATGACTTCAGTAGCTCATTATGATTTAGAGTTGCATCAGATGAATGTTAAAACAGGCTTCTTGACAATGGTATCTTAAGTTTCATGAGGTGATGAATAATTTTGATTTTAAGAAAAATATAGTAGATCAATGTATATACTTGAAGGTCAGTGAGAGTAAATTTGTTATTCTTGTTTTGTATGTTGATAATATATTACTTGCAAGTAATAACTTAGATATGTTGCATGAGACCAAACGTTTCCTTTCTGGAAATTTTGATATGAAGGATCTCGGTGAAGCTTCTTATGTTATAGGTATTGAAATTCATCGAGATAGGTCTTGTGGGATATTAGGATTGTCCCAAAGAGCTTATATTAACAAAGTTCTTAACAAATACAACATGCAAAATTGCTCCCCTACTGTCACCCCTGTTGTTAAGGGTGACAAATTTGGCTCATATCAATGTCCTAATAACCACCTTGAACGTGATCAAATGAATCCTATTTCCTATACTTCTGTGGTTGGAAGTCTTATGTATGTTCAAGTTCGTACACGTCCATACATAGCGTATATAACTGGTATGCTTGGATGTTATCAGTCAAATCCAGGTTTGAATCACTGAAAAGCAGCCAAAAGGTTTTACGCTACTTACAGGGTACTAAAGATATTATGCTTACATTTAGAAAAACAGATAACCTTGAATTTGTTGGTTATTCTGATTCTGATTTTTTTAAGTGTAAAGACGAAAAGAAATCTACATCAAGGTACATCTTTATGCTTTCAGGAGGCCTTATTTCGTGGAGAACTCATAAGCAGGAGTTAACTACCACTTCCACGATGATGACAGAATATGTAGCTTGTTATCATGCTACTTGCCACGCCATATTATTAAGGAATCTTATTTCAAGACTTACGGTTGTAGATTCCATTTCAAGGCCATTAAAAGTATTTTGTGATAATAATTCTAATGTTAAATTAGTTTGTCCAACAACACCATTTCGAGTTGTGCTGGACTATACCTCGACACTAAGTACTTATTTGTTAGGGAAAGAGTTGAAGATCAAAACGTTATATATTAGTACGCATGATATGTTAGCGGATCTACTTACGAAAGGCTTACCACCCAAGCTTCTTTTAGAGCATGTTGCCGATATGAGTTTAACTGGTAGTCTTAATTAGTAAGTTATTTTGATGTAAGACAACAATTTTGAGCTCATTGTTTTGAACTTCACATTATGTTTATGGTTTGCTATTCTCTTTATTGTGCACACTTGAGAACTTGTGAGCAAACGGTACGGTTATGTTTTGGACCATATGAATGAGTTTAATCTATTACCACTTATGTAAACTCTATTCATACTTGTTATGCTTAATGTTAATCTTTGTTTTAATAAAAGTACTAATTGTGTAACTAATAGGGATCTTGTATTAATAGTGACACAAAGATTGTATTAATTCGCATTGGCACTTTTATTTGAACAAGATGTAGATATTAAATAAATACTTGGCCAAATTAATGATTGTAAGCGTTATGTTTTGTATATAAATAGTATTTCGGCCAAGTGGGAGAATGTTAGAATATTTTATTCCTTATGTGGCCATTACTATTTATGTAATTATTGGGCTTACATATTGTATTAATTTAATCACTTTATTTATGGGTTTGGTAATTAATTATGTGGCCTATAAATAATATTCTTAATAGTATTTGGCATAATGGACCATAGGGTTTCATAATCTTGATGGACGATTTTGACACTTAGCTATTATATAAATAAAACAGTTAGGGTTTGGTCCCAATTGTCGTCTCAAGAACTTTATACACACCTATACATCCATCTTAAGATTGAGAGAGACAATTGAAGACCTTCACCTTTAAGCGCAGCGGAAGCGTGATACATACGAGATGACTTCTCTCAATTCATGTAAGTACTTAATATTATGATTAATTGATTCTATTTATTCTATGCAATAACACGTTCCTGTATAATTTATTCAACATTAACTACTGTGTGGAAACTGCTATTTTACTGGAAATAGTTTTTTCTTTTTGGTTGTCTAGAATATTATGTTAAAATTTTATAGGAATTATGCCCTATAAAATATGTAGTATTAAAAATTATTTTAATTGTCCCTGTTGCAACGTGGATGTTTACTAGTTAAAACACGAAGGAAATCAAATTGTAGACAAGCATGGGAAGAAACTTTCCTAAAGAATCATAAAAGGGAATAAACTATAAAAATAAATAATTTTAAGTTTAAGATAGAAAGAGATAATAGTGTAGCAAAAGCATTTCTGTAAATATACACACGAGGAAAGAGTACTCATGTTTATGTTGTAATATATTCTCTACATATCTATTAGTTTATTGTGTTTGGGCAACCCATAGTGGGCTGTTCCACACGGCTAGCACAAAGTGTGACACTTGGATTTTATTTTGTAGATGTTATCAACTGTTCGAACCCGCACGCGGGGGAATAAAAAATTTCCAGGAATCTCCACAAGCCAGCTCTTTCTATCTATTTTCATTATATATTATTGTATTTATATACTGTGTCATAATATTTGAATTACTTTTATGGAATTATTTTCAAATAATATAAATGAAAGAAAAGTTTTCCAAACAAAGGGCATATTTACAGCATGCTGATAAAGATGCAGGGATATGAAAATATGAGCCTGCGATCAGTCAAGTACAAACTCGGAATATCTTTCTTCGTGAGTTGGGCCGACATATTACCAAGAAAAAGACATGTAAACAGTTGAAATCAAGCAGACCTGAGAATCATAAAAGATAAAGTTACTTACACTAGACATCCTCGGCGTCGCTTTTTCTTCTCCTTTTGCTTTTGTGGTGGCTTGATGACTACCTTGATTGCAGCATCAAAGACCATTTTCACATTCTGCAATCGCATAAAAGTTACGATCCCTTGAACTTGACATGCAGGAAAATCTTAGTAAAATCAGGCAAAATAATAAAAATCATCTTCAGAAAGAATAGCCAGTAGGGTGAAACAGAATGAGGAGAGTTGTCCTTTGAAAATCAAATACTATAATTTCAAAATTTTCAAAAAAAATACAGAAAAGAAAACCCCCATAATCGACATTAGAATTATCCTTGGAGTTTTAACAAAGTTGGCGTTATAACCAAAACATTGTGTGTTGCTGTGAAAGTTTAAGTAAGGTTTTGAGGAATTCTTTACATTTCTCCTGCTGCAGTGAATACTGCTTGGTAACATGAATACCTTTTTCGAAATCAGTCTTATGAATTCATTACAATGGGAGTCTCTTTCATACAGATTAAAGGTGCCCGATACTTTGATACCAAAGAACATTTTGCACGTATAAAGTTAGTTACCTCTGTGTTGAATACAGGGCTCTGGCAAAGTAGTCTTGTCCAGAAAAATATCCAAATACGAAAAACAAGACATACACACAGATTTAAAGAATTGAAAAAACGTATCTCTTGAAGTTGATGGGAGAACCTAGATGTGTATCTCTAAGTTGCAGCAAAAAGATAAACAATTATATGCTAGGTTATCAGTACCTGTTGAGTTTTAGAGCTGCATTCAACATAATATGCAGCACCAATCTGTTTACGAAGCTCCTCTCCCTGATCACAGTAAGCCACCCTTCGAAAGTTATGCATCAAAATCATTAAGAGAACAAAAAGCAGCTCATGATCAGAAATCAAACCTGTGCAGTGGTCACGGGCACTAAGCCTGGATGATCAGCTAAATAGTGCTTATCCTCGCGAAGGTCTATTATCATCGAAAAAAATTATCAATGAATTAGTAGAAAATTTTGATAATGCTTTGCGAGATAATTGTGACAGCAACAATCCATATCCTTTTACAATAATATATTACTCTGCTGTTTAAAATATTGCTAATTATTGCATAAAATATACTATTACACAAGCTTGGAAAGATAACCGAGAGGTCATTGCAACATGCATACTGTACCAAGGCATTTAACATTTGTTAAAGGAAAGGGATCACATTTGGTTGACTTGTAAGAAAAAAGTGAATCCCTAAAGTTGGAACTCAACACTTTTTATTGGGTTTCTTCTTAAATATAATATACTAATAGAACTCAAAAGAGAAAAAATAACATAGAGTGCATGTTGTGAGGTGGGATCTTCCATTTTAATAGAAACCCAGCCCAGTAATTTAAAATCTTGTCCATATAGGGCGAGAGACAAATATCAAATTTCTAGGGGGAAATGCAGCTAATAAATTATTACATAAGCAATCCAAATCTTGTATACTTCTCCAAAAAGTACCTGACCTTTATAATTTGAGAGCTTCATAGTTTTTACACCACGTGAAGAGACTCAGTAGCAAAGTGAGTCAAATACTTAAGTTTTACCTCTCAACTTTAAAAAACCTATAAGCAATGAACAATATTGTACTTGTTTTGTTAATTCAGCATGCATGAATAGGGTACTCACAAAGTACTTAAACCTGGTACTAATTTCCAGCAAATATGAACAAACGGAAAGAGAAGAAAAACTGAAAGAAATAAACAAAATGAAACTAAGAACATATAGAATATATGCGTGTTTAACACACAATATAATTATAAAACTAACCATCCACAAGTTTTCAATAAAACAACTTTTTTTTCAAAGAAATTGGAGGTTGATTTTAAAGAAAAATAGCAATGTAATAAAATGGAAATACAATTAATTTCAACGTATACAAATCAACAACAAACTGGGAGGTGAATGCAATTGCTGATGAAAAGTGTGGTTGCACTAGGGAAGAATACGACATCTCTTACCTTCCTTAAAGTTTGCACACTCACTTAGTACACTTTAAGAATTCTCTATACGAAAATGTTAGTGAATCCTATGTAGAATTCCATTGTACCGTGAACTATATCAAGTCTGAGCCTGTGTGCCATGCCGCAATTTCAACTTGTGCAACCGGTGACAAAGTTCATCCCAGTTGCAGGTAGGAGGAACAACGAACATCCCAGTTTGCTATAAATTATATATTACTGTTGTAGTTTTAATCACCTCTTTAAAGTTCTAATTCAAAGGAAACAAAGTTTGTGATTGGTTTTATCATTTGTGAAACTTGAGTATATGGGCCTGTATTAGTGTCCCATTGTGTTTCATTATTTTTTCTCTCATTTGTTTATTTATTTATACTTGCTTGAATGTAGTAATAGGATTAGAGCTGCATAGCTTTTGACATGTGCTTCATTCACAAGACAAGTACAAAATTATTTCTTACACAATGGTTGCTCGTTCGCCATACATGATAAAGTATCATAATAATTTATTACACTGTATTAATTTGGAAAAATATGAATGTACATACCCTGCATAACTCAACCTCTTGAGCCATAGAACACTTTCCTTTATTTTATTTATTTTTACAAAGGAGATCCCAATCATGAGAAGAAAACATGCAATGCTTGTGTTTAAGGAGGAAAGTACAACATGTAAGGAAATATTTATTTAGAAATACACACAGATATGGTATTAACAAGTTGGCCTTTCTTTCTAAAGTATAGACAATTAGGCAAATTC
Organism: Panax notoginseng; assembly: GCA_016801055.1. Lineage (NCBI taxonomy): Eukaryota > Viridiplantae > Streptophyta > Magnoliopsida > Apiales > Araliaceae > Panax > Panax notoginseng. Next base: position 30,848,065 of record CM029013.1, on the reverse strand, counting down.
TGAAGTCGACAAAGTTCTTGAGTTTTTGAACATGAACGACTCATTTATGCTAGTAGAAATATATAAAATGTGTGCCTCATCAACCAACAATCAAAGTACATTACAAGAATACTATGGTGATGCTACAGGTAAGATGGGCTGCCATAAATGCTTAAAGTGCACCCATGAAATAGTTTATTTTTCCAGCAATGCATTTATGAATTCACTTTCTCGAAAGTTTTTGATGACAAACATAAAGCTTGGTCATATTGAAGAAGGCACTATCAGATGATGTGACCAACTCTGACTAGCATTTTATGAAAAAACAAATATAACAAGAAGATGATTACAGATAGAAAATAACTAAAATGATATAAACATCAGATAGTTGGAGCTTTTAGACCTCTTAACTTACCCAGTTTGGTACCAGCCAGTACAACTGGGATTCCAGGGGCATAATGCTGAAGTTCAGGGATCCACTGATGAAGGAATTGTCAATCAGAGATCAAAATAGATAGTAATAACCCCGCCAAAACAGTAAATTGGTATGTGAAGCTGTCAATGTAATGCACCTTTTTAAGTATGTTTTCATAGCTTGCACGACTAACTAATGAAAAAGCCAGAACAAAAACATCAGCACCTCGGTAGCTTAATGGCCTTAATCTGTTGTAATCTTCTTGCCCTGCGAATTAGATAGGAAATCAATACATCCATAAACAAAACTTCCCAAATTAGGAAAGTTGCTTTCCTTTGAATCCATATTTATGAAAATAGTCAAAAGATTCTAAATGTGACAATATTACCAGCTGTGTCCCAGAGGCCTAAGTTGACAGTAGTGCCTTCAATTACCACATTTGCACTAAAGTTATCGAAGACTGTTGGGATATAGTCCTGAATGAGTATCAAAATTTGAATAAAAACAGAATCTTATGACAAATCAAAAGAAAGGATGAAGGAGAGGGATGGGGGGAGAGAAGAACCCAAAGAAAAAAATATATATTAAAATAAATAAATTTCACAATTGGGGAAGCACAAACAACAAAGCCCCATAAGTTTAAAGCAAAACCGAGAATGAAATAAATGTCAACTTTCAGATATAAAATTAGGAAAACATAAAAAGCTGCAAAGCTCAGATGCATATAAAGTCTATAGAGTAAACAAAAAAAAAAGCTGACTACAAATAGCTACAGACACATAAAGTGAGTAATCCAAAATGAGAAATTCAGATGATTCTGTCAAATGAAAGTAGCACTTACAGTGGGGAATTTGTTACTTGTATAGCAAATAAGCATACAAGTCTTGCCAACAGCCCCATCACCCACAGTTACACACTTGATGAACCTTGAAGCACTAGAAGCCATTGAACATCAAGAAAACTTAGAAAAACTGGTTGCGGGTGAGGTGGGATAGGCAGGAATTTTTATGACCTTTTTTGAAGGAAGAGAGATAAAGTAGAGACAAGTATATAAAATAGATCACATGATTCCTACTCATTCACTCCCTGTAGCAGCTACTTGTTACCTTTTTATTCATATTTTCTTTGGCAAATTGAGGAGGAGGAGGACTAGGTATTGCTGTAAATTAATATTTTGTACTTATACAAACATTATATAGATATTTTTGGACATAATCGTTTTGTTTCTCTATGGTAAATTAATTTTCTTGTTTGAGGGACAAAAGGGGACAAGAGCTTCAGCTTGCATTTAATATAGTCCCAGAAAAGAAGAGGGGCCGATCCATAGCCAGTCTGGACTTTGGATTAAACGATCAAAACGACATAGTTTAGTTTCTTTTGAATCACATTCTCCATTCGACGGTGTTCCCGTGACTAGGTGGTGCTGACTAATATCAAACATTAACAAATGAACGATATTTGTTAACGACTAGATCTTTTCACGCGTTCGTATCACGTAAAGCACGTCTAATCCTGCATAGTAAATACGTAAATATTAGAAGTCTGACGGTTTGGACCGTCGGAAGATAGCTCCGGCGTAAGAGTCAGTACATGTGATCACAAGGTTTAACAATGGAAGAAAAATAATGTATAGTGCCTTGAGAGAAAAAAATATTACTCCCTCCGTCTCAAATTAATTACTTAGTTTTGATTTTTTTAAGTCAAAATGACTATTTTTAGAATTAATAATTAAGCATATATAAATATATTTCTAAAATTATAAAAATTGGGATTAGTAATAAATTGTATATACTTTCTTTTGGTTATAATCTCTTCACCTATATTTTAGCAAAAATAATAAAAATATTAGTTTTAAAAATGGTCAATTTGACTTTAAAAAGTCAAAACTGAGCAATTAATTTGGGACGGAGGGAGTAGTTACCTTCCAATTTGTGTGATATTTGCCTCATATACTCTAATCCGAGTTTCTCGTGCCATCGACTCCGCTGACACCACCCACTACCAATAACTCACCTGCTAATCCCATCACCTTTGTCCACCGTCAGCTAATACAATCGCATCCCTTTAATGCGATGCAGGAGATGACAGAGATAGCAGTCAACTGTTATCTTATATAATCATTACCGATCAAAGCCCAATCAAAATATTATTGATATAATGAGTTAGCCCATCGAATTAGCCCAATACAACCATGACCCAATAAATACAACTCATTGGATTAGTCAATCCGGTCCGGCCCACTATGTAAAGTATCATGGCCCAACAATATTGTTCTACTGATTAAAGCTGAAGGTATAGTAATTCTTGTTAATTAGCTGTCAATCATCTTGTTCCCCAAAATGCTTTAACTATAGTTACAACTATCATTTTTTTAAGTCCCCACCACCACCACCACTCCCCCCTCCCCCCTCCCCTTGTTAGATGAAAATTAAATAAATTGTGAGGGCTCTAAATCTATATTCACTTAAATAGTGTTATAACGGTCTTTCAACGAATATGAACAAACGAAATGAGTAATGACGACGATCCGTATCATCGGCACACACACACACACACACACACACACATATATATATATATATATATATATATATATATATATATATATATATATATATCTGCAACTACAAATTAATGACGCTCAAATGAATTAGTACAATAAAGTAATTAAGCAAATGCATAAATGTTGTTTACATTATAGTAAACTAGTTCAACAAATTGGAGTACATACTTCACTTGATAGAGTATGGTTCTGTGTCTAGGCGATCTTTAAAATGGACCACATTTTAATGCACATTTGTTAGTACCACTACAATTTGATTTTTAATTACAAAAAAGATGGGGGTCCAGCACTGTTGTTACCTAGCTAGTGTAGTAGTAAATGCAAAATATTTACGAATTCAATAATAATGTGCGAATAGAATAGAATAGAATAGAATAGGTATGCCACAACAAAGGCTAATTAAATAGCTGTCAAGTGGTGTATTATTTTCTTCTTCTTAAAAGTGTAAGGCTTAAGACAAAAAAGTAGTAGTAGTAGTAGTAGTAGATCTAAAGCAAATGAAATGGGTATAACCAAATTAAAGGAATGGTCGGCGAATGGCATAAAGTACAGATTAAGCAACACACACGCATGCTAAAACAATACTACTACTATTTTCAATACAAGAAAAATTAATCTTAACGGCTAAGTTTTAACATTTTTCATAAAATAAAATACTAGTATTAAAATTGATCCTTAATTTTCTATCTTTTTATTTTAATAATAATAATAATTATTATCTAGGTATTTCTATTTTCTAACTTAATATTTTCGTGACAAAAGACTGGAACGGCATCGGCTAGATCCCGACGTCGTCGTTCCTTTCCTTTCCCCCATGTAAACCCCTATCATCATTTCCTCTTCCCCGCCGGGAACGACCGTCGAGCTCATCCCACCATCGACCACCACCCACCGCCGCAAAATTATTACAAATCCCCTGAAAAGCCCTATTTGCTTCCCCAAATGCCTTCAACTGGTTGCAACCGAATGAGATATTGGTAAGAAGTGCCAACTTTGGTGGAAGATTATATTTTTATTACACTCAATTTGAAACATTATTGTTCTACTTCTACCTACGTGCTAAACAAAGCAATAGTTGCGTAATATCTATGTGCTTCTTACCAATATTTGGTTTGCCCTAATTGGTGTGTGAACTTCACTTGTTAATTGTAATTATATGTTGCTTCTGTTGGTTCTTTTAAGGATGACGAGTTGATTAGTTTTGAGAGGTTAAATTGTCTTTCTGGTGGTGTTCGGGTTTGGTGAATTCTTGACGAATTTGTGTGTTGGGTTATGCTAATAATTGTTAAGGATGAGTGTGATTTTGTTTTTTATGCAATATAATTTTTCCCAGCTATGCTTACGGTAGATGATGTTGAGCTCTGGGGAGGGGTGTCATCGGTGGAATTTGGTGATTTGCCGCACTTCAAGATGCAGTGACAGCCCTGGGCATCCAATTAGGGGAGATACGATATCTATCACGAGTGGGGTTGTTTTGCACAGAGATTCTAACAGATGTTCATAGGTCCTCTGAGCTTTTGGGATTGCAGGTTGATAAGTTTCAACTTTACGTGCCATTTAATATTTTTGAAGCTGGGTGGCCTGCTGACCAAATTGTCTTCATGTTTCATTAACGTGGTTGGTTTACAGATACATGCTGCTATTAACTGTGGAAATTCTGGTGGTTTCGTCTTTAATGACAAGGGGACTTGTTTTGGGTATTGCTTTTAAGTCCCTTAAACATGATGATGCCTAGAATTTAGGTTACATCATACCGACACCAGTATTAGGCACTTCATGCGAGGGCATGAGAAGAATGGAGGATATACTAGTATGTTTACTGAAATTTAGATAATTAGGATGTTTTGCAACTTTTATCGACACATATGATGGATGATATATTGGTAATAGCCTTGACTATTTTTTGTTAGGGAACTTAAAAGGAAAGAAGAAAAGTACCCAATCAGAAAAAGAGGAAGAAAAAGGAGATGAGAGTGGTAGAAGGGGATAAAACGTTTCATCTTTTTATCGAGCTCATTTGGTGCTACACTACTACAATTTACATGGGGAATTTATCCAGATCTTTGGATAGCCTTGCGGGTATTGTGTTTTTTTTATATGTATATTTCACATTTTATTTGACTCGGTCGACTAACTTACCAGCTAATCAACAGAGCAATCTGATACAGTGAGCTGGATGTTTTGAGGATTAGGAGGCCGGATAGAATGATAGTTATTGCCACATCAGATCCTAAAATTAGTGGTTACAGTTACTCTAAGTTCGTGCCAAAGCTGTCAGACACGTGTGTCTCCGGGTACAATAAGACAGTAACCCAGCTCTGCCGTCAAAAAATTCTCTCCACATGACCAACCACACTCCATATTGCATCACATGGACATGGCCACCCCTACCCTCTTCTTCTTTATGACTCTTACCCCACCCTTCATTCATCCTCTACTCACCCCTCTCTCTCTCTTGCTCTCGTTCTCGCTCTCCCCATATATCTATATCTATATATAGATAGATAGAGTATTGTTACATGCACACAGCATATGTATACAACATTGTATGAAGAGGAAATTATTATTAATGGGTTCAAAAAAAGTAGTAGTGGGGGCAAAAAAACATAAAAGATTAGCTGAGAGTATAAAATCAAGATCTGGAGGGATGGTGAGGGTGGTTGAGAGGAAGATGGAGAAGCTTCAGAGGGTTGTGCCGGGAGGGGATGAATTGCATTCGGATCATCAGCTTCTTCTCCACACAGCAGATTACATTTTGCATTTGCGGTGGCAAGTTACTGCTTTAGAAAAGGCTCTTCTGTATTTTGAAACAAAGCAGCGGCTGCATTCCTAGGTCATCGCCAGTACCGAGTCCACTGACAATGAACGCTTAAATATTAGTTATCTTCAGTAATTCTCTCTTCATCCTTAATATTCTTGTATGCATACAAATACATTCTAGCTTAATGTTGTACTATTGATCATAGAGTGAGATGTGAATAAACATTATGGTTGTCCTGTAATTTGCTGTATTCATCAAGTCAGGTAGTAATTAGTATTTTGTAACTCCATACTCAAATTCTGTAAGTTGGTAGAAATGTTATGTGTATACACGGTAACATCATTTCTCTGAAATGAAGGGTTCATATTTGACCTTTATCTATGCATATTAGTGCGATATTAAGGCTGAGCAGTACAAACCTAGATATAGTAACCTTTTTTCAATAATTCTTTTCTTAACAGAGTTAATTTAGTGATAAAATTTAATTTAGTTTTCGAGTGGCTTTGCTTTCTCTTCCTTTTGAAACAAGAGAGTCCTTTATTGATTTTTTTATGAATATACCATATATATATATATATATATATATATATATATATATATATATATATATATATATATAACCTTAATATTCATAAAAAAGAGTCACCAAAATATGACTCTTTTATTTTTTGACAAAAAAGAGAATTAACAATAACGCATCGTGTTTTTATTTTTGTCTAAATGTATCCTTACAGAGCATATCCAAAATTTAGGTGTAAAAAAGAAAAGAAACAACCTTTTAAAAAGTGATGGGTAAAGGTGTCACTATATGAACCTTTGAGGCCTTAAAATTAAATTGTAAGATACAGAAATCCATGCAAATCAAAGTTGATCCACCTGATTTTTTGCCAACTTCCGGGTCCACTAGAAATTAGATAATTAAATTTTATAAGCTGATGCAAGGGGATATGCGCGCTGTAGCAACTTCATAGGAAGATTATTAGCATAATTAAAAATAAGAATGACTAGCTAGTGTTTTCATAAGTATTGCAGCTTGATCGAGTTAAAAAAGGCAAATGTGCAGTATTTTCGGTAGAATGGTTAGTATGACGTGTTAATATTGTATTGGTCAATTGATCATATGTGATAAGTATTCAAGTGAAAAGTGGAGATTGTTAAAAAATTTCATATAAATTGTTGAGATTATTGGGATATTTCATACGAATCCCACATCAGAGTAGGTTAAGGTAAGGAAGTCGTCTAATATATTTATTGGGTTAGTCTATACAGGTGTGTAATGAATTGATGTAGGATTGTGCAATTCCCGTACACCATTTTTCAGCTGATTGAGGCTTAAATTAATTTTGCGCAAGAGTAGTCTACTAGTGTTGTTCCATCATACACTCCAAAACCAATATTCTTTACAAATGAGAAACCAAATGGTACCATAACATCCCCCATTTGACAAATTCCAGGGGCCGGCGCCAAAAATTTTAAATGTTAGCTTTTGGCAGGCCTTCTAGTTAGTCTTGAAATCTTCTATTTCATGCACAATAACATTGTAAGTTCAGCCAACTGGCAATGTAACATGACAACAATTTCCCAACATTCTTACTTGCATCCTCTCCTGGCTGTATATTGCCGGTCATTCAATCAAACCAAATTGTTGAAAGCAGAAGAAGCTTGGGACACTTGAAAAAATTTCTGCAATGTATCGAGTACCTTTTTGGCTAGCCCTTGCTCCGTTTCTGCTCTTCTCAATGGCTAACTCAGAAGAACATGGCGTGAAGATGGCCCTAGTTGAATTCATGGGAAAACTCTCTCCTGGGAACGCGCAAAGAGGCGCGAATTGGGGTTGGAATGCAACTTCAGACCCCTGCATCGACAAGTGGGAAGGGATTACCTGTGACAACAGTCTAAAATTTGTGAAAAAGATTGTTCTTAACGAATTTAATCTTACTGGAGTTCTTGATGCTGATTCCCTCTGCGTGACCAGTACACTTTTTGTCCTGAGTCTGCAGAAAAACAATATTGTCGGGGACTTGGCTGAAGAAATATCAGGCTGCAAAAACCTGACTCACTTGTATTTAAGTGGCAACCATTTCTCGGGCACAATTCCTAGCTCTGTCTCCCGGTTGAGTAATCTGAAAAGGTTTAATGTATCATATAACCAATTCTCTGGAGAATTGCCTGATTTGTCAAAAATCTCAGGATTGTTAACTTTCCTGGCTGAAAACAATCAGTTTAGTGGAGAGATAACTGCATATGATTTCTCTAACCTTGTTCAATACAATGTTTCCAACAACAATCTGAGTGGTCCGATTCCTGATGTTGATGGCCGTTTCAATGAAAGCAGCTTTTCAGGTAATCCCGGTTTGTGTGGGAAACCACTGTCAAATGTTTGTCCACCACCTCCCGGAAAGAAATCAAAAAATTCATGGAGTCGGTATCTTATTTACTCTGGATTTGCCATTCTTGGATTGATTGTGGTGCTTATCGTTGGCTACAAGGTGATTAAGAAAATAAAATCTAAAGACGATAAGACCAATGCCACAAATAAGGCAGATGATAGTGATTCTTCCAGCGAGTTTAAGAATGGAGGAAACAGGTCCGAATTTTCATTGACATCTGCCGAAAGTGGAAAGGCTTCGGCATCACTTGTAGTTCTTTCTAGTCCAGAGGTAAATGGGCTGAAATTTGAGGATTTGCTTCGAGCCCCAGCAGAATTGCTTGGTAGGGGAAAGCACGGAAACCTCTACAAGGTCACACCTGATGGCGGATTGACCCTTGTTGTGAAAAGGATAAAGGATTGGCGGATTTCTAAGGATGATTTCAAGAAAAGGATGCAGATAATAGGCCAAGTGAAGCATCCAAAAGTTCTTCAAATGGTTGCCTATTATTGTTCCAAGGAAGAGAAGCTATTAGTGTATGAATATCAGCAAAATGGAAGTCTCTTCAGTCTTCTACATGGTAAATTTGCATTCTCATTCCAGTACTGTCTATCTTGAACTGCTATAAATCTACCCTCTCAAAACCGAGGCCTGATTTGATTGAACTAATTTGAAAAGTCCCCAACAGCTCCTAGACAAGTATCTTAATTGCATCATTCTATAATTTCAGGATCCCAAAATGGACAATTATTTGACTGGGGAAGCAGATTCAACATTGCATCTGGCATTGCTGAGGCTTTGGCTTTCATGCACGAGGAGCTTCGTGCCGATGGGATTGCTCATGGTAACCTAAAATCGTCAAACATTTTGCTGGACGATAATATGGATCCATGTATCAGTGAATATGGTGTAATGGTGGTTGAAAATCATGATCCCAATGGTGGCCCCACCTTCAATGTGGACATTTATGGATTTGGTGTGATTCTTCTGGAGTTGCTAACAGGAAAGGTAGTACAGAATACAGGGTCTGATTTGGCTGAATGGGTGCATTCAGTGGTTAAAGAAGAATGGACTGTTGAAGTGTTTGATAAGTCCCTCATTTCGGAAGGTGCAAGCGAAGAGAGGCTGGTGAATCTGTTGCAGGTGGCTTTGAAGTGCATAAATGCCTCACCAGATGCTAGGCCAAGTATCAAGCAAGTCGTAGAAATGATATACTCTATAAAGGAAGAAGAAGAGAGATCCCTTAGTTATTGATGCGTGATGAAAGTTTGTTTTCAGAGACATTACTGTAAAAATTGAAATCCCTTTGCAGCTACTTGTTTTGATTTTAATCTATTTCTAATGCAATAATTGAATGATTATATTCAAGTGAACATATCTTGTATCATAGTAATTCATTAAAAGCAATATATATATAAAATAGTACTATCTTCTCTGTGGAAATTCTAATGAGGGTTATAAAAAATTCTGGGTAAATCATGGAGTATGTTAAAGCCAATGTTCCAACATATACATACTCGTGTAAACCTGTGGAGGAAAATGTTTGGACCAGAGGCTTTCACAACAAAATAAGAGTTCACAAGGACATTGAATAATACATTCAAAAAACAACTTTTCTTTAAATCAAAATCAAGAAAACTTATGAGAGGAGATGTTTTAATAGGGTATAAGCTATGTCCTAATCTCACAAAGTCCCACTGTTTAGACCTATTAACAAAATAGAGTATAAACATGTAATAGTTAGAATATATATATTCTTTTATATTTAATTCCAGGTTATGGAGACTTGAATTTATTTATTTTTTATTATTATAAATCATTTACACGTATCAAAAAAATATCATATAAATGTATATTTATGCGTGTCATTTTAGCTCGGGAGATACAAGTTATAAAACTCAAATATTACCTTTTTTTCCATTAAATTTAGGGGGTGTTTGATAAAAATTAAATAAATCTGAATCTGAATCTGAATGAGCTAAATCTGAATCTGAATGAGTTGAATCTGAATCTGAATGAAAAAAACTGTTTGATAATTGACATGTCTAAAACATCTGAATGACAAAATTTTATTATTTTACCCCCTCTAAAAATATTCAAAATTATTATAAATTTATTTAATATTACTTAATATAATAATTAATATTTTTTTAAATTTTTTTATTTTTTATTTTTTATTTTTTTTTATTTCGTTCCGTTTAAAAAATATGACTTAACCATTTAACTCAAAAAATCTAATTCAGCTCTAAACAAACGCCGCCTTACTTTAATTATGACGAACGGAACGGGTTGGGAAAAAAAAAATTACACTCCGAACATCAGTAGGATTTGTGTGAGAGACAAATATACACCGGTTAGCATCAGCTGGACAAAAGCCAAAATCACCTCCTCAAACCCAAAAAACCCTGCCTCTGTTTCTCAAAAACTCAAATCGCGCATGCAACTTTCTTTCTCATTCTCCCAAAAACCCTTATTTCGCTTCACAATGGGTGTGGAAGAGAGACCCACATTGACGGTAAAAGTCTCAAATATCCCCAGAACCGCCATAGCCAAAGAGCTCTTCGACTTCTTCGAATCCATTATCGGCAAAGGCTCTGTCTTTGCCTGCGAAATTTTCTCTGACCACAAGAACTGGAAGGCTAGAGACTCTGGCAGAGTTCAGTTCGAAACCCTAGACTTTAAATCCACCGCCATAACTCTCTTCCAACAGGGCAAACTCGTTTTCAAGAGTTTCAATCTCTCTCTCTCCTCTTCATTCGATGATATCATTTTTCGACCCGCGGATTCCCAAAACCGGGTCGAGAAGGGTGTTCTGAACGCTGGGCTATTGGCAGCAGATCTTGATACAAAGGGGTCACTGTCTGAAAATGACAGCCTTTGCATGTGTGTTTTGGAGACCTGGGAAGGCGTCAGAACTTGGATTATGCCTGAAAGGCAGTGTTTTGAATTCTGGGTGAATCACAATGGGGTGTCTTATAAGTTGGAGGTACAGTTTGGTGATGTTTTGGAGACATCCAGGTGTTGTTTGAACGGTGGAACGGAGCCCAATGCAATTCTTTTGAAGGCAAGGATACCATTTTCTGTGATTCATTCCCTTCCAAAGTCAATTTTGTTTGAATTTTTGATAATGGGGTTTTCGGTTTTCTTGATGCTTCTGATGGTAAATTTAGATGTGAAGTTATAGTTTTTATGTGTTAGGCGACTGTTGTGTAAGTTTGTCTTCATTTCCTTGTGTGATTGTGCGAGTTCCTTTAGATTGATTTGATTGTAATTGCCATACTTGTTGAGCTCTTGGCTTATGCATACTCATTTTATTTTATTGGCAACTAATCTCTTCAATTGGTAGTATGATTTGCAGAATTTTAGTGGATTCATTTAATACATTACACCCAAAATTTACGAAATCAAAAAAATTATAAAATCAGTTGGGTCAATTGACCCCAGTTCATTGGCTTCAGCTTTGTCCCTGCTTGTTCATGAGTCAAATTTCTTTGTGATGAGTTCTATTTCTATTAAGACAAATTCACATTTGACTTGTAAGTATCCAGCTGCCCCTTAAGTCTTTCAAAACATGTTTTGTGAATCTTTGGTTCTTTGTGCAACTAGATTTGATGTTAGTTACCTCTTCTCAACTGAAAGCTTTACACCTTTGTCTTCAACATTACCTTTTTCCCCAGCTGTATCCTGCGGAGAATATTATTTACTCCCTTTTACATTAAAGTTTACATACAAGTTTAATAATATCTTGAGCTAACTTATTTTATTTTTACTCTATTACTTTTCAGCTCAAGTATGCACCAAAAATATATCAAAAAGTTTCTGGGCCCAATGTTGCTTCTAAGTTCAGTGCTGATCGGTACCATGTTTGCAAGGAGGATTTTGAGTTTCTCTGGGTTCGAGCAACAGATTTTTCCAATGTGAAGTCTATTGGACAATCTTCTGCATTTTGTTGGGAAATGGAAGATTGGTCCTCAGCTTTAGATACCTTTTCCAAATTGCCATTTTATAAGAAAGAGTTGACTAAATTAATTATGGAAGAAGGTGGAGAATTTCATTCTTCATCTGAGCTTAATCCACTTGTAAGATGCCAACCAGATTCTAAATTATCATATGAGATCCTTTACCAGCTGAATTCCCTTGTTCACACTCACAAACTTAGTCTCGCTGCTGTGGATCCTGATCTGATTGAGATCCTCAACAGTTTAGATATAGACTCTGGTATGGTGATTCTTCAGAAAATGCATAAATTGCAGCACACTTGTTATGATCCCATGCGATTTATCAAAACCCAATTACATATTCTGAGGAAAAATGAGAAGAATCTTCCTTCATCAGCTAATAGCAAATTAACAAATAATAATATCATGAGATGTCATAGAGTTCTCGTTACGCCATCAAAGATATACTGCTTGGGTCCTGAGCTTGAAACCTCCAGTTATGTTGTGAAGAACTTTGCTTCCTATGCTTCAGATTTTCTAAGAGTAACTTTCGTTGAAGAAGATTGGGGTAAGCTTTTTTCTCATACTGTTTCCACAAGCATTCAGCAAGGTATATTTTCTAAGCCTTGTAGGACTAGTATATATCATCGGATATTATCTATTCTCCGAGAGGGAATTGTTATTGGAATGAAAAGATTTCAATTTTTGGCTTTCTCGGCTAGTCAGCTCCGTTCAAATTCTGTGTGGATGTTTGCTTCAAATGAGCATGTGAAAGCAGAAGATATCAGAGAATGGATGGGCTGTTTCAACAAGATTCGCAGTGTCTCAAAATGTGCTGCAAGGATGGGACAATTATTTAGTTCTTCCATGCAAACCCTGGATGTGCCAGCACAACAAATGGAGATTATTCCTGATGTTGAAGTCGTCTCTGATGGTGTCGGATATTGCTTCTCTGATGGCATTGGAAAAATTTCTCTTGCTTTTGCCAGGCAAGTTGCTCAGAAGTGTGGACTGGGTCATACACCCTCAGCATTCCAGATTCGATATGGTGGCTACAAAGGTGTCATAGCTGTTGACCGTAATTCTTTCCGCAAGCTTTCTTTACGTAGTAGTATGCTTAAATTTGAGTCACAAAACAGGATGCTTAATGTCACTAGCTGGAGTGAGTCTATGCCTTGCTACTTGAATCGAGAGATTATTTCCCTTTTATCTACATTGGGAGTGGAGGATCAGGCTTTTGAAGCTTTGCAAGACATTCAACTACGTCTTTTGAAGAAAATGTTGACTAATAAAGAGGCAGCATTAGACATTCTGGAGAACTTGGGTAAGAGTGATGTTAAAAACGTTCTAGTAAAGATGTTACTTCAAGGTTATCAGCCAAATGCAGAACCATACCTCTCAATGATGCTTCAATCACATTATGAGAACCAGCTTTCTGATCTAAAAGGCAGATGCAGAATTTTTGTTCCCAAGGGCCGCATCCTAATTGGATGCTTGGATGAAACTGGCATTTTAAACTATGGCCAGGTGTATATCCGAGTAACCATGACTAAGAGAGAGCTTGAATGTGGTGAGCAGAAATTCTTTCAGAAAGTGGATGAGACAACCTCTGTACTGATTGGGAAGGTTGTAGTTACAAAAAATCCTTGTCTACATCCTGGGGATATCAGAGTCCTTGAGGCTGTCTATGACGTGTTACTAGAGGAGAAGGGATTGGTCGATTGCGTTGTTTTTCCTCAAAAAGGAGAAAGGTAAGGGAGTGCTTATAAAGTTCTATATTTTTTCATTTCATTTTGTTACAAGTTTATACCAGATTACTGTTCCTATGTTGTGATAGTTGTACCTGAAAGAACAAATAAGAGGGATTTAGTTGGTTCACGAGAAATTTTCACTCCCCACTTCTCTCTCTTCAGGGAAAAAAGAGAAATGGTTTCCTGAAAGAACAAATAAGAGGGATTGAGTTGCCTTCTATTTGTGATATTATCAAACCTTCTTTTGCAAAAGATTTAATAAAGAAGGAATTTGGAAAAGCTTATTGTCTAATTTGCTAATTTATTACATTCATAAATAGAGACTATTTTGTTGTTACTATCTCAATGGTTGTTATAATTTACTCCTTGATTGTGCTTTCCTTGTTACACTTTAAGAGTGATGTACTTCATCATCATTACGTTAAATGTTTTCAAGTACTTGTTAAGAAAATTACAAACATGTGAACATTATATCATTAGTTGTTTGTCAAGTTTAGCTTAAAATTAAATGTGATTTGGAACTTCAGTTGTAACCCAAATTGCTTCAAGTGCGAGTACTTTTTTAAGTAATCTGCACATTGTTATGTTAATATCTTCTTACTTTCTACTCTTATCATTATATTGTCAAATAACTTTATTTTCTAGCATCTGTATCTGTATTATGTTTGCTAAATCATAGCCAAACCAAATCAAGCTGAAGAGAATGGATTTGGAGTTCAATTAATGTTATTGGCACAAGTACGCCAAGGTTTTCTTTGGCAAATATATTCATCCTAACAATGATAATGTCTTTCCTTCAGGCCTCATACAAATGAATGCTCTGGTGGTGATCTTGATGGTGACCTATATTTCATAAGTTGGGATGATAATCTCATTCCACGTCGAACTATACCTCCCATGGACTACACTGGGCGAAGACCGCGCCTGATGGATCATGATGTGACCTTAGAGGTAGTTTAAAGCTAAATTATGTCATTAATGCTAATAATAGTCTGAGATAATTATGTTGTTAAAAGTTAAAATTCTCCGTTTATTGATTTTGTAGGAAATTCAAAAGTTTTTTGTTGATTATCTAATCAATGATACTTTGGGTACAATCTCTACTGCACATTTGGTACATGCAGACCTTGAGTCAGATAAAGCCATGAGTAAAAAATGCCTTCAATTGGCAACTCTTCACTCTATGGCGGTTGATTTTGCAAAGACAGGAGCACCCGCTGAAATGCCCAGGGCTTTAAAACCAAGGATGTTTCCCGATTTCATGGAGAGGTGGGACAAACCAGCTTACACTTCTCAAGGAGTTTTGGGCAAACTTTATCGTGCTACTGTTGAATCTATAGTGCATGAGGATTCGGACTCTGTTTGTTCAAAGAATATCATCCAAGACGCTTATGATCATGATCTTGAAGTAGATGGTTTTGAAGCCTTCCTTGAAATTGCAGAAGAACACAAAGGAGTGTACTTGAATAAACTTACCACCTTGATGAATTACTATGAAGCTGAGAGTGAAGTTGAAATACTGACAGGTAATTTACAAAGGCGGTCAACATATTTACAACGAGATAATCGGAGATACGGAGAAACAAAGGATCGTATTTTGGTGTCAATTAAGAACCTGCGTAAGGAGGTCAAAGGGTTATTTGACAGTAGTTGCGAGGTGCAGGAGCACCAGAAGTTGGCATCTGCGTGGTACTATGCAACTTATCACCCAATTCAAACTCGTATTAATTGTCTTGGTTTTCCATGGATTGTGGGTGATATTTTGTTGGATATCAAGTCTGTCAAAAGCCGCAAGTCCTGGAGCATAGTTTGTGTGTAAGTTGTATTTTAAGCTAAACTACAGTAGAAGGCAGCAGCAGGCTATGTAATCAATTTTGTTTGTTTTGTGGCTTAAAGTTGGCAACTGATGGAGTAGTGTTTAATATTAGTAGTTAGGAATACAGCAGCTCAGTCGCAGTCGGAACATTAGGTTAAATTTTGAAGGACTCCGTCCGACCCATAATTAAATATTTTCAAAAAATGGAGAAGAAAATATTCTCCTTTAATTCCTTTCTCCTCCATAACCCTATTACTTAACCCAAGTTTCTTCAACTTTTTATTATTATTATTTTAATTAAATACTTTTTCATATCTTAACACATGCTATAGGGCTTTCAATTCAATGTATGATTTCAATTTCTGTAGCATGTGGCATAACATAACAATGGAAGAACCAACTTTACAGAAATATATTGAGTTGCCAAATAATATAATTTAAAGTTAGTTGACAAATAGAATAAAATATCGATACACTTACGATCTCGTCTACGTGTCAGTATTTTATCAATTAATTGACCAAATTATTTCAAAATAAACTTCATACTGATCACTTCTCACAATTCTACCGCATACCAAAAACTTCAATTAAATTTCTAAAAGTAAAAGATGAATTCAGTTGTTGGGGGAGGGACATTGCTTTTCCCCAAACTATACTACTAATATCCTATCTATACATCATTTTACATCAAATTTGCAAGAATTTCACTATCTCTCGTTTATTTATTTATACACCCAAAAAAATCTGTCTTCACAAATTCATATGACGCGCCTGTTTACGTCATCGTTCCTCGCCTGTAGCAGACCACCGCTAATTCACAAACTCGAGCGCACCAACGAAACTTAAACCTATCATCATCACCCTCAGCTGAAACTCGGCCCATCCTTTCCGAGATCCATCGATCCTTTGGCCATCGCGGGAACCGTAGCGTACCGAGAAGAGAAATTCCGAAACAGATAATCATCAGCTTCCTCCAAATTCCCACTCTGTCCGGGTCCTTCATCAAAATTGAGGGCGTAACTCAGAGGATCGTACTGGAATTTCGAACTCTTATTATTACCTCCTCCACCCAATCCACTCTTATTCCTATTAAACCGGCGTATGAAGGTTTTCCACTTAGGACCGGCGACGATCTCAGACCACTCCCGGAGCTTCTTCAGAGAGTTGATTCCTCTGGTCCACAGCCCAACTAATCCGACGGCGGGAGATGATCGGTCGGAATATGGTATGCAGAAACAGCATCGTCTCTTGGCGAAGAGCATTTCTGATGCGTCTTCGTTCGATTCCACATCTATAATCGGAGAAAATTCACGTCTCCCCATCATGATTCGGCTTTTAAATAGCAGGAACCAAGCTCCTCGCACAAAAAACCTAACCCTAACCCTGTCCCTCCTCTACCTCAATTATTTATGGTTGAAGATAAATAAAATAAAATATAAATAGGAGTATTAAGAGATGTAACGGCAGGCAACAGCAGGGGAGGGGCTGACCGTGACCGAAAAATGCCGGTTCGGGAGATATGAGTGTACGCCTAATGGGTATTCTTATTATTATGTAGTATTACGGGTTGTGTATGAGTTCGATGAGAATAATCAGAGAGAGTTTCTTTTTTTAGTCATTGCCTCGGTGTATGGGTGGGGTCCATCGACAGATTGGCTATTAAAAGCGGGTCCCATTCCCATATGGAGGAGCAGGTGCAGTGCAGGAAAAGACCAAATCTGGTTAGTCAATACGTCACTAACCTTATCTACTCATTACTCATTAATGTGAGTGTCCTATGTTTTAGACAGTTTTAAATTTTTATTAAGTAATTTCTTATAGTAGTTTTTAATATTAGTATTCTCTTTTTTTCAATAAAATGTAAAAATAATATAGATAATTAATATTATATTTAATAATATATTATAATTATTTTTTTAATATTTGTACACAATTTTAAAATGTTTTAAAAAGAGATGGAGGGAGGGAGGGAGTACATTACAATTAGGGAATATAGTAAAAATTGATAATTTTCAAAAGACTAATTTTATAGTATTAAATTATGAAAGTGGCAACCATCTTCTTGCGCATGAGAATGAAAATTGAAATTTACTGATACTTTCTTTACAAACTAGCAACTCCTTTTAACTCGTAAGAGTTGAAAATCTTGTTCAGAATTATCCAATCTGACTTGCTTGGGGTTGGGGTATTCCTTTCCTTTGGAAATCAAGTGCAATACGGCCCGAATCAATGTGCTGTCAACAAATTGGCTCTCCTCACTCCAATTCCAGACAAAAACAAGGAATAATTTACATACTTGTGCGCAGGGGGGTTGAGCTAATTATAATATTTTTGTAAAATATTATGTATACTTTAAATTAAGAATATTTTTGTATTTGTATTTAGAATTAGTTTGTAATTTTTTTTTATCCCTTCCAAGTTTAATTTTTCTATTAAATTGTCCCCTTAAATTTATTAATTTATATATTTATCATGTCCTTATACCTATAAAAAAAGAAAAAAAAAATACAGTAAAAACAGCTGTCTATGTTGTCCGCCCCTGCTTGTGTGGCTTATGTCTGCAGCATAGGTTGGATAAGTAGGAGTAAAAAATCTGAGCTCGCCCACAATTTTATGACAATTGGGTTTTTAAGAACCCGTCCAACCCATGGTTTGTCCAAATTTAATTTCAGTGGCTTAAGTTTATATTTTAATTTACATATAGTAGTATATTTTTAAAAATAATTACAAAAATCATATACCTATAAAATAATTACAAAAGTATTATACTTTTTTGTTTTTATTTTCAATCTTAACATAATTAAAGGTCTTTAAATTAAGGGATTAATATATAATGACTGACATGACAATATCAGTGTAATTAGAATTCCTTAATTTAGGGGATTAGTTTTGGTAGGTGTCATTTTCTCTCTTATCTCCTCTTACTGCCATTTTATGTACGCCACTGCAATTCTATTCTTCTATTTTCATATTTAAAGACAAAAGCTGAAGAGAGAAGATGAAGACGACATTATGCCATTTTCTCTCTCATTTTCTTTTATTCTGTCATTTTTTCTTCAAAAGATGAAGACGCCATTTCTGCCATTTTTGTATAAAAGATGAAGACGCCATTTCTTTCATTTTCTTTTATTCTGCCATTTTTTTCTCTCTCTTTCATACTTCCAATTGTTCTTCATATTTTTTTGTACTCTGTTTTTGTAAGTACTTCTATTTTACCTCTCTCTCTCTCTCTCTCGAGCACCAGTTTTTAAGGGTTTCTCTTTAATTTCATTCATTTGGGGTTTATGATCTTAATTTTATGCAAAATGTGCGTTTGATTATGAATTTATGATCACTTTTTTTGTTGATTGGTGTTTACCTTAGTATAAAAGTTTGGTTACCTCAGTATAAAAGTTTGGTAACCAAACTTTTATACTAAGGTAACCAAACTTTTATACCAAGGTAACCAAACTGTCATACCAAGGTAACCAATCCACCTCCACACCATCAGTTTTTTCATAGTGCAGTTGGTAACCAAACCTTCACACCAAGGTAACTAAACATTCATACCAAGGTAACCTTGATATAAATGTTTCGTTACCTTGGTATGACAGTTTGGTTACCTTGGTATAAAAGTTTGGTTACCTTAGTATAAAAGTTTGGTTACCTTAGTATAAAAGTTTTGGTTACCTTGGTATAAAAGTTTGGTTACCTTAGTATAAAAGTTTGGTTACCTCAGTATAAAAGTTTGGTTACCTTGGTAATTACCAAGGTTTGGTTACTTTGGTATAAAAGTTTGGTTACCTTAGTATAAAAGTTTTGGTTATCTTGTTATAAAAGTTTGGTTACCATGACATTACTAACAATCTTCTCCTCTGCAGTATCTTGAGAATTTCCTTTTACTACCAGAAAATGGTTGCTCCCGCCACTACCGCCCAAGCCTCCACCCCCACTGTCTCTGTAGCCACCACTTGAGCCACCACCGCCATCTCCGCCACTACCGCCATTGTTACCTCCTCCATAGCCATCACCGCCGCCTCTAAAGCCACCATTACCACCTCCTCCGACGCTTTCACCTCCTCCAAAGCTTTCACCTCCTTTGAAAATTGCCTTCGCCACCTCCTGCAAAGTACAAAATTTGTGCAGTCTTTCCTATAAAATTTGAATTTGAATATTTGAATTTGAATTTATTTTTGTGGTTAGATCCCAGATATTTAAATTTGAATGATTAGTTATGGCAGATATTTCTCTTTAATTTTAGGTTTCCTTATTAATATGAATTGCGTTATTTTTGTAATTATTTTGTGTATGTTTTATTTTTGTAATTACTTTCTAATTGTTGTATATTAGTGTTAAGGACCCTTATATTTTTATAAACCTACGAAATTTGAACCCGCCCAAATTATACATATCTATATAGATAGATAGATTAATATATCAATATATTTTAACATTTCTTTTATATTCATTGCGTTTTATTATTTATTACTATTATAAAAAAAAAGTTACATTGTTTAAGAAACAAGGAGTAAGAACCCTTTTTTATTTAAAAAAATAGAGAAATTCAAAACTTGCCTCATCCATTATTATGTATTTCCTATTTTTTTCAAAAGTAGTTATTAAATTAGTCAATAAAATATCTATCTTTCAACAATTTATGAATACCAACTAATATTTTTTGACGAACTAAATTAATTATAATTTTAATAGTTTCCCATCCAAATCTGTCCCGCCCAACCCAACTCAACCCCAACCCAACCCAACGTGTTGATACCTGGGCAATGAATGAATGAAAGACAAACCCAACCCGACTTTTAAACCCGTTCAACTGATGCCCAACAAATTTTGTGTGGGTTGGGAGTGGGATAAACCCAATTTTGTGTGGGGGCAAGAGAGCTGCTGAATAAACCATTACAAAACTCCTCAAGAAAGCAACAGCGACACCAGGATTAATTAGATATTTACGCTCTGTTTTTGAGTTTTAAAATAGATAAAAAAAAAAGAAATAGATAGAAAATTTAAGTTTGTTTTTCTAATTGTTATGTTTCTGAATTTTTTAATAGAAAACTTTGGCCACTTTTCCTGCTAAAATTTTCTGTCCAAAATTAGCCTGATTTAGACGGAAAAGAAATTGGAATAAGTAATATTTTTATAATTCCCATATTATCCTCAACTTTTAATATAATAAATTTTAAATTACAACTCATGTCCTCAATTTTAAATTTTCTATTAAAAACTCAGAAACAACACAAAGAAAAACTTCAAGTTTTCTATTCTTTTCTTTTCTGTTCTAATTTAAGTTTTCTATTCTTTTCTTTTCTGTTCAAAACTCAGAAACAGAGTGTTAGAGTGGTGAAATTAAATTTATCTGGTTTAATTGAAATAGTCCTAGCTAAAAAAACATCGACGTTATAGGCCGGCCACTTGTAAATTGGCTGGAGTTTCTACAAAAGAGTCTTACCGACCGGTATGTAAATTGGAAATAACTAACTAATAGAAGATGTTTTACAAAACATGAGCATGTTCTCTGTAAATTACTAGTATTCTAGTATTGTTTTTGGTCTTTTTCCTTGAAAATAAGTGAGAACCAATTCCTTCAATAATATCAAACACTTTATATTACTAGTATTCTATTATATATATATATATATATATATATATATATATATATATATATATATATATATGATATATGTTGCGTATCAAAATGAACACCTCCCCTCCCCTCCCCTCCCCCTAACAAGAAAATTATTCAAAAATTCAACATTGATGAGAACCAAATTGGCCGACTAAAGTATAAAAAGATAGACAAAAAAAAATACAAAATTTCTTGCTAGTGTAACACTGTAATACTATTTTCAAACTATGAAATACAGGTAGATGACACGGCCTATAGGAAAACAACCGCTTCGCATCTTCATTAAGCAAGTCTGAAAGTGAGGTGAACAAAATAGCAAAAAATTACGCCTTTTCCACAAATTAATTTATGTAATACTACTTACTACAATGGCAAGAAAATATCCCTCCCTGCTTCGATTCGAGGGCATAACCTTGTTGACTTTTGAAGAGGTTGTAAGTCATGAGAAGATAAAGATCCCTTCATCATCTTATGTGAATTTCTTAAATGTCAATCTCACATGACCAGGTAAGGTAACAAAAGGCAGCAGCAATTCCAAGATTGTGTAACTCATGAGAAGGTAACAACTTCACTAATTTTCACCATACATGCATACAAACTTTCAAGTGTTCATCTTATGTAATTAACACCCAACAAAACATGTCAATATACTACTAATATTTTTGCTGCCCAATTAGCATGAAAATTAACTATTCTCTCCAACTCAAAATAATTGGAGCTCATTTACAATAATAAGAATAAGCCAGCAGCTTTCTTAAAAAGTCCTCATAGTCCTAGATAACAAAATTTTCAAGAACCAAACATAAGCCAAAAGGCATTCTTAATCACTCGCATATTCCCACTCAGATTCATCAAATAAACCAAACCACTATTATACAATCATATAGCATCATCATAATAGCTAAAAATACTAATCACTTCAATTCAGCACAACTATAAACCAGATAATCAACATCACAAACCCCTAAACCCACTGCAGTATTGAAAATAACACTAAACCCTTGATGAATCCCAAACTTACATCGGAATAGATCTTCCCTTGCCCCCGCCGTGAACATACCAAAACACTCTTCCAGCCTCATCAGAATTCCCCTTATCTATTGCAATGCCCCCAAAAATAGCACGAAAGGTGCCGCAGACCAAAGCGGGAGCGGTCGAATTAGTCCTTCTAGAAACCCTAACTATCTTATGCAACTCTAACTGCATTCCATCAAGATCACACGACCCCTCCACTTTTGAAATCTCTGCAATCCTACGGTTCAGAATTTTCGCCGATATATCAATATCGATGGTAAGCGAGGTGAGAGAAACCGAAGTCTCGATCACGCTCGCGCCCAAAACGCTCAGTGCTTTGTTGTTCTCCTCCGAGAACGAAGAGTGAGTCATTGCTCGGCGAAGCAGATCAATGCGCTGAAATTTATAACTGAAAACAAAGAGAGAGAAATTAACAACTTTTACCAAAGTTGGGTTAGTGATAAAATTGAGAGTTTAAAAGAGTAATATGGACTTGCTTAATTTGGTTTTGGAGGGTTTCGAGTGCCACAGAGAATGGGGATGATTTGAAGCTGCCTACGTGGAGCGATTTCGCTTGAACGGAATCCTGCAAAGATATATAATTTCATATGATTAGGGTTTTAACTTTTAAGAGGCAGGCAGGGTTTTGGAAGTTACCAGAAGAGGACAGTAGATTAGGAAGGCGAGGAAGATGAAGAAAACCAATTCGCGGGAAGGCATTGTTTGCTTGGATTTCTTTCTTTCTCCCTCTTCACTCTGCTGCGGTAGTGTTTATTTATTAATAGTAAAACCTTTTATCTATTCATTATTTGGTACGTCTTTTTTATAAGAACGAACACCATCTTTTGGATCAGGATCCACTCTATTCCAATTTAGAAGGAGAGTTTCAATTTAAAAGTCTAGATTAAAGTTATTAGATCAAAGTTATTAGATCTAAGATTTCTAAGTTATCATCTCATTTAAAAGTTAATAATTTAATTCTAACTATCTCATTTAAAATTTATTAACTAACTCTAGTCACTCCATTTAAAAACTACTGATCTAACCATAACCATTAATTTAATATAACACTAATATATTATTATTATGTCTCTCATTAGTTTTTTAATAATTATTATTTTATTATTATTATTATTATTATTATTATTATTATGAGCATTATAACTTTTAAATGAAATGACAACTTCTTAATTTTATATTTAATAACTTTAAATCTAATCCTTTTAAACGATGACTCTCTATTTCAATCGAAATGTGTAGGATCCTGATCCCACTTTTTTGTACAGACAGTTTGTTATCAATAAAGTGCAAACAACTAGTGACATCACTTTTAATTAATCGGTCAAAATTTACTTTATATTAATCACTCTCGTTTAGACAATATATGAAGAGTCAGTCATTTGTATTATATTATTCACGTTTGGAAGCGAAGCACTCTGCAGTTTTGTTATGCATACTGGAGTGGACCGGACCGGACCTCTTTCAATTTCAAGAATGCTGGGGTTAGTTTAAATTGACAAAATTGCTGATTGAATTTTTAGCATTGCATCTGATCTGGAAGTTCTAACTTAGCTTTGGGCCTATCATAATGCTTGGGCTATTGGGATTGGTTTAATGTTTTTTCTGATTAAAAAGTCTTGGCGGACAGGTTTTATAGACAGAAAAATTGGACAGGTTCCAATTTTATTTTTTATTTTTATTGTTTTTTACTTGTCATTCTAAAAATATATATAGTATTTATTTTAACAGGAATTTTTATAAAATATAGTGTTTTAGGTGTAATTTGGATGCATATACAAAAATAGGGTTATACAGACTGTATAACCCTGTTTTTGTATATGCATCCAAATTACACCTAAAACACTATATTTTGTAAAAATTCCTCTTGTAATAAATACTATACATTTTTTGAGAGTCACAAGTAAAAACTAAAATAAAATAAAAAACTGTCCCATTTTCCTGTCCATCGCCTGTCCGTGTAGAACTACTCTTTTCTGATTCATCTTTAATTATTTGTGTAAGACCCCAACTTTTATAAATAAAGAAGAATTTTCTATAAATATCATTTTTGAATATTATGGAGTTAATTTGATATAATGTTATAGTTGTGGGTAATATTTATAAATTTTACAAAGTACGCAAGTTGTTATATAATATTCGATTGGTCGGGGAATATTCGTTTTAACAGGGAATATTCGTACAACGACACAATCATTGGTGGACCCCATAACGGAATTATTGTCGGATTGAGAAAACGACAAAAATATTTTATTAAAAATAACGGCGAAAATTTTACCATTGTTACTGTTGAACTACTCGGTAGTAAAAGTACAGTAATACGTGTGGTTGCATAGTAGCACACAGTATTGATTATTAATGCTTATGTGAGAAGTCACTCAGTTTGATTCAATTATTGTCAGTTAATAATATGAATTATTTAGCGATAATGACGTTTTGTTTTATTCGTATTATTAACGTAATAAAACAGAAACATCTTTTTATATAAAACAGAATACTTTATTAAAGTTATTCTATAAATAGAATATATTATATTTTATTTAAAAGATTTTTCTTTAGATATGGACCGTCAGATTAAAGTAATCAATCTGGACCGTTCATGGATTAGTTACTATGTATTCTATTTTTCTATAAATAGCAGCTCATTCCTTCATTATTTCTTACGAATTCACTGAACTCTAGAGAGAGAAACTATAGAGAGAAACTATAGAGAGAGAGAAGAAGAGTATTCTGCTACTTAACTACTTCCTTATTTCAGCTCGTCTTTAAAACGGTAAGGGGTGTTATTCTTTCTTATTCATGAAGAGAACTGTTGTTATTCCATTTCTTATTATTCTGTTGGAATAACCTGTATACGCGGTCTACCCTATACTTGGTGACATTCTTCTATTATTCTGTTGGAACATCCTGTCTGTGTGTTTTACACCGGACCTGGTTCCGTTTTTATTATTATTCTGTTGGAACATCCTGTCTGTGTGTTTTACACCGGACCTGGTTCCGTTTTTATTATTATTCTGTTGGAACATCCTGTCTGTGTGTTTTACACCGGACTTGGTTCCATTATTAATTATTCTGTCGGAATATCCTGTCTGTGCGTTTACGCCGGACCTGGTTCCATTATTTATTATTCTGTTGGAATAACCTGTTTGTGCGGTCTATCGCATGCATGGTGATTTCTTTTGTTATTCCATTCTTTATTGTACTCAATTGGTTAAGTTTTGACTTCTATACTCCATGAAATTTGTGGAATATCCTTGATAATTGCGTTTCATCCAGTATCTTTTCATGAAAATATTCTTCTAAGTATTCTTGAATTTTACTCCACAAAGCAGTATCATGTTGACAATTTGGACGTTGTTAATTCTTGGATAAATTAATTCTTGAACTTGTTTTATTGAATTCTTATATCATTGTCATCATCCTCATGTTTATAAAATGTTGAAAGTCATCTGTGGCCTGTAGTGCATAGATGGACTTGGTATGATTATGACCAGGGATTATTCGGTATAATCATGACCGTAATGTTACAAATGATGTGGTAAAAGTCCTCATTGGCCCGTAGTACATTGATGGACAGTTGTTGGCATGATCATGACCATTAATGAATATACGAATATCCTTGGCCGTAGTGCAGGGGTGATTCGATGATGTGGATTATTTTATTAAGCTGAGTCTCAGCAATCGCAGTGTTGGAAAATCTTTTAAATCATAAAAGATAGTAGAGTTTATTTTCTACTTGACTCTTTTAATGGATTACTTGTTCCGCTGCAGTTAAACTTGATGTCTATTATATTTTATCAGTTTAACATTGTTGAAGGCTAAGGATAATTTATTGTTGAAGGCTAAGGATAATTTATTCTGCATTATCTTAGTCATAATATTTCTTACTGGGCTAGTTGAGCTCACCCTTTCTTTCACTGTTCCCTTCAGAAAATGAGAACGTAGCTGGGGCAAGTCGGGGAACGGAGTGATGGTCCGGATGATAGTATTAGTTAGTAGTCCTCACTATTCTATGTAATGGTGTGTTAATAAATGTAATGAGGACTCCTTTTGAGTATGAATACTCTCTAGAAGATAATATTTGTATTCAAACTCACAGTTTATGTTTTGTCGTATTGTACACGACAGTTGTATTAGTAAGTTGTATTTGTATTTTGTACTATGTATCTGACGACCCAAGATGGGTGATGTATACCTAATTTTGGGGGCGTCACAGTTGGTATCAGAGCTTAGGGATATGATCCCTGGCTAAGATGTGAGAATAGAACTAGGAGGGGAGAGACGGGGAATTCCTTCGCTAGTATGACCTGCCTAAGTTTATTTGCATGGTATTTAATTGGTCGGTCATAATATAAGGATAATATATGACATCAATTAACTTTTATTTTGTGGCAGTATCTGAAAATGGCATCTGAGAATGTTGAGAATAGCAATGGAGCACATACGATTATTGATTCACCACATATCAATAATCAGGATAATGTTCATCAGGAAGGTGACAATCCTCATGCAAACAACAACACTGACCAGATGATGAATGATGGAATGTTCAGAGGTTTTATGCAATTCATGCAACAACAGGTGAAAGCGGCTCCTGTCCACAACGTAGGTGGAAATACTGAAAACTCTCAGGCGGTCACCGCTAAACAGTTTAAGGAGCTGGGACCACCGGAGTTTAAGGGAGAACCCAAACCACTTGTAGCTGAAACATGGATAAAGCAGATCACCAAGATATTTGATGTCTTGGGTTGCTCCGAGGAGCAAAAGGTTCCCTTTGCCGCCTTTATGTTGCGAGGAGAGGCAGATTACTGGTGGGAATCGATAAAGCGTACTCAACCTGCCGCACTGAAGATGTCTTGGGAGAAGTCCCAAGAGCTGTTTAACGACAAATACTTTCCCGAGAGTATTCGTCACATGAAGGAGGTGGAATTCATCAAATATGAGCAGAGTAATATGACCGTGTCGCAGTACAAGGCAAAATTTGCGGAGTTATCCCGGTTTGCGTCCCACCTGGTGGATAATGAAGAAAGAATGACGCGGATGTTTTTAAGAGGTTTGAAGCCGGAGATACGTCAACATCTTGTTTCTCATAAACTGTGTTTGTATTCAGATGTTGTAAATAGGGCTCAGTTGGTGGAGCGCGATAACGAGACAACGCAACCAAAAGAGAGCAGCCGGCAAAATGATAATACCAGTGAAAGCAGTCATCGAAGCGGTGACAATAAGCGTGGAGGGAATCAACAGGCCAGAAATGGTAACCACTTCGGTGATAATCAGGGCCAAAACAATAAGAATGGGCATTTCAAGAAGAGGAGATTCAACAATGATGGAAAGACGTCAGCACCAGCACCTGTCGTTAAGGAAGGAGAACGACCACCTATCATATGTTTCAAATGCGGAGGGGAGGGGCACATCAGCCCAAACTGCGCGATGCCGTCCAAAGCATGTTATAATTGTGGAAGAGAAGGTCATTTAGCCCGATTTTGTCGTTTACCGAAGACAAATTCAGCTAGGATGGAGGCACCAAAGGCCGTCCCAGAAAAGTCAAAACCAGTTGTGCAAGGGAGAGCGTTTGTTGTGAACTCCCAGAGAGCAAGGAACCCGAATGAGGTCATCACGGGTAAGCTTATCATAAACTCTAACGAAGTCTATACTTTATTTGATACCGGTTCTACCCATTCTTTTATTTCTCCTACTTGCGCTCATCGATTAAATTTGATTCCGGAGAAATTAGACTTTGACTTAGCAGTTGAAACCCCATTGGGAGAAACCTTCATTACATCCACGGTTTATAAGTTTTGTTTGGTTCAAGTTGGTACCCACACATTACCTGTCGATCTTATTTCATTAAAAATACTTGCATTTGACGTGATTCTAGGGATTGATTGGTTAACTACTCATCATGCAAAAATTGATTGTTTTCGTAAGGTTGTTAGCTTTCATATTCCTAATCGACCTATTATGCGAATTCAAGCAACCAAACCATTAAAATCAATCGCTGTCATCTCAAGCCATAAAGCTATTCGTTTATTGAAAAACGGATGTCAAGCTTTCTTAGCTCATGTCACAGATCTAAACAAAAATACGTCAGCTTTGAATGATATTTCTGTTGTTAATAAATTTCCTGACGTATTTCCCGAAGAACTTCCTGGCCAACCCCCAGAGCGTGAAATTGAATTTTGTATCGACCTTGAACCTGGTACAAAACCCATTTCTAAAGCCCCATATCGAATGGCTCCTATTGAACTTCAGGAGTTAAAGACCCAACTGCAGGAATTGTTAGACATTGGTTTTATTCGTCCTAGTACTTCTCCTTGGGGTGCTCCTGTTCTGTTCGTGAAGAAGAAAGATGGGAGTATGCGACTTTGTATTGATTATTGGGAGTTGAATCATGTCACCATCAAAAATAGGTACCCATTGCCACGTATTGATGACCTGTTTGACCAGTTGCAAGGAGCACAATTCTTTTCAAAGATCGATCTTCGTTCTGGATATCATCAGCTGAAGGTTAGAACTGAGGATATTCCAAAGACTGCCTTCAGAACTCGGTATGGGCATTATGAATTCTTAGTTATGTCTTTTGGATTGACTAATTGTAAGACCCCAACTTATTAATGAATAAAATCAAATTTTCTCTAAATATTATTGTGAATAATAAGGGGTTAATTTGATATAATACTTTGGTTATGGGTGAAATGTGCAAATTTTTCAAAATAAGCAAGTGGTTATAAAATATTTATTTTTGGTCGGTGAATATTCGGTTGGTCGTGGAATATTCTTGCTGTCGGAGAATATTCGTACGACGACGCAGCCTTGTGTGGGCCCCATAACGGAAAGCGATTGGATGAAGAAAACGACAAGTATAAGTTGTTTATAAATAACGGCGTAGTTGTTACCGTTAATACTGTTGGAATACCCGGTGGTTAAAATACAGTAGCACACGGTATTGCACCAATTATTAATTCTTACGTAAGAAGGCACTACTCAATAATTGTTACAGTAGTTATTATTCAATATTTTATTTTATTGATTCAATAATTGCTGCGTTGATATTTTATATTATTGTTGTTTCAATAATTGTTGCTGCACAGTATTTTCATTTATCAGATCAATAATTCATATTATTTGAATAATATTATTAGATAACATTATTGGCAATGTCTAGAAAGTTCTGTCTAAGGAGAGGTTTGGTCATCTAATTGCGCGCCAGTAAGGAGAAATCCTTATTGGAAAGCCCCCTCTTTCCTGGGAACGGCCTGGTTGTCATAAATGTGATCCTGTAATATTATTTGTGAATAATTAATTATTGATTCATATGATAAGAAAATATTTATTTTATGTGGATATAAATGAGGGATATATTTTTGTGGTTAAAAATGAAGGAGTTAATGTTGAGGTTTTTGTCAGTATTTTTGTCGGAATGGAGGTATTAAAAATCAGGGTTTTTGAGATAGTTTGCGGGGGTTATAATTTTTAATCCGACCGTTGGATCGTGGTAATTTTTGGATATGTTATACATATATAAGTTGAGTATATGTCCACAAATTTTGAACCGTTAAAAATGAACGTATGATTTATTACGAATTTTACAAGATGACAGGTTCAGAAATTGTTGAATTTTCGGAGTTTATCATTTTGGTGAAAAATTCTAGAATTGGTGGGCCCCACTTGTGGTTGGTGAAGAAATATGCTGAATTATATTTCAAATGTGGTGGGTGGGAATAGTAGCAGGTAAAGCCATCAGGTTGCAGGTCAAACCTACCAAAATTTTCCTATAAATAGAGGGCTAAGTTAGAATTGAAAATCACACCAAAAACAAGTTTTCTCTCTTTCTCTCTCTAGATTATTGAGTGTATTTTGTGAGTATTTAGATACTTTGAGAGTTTCTATTCATCAGAGCAAGTTTCTTTCAGCCTTATACCGGTATTCCGACCAGAAGTACTGATATTTTGAGGTAAGGGATATTATTTTCTTCTTAAATGATATTATTTTCTTCAATATCATTATGCTGAAATATTGATATGAGTTTTTATCAAATTTGGAACTTTTTGTGTCGGGAGTTACTATTCACGTATACGGCACTATTCACGAATACGACACTATTCACCGAAAAATAAAATTTTCCCTTTTTGTCCAAGATGTCTATTATGGTTACTATCTTTGATTGTATCCATGTTTTGATCTTTATTTTTGAATTCTGCTTCACAATTGATTATTATGAAGTATTATTGATCTTGGATAAACTGTTATACGAATCCCTACTATTTGTCCTTCTGTCTCATTGGATTCGTTCTCTTTAAGATATTTTTCATCATCCTCAGTCCTAAATGATGATATTAATGAATATCTTTGGCCTGTAGTGCAAAGATGTATAATTACTTGATGAATATCTTTGGCCTGTAGTGCAAAGATGAACAGGTGTTGAGATGAACATGACCGACTGATGATACAAATGAATATCTTTGGCCTGTAGTGCAAAGATGAATATTTGGTTAAAGATGATTATTAATTGATGTTACAGGGATAAAATATTGATGATGGACTTTTAAATCTTAGAAGATAGTAGAATTCTTTCTCTACTTGACTCTTCTAATGGTTTGCTGTTTCCGCTGCAGTTGTTGATCTAAAACTTGTTGTCGATTATATTTTATCAGATTTTTCCCTGTTGAAGACTAACGATAATTTGTTGTATATTATCTTAGTAATAATATTCTTTACTGGGCTAGTTGAGCTCACCCTTTTCCTTTTTGTTCTATTTTTCTTCTCAGGAGGTGAGAACATAGCAGGATCTAGTCGGGGTATGGAGTGATGGTTCTAGAAAGATGTATTAGCAGTCCTCACTATTTCTGTAAAATAGTGTTTGAATAATTGTAATGAGGATTTATTTGAGTGTGGATATTGTCTAGAAGATAATATTTGTATTTAAACTCACAGTATGTGTTGTCGTATTTTGCACGACAATTGTATTATTGAAGTTGTAGTTTGCTTTCTGTACCATGTATTTGGCGACTCAGAATGGGTGTTGTATACCTATTCTGGGGGCGTCACAGTTGGTATCAGAGCTTAGGGATATGATCCCTGGCTGAGATGTGAGACAAAAACTAGGAGGGGAGAGACGGGGAATTCCTTCGCTAGTATGACCTGACTAAGTTTATTTGGTGTCTATTTGGTCGGTCAGAGTATAGGGATAATATATGACATGACTATTAACCCTTGTTTTATGGCAGTATTTAAGAATGGCAGCTGAGAACGTTAATAATGGAGTAAATCAGACCGTGGAGACACCTTTGATCACTACCCAGGGGAACGTGCAACAGGAAGGCAATATTCCTCCTGTAAACAACGTTACCGAGCAAACGATGAATGATGGAATGTTTAGGAGCTTTTTGCAGTTCATGCAAAATCAGACGAGGGAGACTCGTGTGCAGAATACGGGTGGAAATGATAACAACGCGCGGTTTGTCACAGCTAAGCAGTTCAAAGAATTGGGACCACCAGAATTTAAGGGAAAGCCGGATCCGATCATGGCGGAAACGTGGGTCAAGCAAATTACCAAGATATTTGATGTCTTGGGATGCACGGAGGAACAGAAGGTTCCATTCGCCACATTTATGTTCCGCGGTGAGGCAGACTACTGGTGGGAGTCTGTGAAGCGTACCCAGCCTGACGCACTCAACATGTCCTGGGAAACATTTCAAAAACTGTTCAATGACAAGTACTTTCCTGAAAGTATTCGTCATATGAAGGAGGTTGAGTTTATTAGACTGGAACAAAATAACATGACGGTGTCCCAGTACGAGGCGAAGTTTGCAGAGTTATCCAGGTTTGCACCTCATTTGGTCGAAAATGAGGAACGAATGACAAGGATGTTTCTGAGAGGTCTAAAACCCGAGATTTAGCAATATCTTATCTCTCATAAATTTTCTTTATATTCAGATGTTGTAAACAGGGCTCAATTATTAGAGCGAGATAATGAGTATGTGCAACCGAGGGACCACAACCAGGGTCATACCGGTGGCGGCAGTCATCGAAGCAATGAAAACCAGCAGGGAGGAAAACATTCGGACAAAAGCGGTAACCACTCTGGTGGTAATCGTGGTCGTGATAATAGAAGGAGCGAGTCGGGAGGAGATTTCAAGAAGAGAAGGTACAACAATGATAACGTGAAGACGTCAGCACAAACATCAACTGTTTCTAGGGGAGGAGAACGACCACCGGTCGTATGTTACAAATGTGGGAAAGAGGGACATATCAGCCCAAACTGCCCACAACAATCCAAGGTATGTTATAACTGTGGAAAGGAAGGTCATATAGCTCGAGAGTGTTCTGTGGCAAAACCAAGTTCAGCGGGGATGGTGACTCCAAAAGTTATCCCGGATAAGTCGAAATCAGCGGTTCCTGGAAGGGCGTTTGTCGTTACTGGCCAAAACGCGAGAAACCCGAACGAGGTGATCACGGGTAAGCTAATCTTGAATTCTTGCGAAGTTTATACTTTACTAGATACCGGTTCTACCCATTCTTTTATCTCTCCTGCTTGTGCTCAACGTTTAAACTTGACTCCGGAGAAATTGGACTTTAACTTATCTGTTGAAACTCCGTTGGGTGAAACCTTCGTTACATCTACAGTTTATAAATCTTGCATGATCCAAGTTGGCACTATCACATTACCTGTTGATCTTATCTCTTTAAAGATACTTGCTTTTGATGTGATTTTAGGAATTGATTGGTTAACCACTCATCATGCTAAAATTGATTGTTTTCGTAAGGTTGTTAGTTTTCATATTCCTAACCAACCTGTCATACGAATTCAAACTACTAAACCACTAAAATCAGTCACTGTCATATCAAGCCACAAAGCTATTCGTTTATTGAAAAACGGATGTCAAGCTTTCTTAGCCCATGTTATGGATTTGAACAAAGACAAGTCAGATTTGAATAATATTTCTATTGTTAGAGAATTTTCCGATGTATTTCCTGAAGAACTTCCCGGTCTACCCCCGGAACGAGAAATTGAATTCTTTATTGACCTTGAACCCGGTACAAAGCCCATTTCTAAAACCCCATATCGAATGGCTCCTATTGAACTTCAGGAGTTAAAAGTCCAACTACAGGAGTTGTTGGACATCGGTTTTATTCGTCCTAGTACGTCTCCTTGGGGTGCTCCTGTTTTATTCGTAAAGAAGAAAGACGGGAGTATGCGACTTTGTATTGACTATCGAGAATTGAACCATGTCACCATCAAGAATAGGTATCCGCTACCTCGCATTGATGACCTGTTTGACCAGTTGCAAGGAGCACAATTCTTTTCAAAGATCGATCTTCGTTCTGGATATCATCAGCTGAAGATTAAAACTGAGGATATTCCAAAGACTGCCTTCAGAACTCGGTACGGGCATTATGAATTCTTAGTAATGTCTTTTGGATTGACTAATGCTCCTGCTGCCTTCATGGATATGATGAACCGTGTATTCAAAGAATATTTGGATCAGTTCGTTGTTGTCTTTATTGATGACATCCTCATCTATTCCAAAAGCCGTGAAGATCATGAGCGCCATTTGAAGCTGGTACTGCAAAGGCTTCGTGAAAATAAGCTATATGCCAAACTGAAGAAATGCGAGTTCTGGCTTGAGGAAGTAGCATTCCTTGGGCACGTGGTGTCAAAACATGGAGTATCTGTCGACCCGGCGAAGATTGAAGCCATACAAAGTTGGGAGCAACCGAAGTCGGTAACCGAAGTACGTAGCTTTCTGGGCTTAGCTGGTTATTATCGGAGATTTGTGGAAGGATTTTCTCGAATCGCTACTCCGTTAACTCAGCTGACTCGGAAAGATACAAAATTCGTATGGAGTGAGGAATGCGAGAAGAGTTTCCAAGAACTCAAGAGGAGACTCATTTCGGCACCTGTTTTGACAATACCATCTGGTTCGGATGGATTTGTTATCTACAGCGATGCTTCAGGCAAAGGGTTAGGATGTGTTCTCATGCAACATGGGAAAGTCATAGCCTATGCCTCACGACAACTCAAAGAATATGAGAGGAATTATCCTACTCATGATTTGGAGTTGGCAGCAGTCGTTTTTGCGTTGAAGATCTGGAGACACTACCTGTATGGGGAGAAAGTGGAGATCTATACAGATCATAAAAGCCTCAAATATTTCTTCACCCAAAAGGAACTCAACATGCGGCAACGACGTTGGCTTGAGCTGTTGAAAGATTACGATCATACCATCCAATACCATCCTGGAAAAGCAAACGTAGTAGCTGACGCATTGAGTAGAAGATCATATGCGGGTACGAGTGCAATATTGTTAACACAAAGGCCCATTTTGTATGACTTGCAAAGGATGGAGATAGAGATGAAGGCTCCAAGTACCCACATGATGATATCAAATATACGAGTAGAACCGACTTTAATCGATAAAGTTAAAGCTGCTCAAGCTACGGATATAGAGCTGATGCGTATGAAGAAGAAAGTGCAAGAAGGTGCTATTCCAGAAGCAAGAATCGATGAAGAAGGAATACTTCGAGTCAACTCCAGACTTTGTGTTCCTAACGATTTTGACTTGAAGCATAGAATAATGATGGAGGCACACAACACACCGTTTGCAATCCATCCTGGGAGTACCAAAATGTATCACGATCTTCGACATACATTTTGGTGGAGCAATATGAAAAGAGAGATCGCGGAGTTTATCTCGAGATGTTTAACT
This sequence comes from Panax notoginseng, assembly GCA_016801055.1. Classification (NCBI taxonomy): domain Eukaryota; kingdom Viridiplantae; phylum Streptophyta; class Magnoliopsida; order Apiales; family Araliaceae; genus Panax; species Panax notoginseng. Next base: position 30,813,114 of record CM029013.1, on the reverse strand, counting down.
TGTCAACGTGTAAAAGCGGAGCATCAAGTACCAAAGGGTCCATTGCAACCACTTGAGATTCCGAAATGGAAGTGGGAACACATTACTATGGATTTTGTTACAGGTCTTCCCAAGGTTTCTCAAGGCATAGATGCGATTTGGGTTATTGTTGATAGATTAACCAAGTCCGCTCATTTCTTGCCGATACGTGAGACTTATTCCCTTGAACGTCTTGCTAGTATGTACGTGAACGAGATTGTGAGATTGCATGGCATGCCAGTATCCATAGTTTCGGATCGTGACCCAAGATTCACTTCACGATTTTGGGTTAGCTTGCAGAAAGCTATGGGCACGGATTTACGATTCAGTTCAGCATACCATCCTCAAACGGACGGACAATCAGAGAGGACTATTCAAACTCTTGAAGATCTATTAAGACTTTGTGTCCTAGATCTCAAAGGGAGTTGGGATAAGTACCTACCATTGGTGGAATTCTCCTACAACAACAGTTATCAGGCGAGCATAGGTGTGGCTCCATTTGAGGCGTTGTATGGAAGAAAATGTCGTTCTCCAGTATGCTGGGACGAGGTGGGTGAAGCAACATTGTTGGGACCAGAATTGGTACGCATTACTACAGAGAAGATCCAAACGATTCGACAACGTATACAAACGGCACAGGATCGACAAAAGAGTTATGCGGATCTTCATCGGAAGGACGTGAAATTTAATATTGGGGATCATGTATTGTTACGTGTTGCACCATGGAAGGGAGTTACAAGATTTGGGAAGAGAGGAAAGCTCAATCCAAGATTTGTTGGTCCATTTGAGATTCTTGAGCGAATAGGAAATGTGGCATATAGACTCGCATTACCTCCAAGCATGTCTCGTGTTCATAATATTTTTCACATATCTATGCTTCGTAAATATGTTAAAGACCCGAACCACATTATTGAGTTAGAACCAGACGAGATAGCTGAAGATTTAACGTACGAGGAGGTACCTGTTAAGATCTTGGATAGGAAAGAGCATGTCCTACGCACGAAGGTTATACCACAAGTTAAGGTTTTGTGGAGAAACCATGCTATTGAAGAAATGACCTGGGAGTTGGAATCAGAAATGAAAGCGAGGTATCCTCACCTTTTTGAAACATCAGGTACGTACGTCAATTTCGAGGACGAAATTTCATAAGGAGGGGAGGTTGTAAGACCCCAACTTATTAATGAATAAAATCAAATTTTCTCTAAATATTATTGTGAATAATAAGGGGTTAATTTGATATAATACTTTGGTTATGGGTGAAATGTGCAAATTTTGCAAAATAAGCAAGTGGTTATAAAATATTTATTTTTGGTCGGTGAATATTCGGTTGGTCGTGGAATATTCTTGCTGTCGGGGAATATTCGTACGACGACGCAGCCTTGTGTGGGCCCCATAACGAAAAGCGATTGGATAAAGAAAACGACAAGTATAAGTTGTTTATAAATAACGGCGTAGTTGTTACCGTTAATACTGTTGGAATACCCGGTGGTTAAAATACAGTAGCACACGGTATTGCACCAATTATTGATTCTTACGTAAGAAGGCACTACTCAATAATTGTTACAGTAGTTATTATTCAATATTTTATTTTATTGATTCAATAATTGCTGCGTTGATATTTTATATTATTGTTGTTTCAATAATTGTTGCTGCACAGTATTTTCATTTATCAGATCAATAATTCATATTATTTGAATAATATTATTAGATAACATTATTGGCAATGTCTAGAAAGTTCTGTCTAAGGAGAGGTTTGGTCATCTAATTGCGCGCCAGTAAGGAGAAATCCTTATTGGAAAGCCCCCTCTTTCCTGGGAACGGCCTGGTTGTCATAAATGTGATTCTGTAATATTATTTGTGAATAATTAATTATTGATTCATATGATAAGAAAATATTTATTTTATGTGGATATAAATGAGGGATATATTTTTGTGGTTAAAAATGAAGGAGTTAATGTTGAGGTTTTTGTCAGTATTTTTGTCGGAATGGAGGTATTAAAAATCAGGGTTTTTGAGATAGTTTGCGGGGGTTATAATTTTTAATCCGACCGTTGGATCGTGGTAATTTTTGGATATGTTATACATATATAAGTTGAGTATATGTCCACAAATTTTGAACCGTTAAAAATGAACGTATGATTTATTACGAATTTTACAAGATGACTGGTTCAGAAATTGTTGAATTTTCGGAGTTTATCATTTTGGTGAAAAATTCTAGAATTGGTGGGCCCCACTTGTGGTTGGTGAAGAAATGTGCTGAATTATATTTCAAATGTGGTGGGTGGGAATAGTAGCAGGTAAAGCCATCAGGTTGCAGGTCAAACCTACCAAAATTTTCCTATAAATAGAGGGCTAAGTTAGAATTGAAAATCACACCAGAAACAAGTTTTCTCTCTTTCTCTCTCTAGATTATTGAGTGTATTTTGTGAGTATTTAGATACTTTGAGAGTTTCTATTCATCAGAGCAAGTTTCTTTCAGCCTTATACCGGTATTCCGACCAGAAGTACTGATATTTTGAGGTAAGGGATATTATTTTCTTCTTAAATGATATTATTTTCTTTAATATCATTATGCTAAAATATTGATATGAGTTTTTATCAAATTTGGAACTTTTTGTGTCGGGGGTTACTATTCACGTATACGGCACTATTCACGAATACGACACTATTCACCGAAAAATAAAATTTTCCCTTTTTGTCCAAGATGTCTATTATGGTTACTATCTTTGATTGTATCCATGTTTTGATCTTTATTTTTGAATTCTACTTCACAATTGATTATTATGAATTATTATTGATCTTGGATAAACTGTTATACGAATCCCTACTATTTGTCCTTCTGTCTCATTGGATTCGTTCTCTTTAAGATATTTTTCATCATCCTCAGTCCTAAATGATGATATTAATGAATATCTTTGGCCTGTAGTGCAAAGATGTATAATTACTTGATGAATATCTTTGGCCTGTAGTGCAAAGATGAACAGGTGTTGAGATGAACATGACCGACTGATGATACAAATGAATATCTTTGGCCTGTAGTGCAAAGATGAATATTTGGTTAAAGATGATTATTAATTGATGTTACAGGGATAAAATATTGATGATGGACTTTTAAATCTTAGAAGATAGTAGAATTCTTTCTCTACTTGACTCTTCTAATGGTTTGCTGTTTCCGCTGCAGTTGTTGATCTAAAACTTGTTGTCGATTATATTTTATCAGATTTTTCCCTGTTGAAGACTAACGATAATTTGTTGTATATTATCTTAGTAATAATATTCTTTACTGGGCTAGTTGAGCTCACCCTTTTCCTTTTTGTTCTATTTTTCTTCTCAGGAGGTGAGAACATAGCAGGATCTAGTCGGGGTATGGAGTGACGGTTCTAGAAAGATGTATTAGCAGTCCTCACTATTTCTGTAAAATAGTGTTTGAATAATTGTAAGGAGGATTTATTTGAGTGTGGATATTGTCTAGAAGATAATATTTGTATTTAAACTCACAGTATGTGTTGTCGTATTTTGCACGACAATTGTATTATTGAAGTTGTAGTTTGCTTTCTGTACCATATATTTGGCGACTCAGAATGGGTGTTGTATACCTATTCTGGGGGCGTCACACTAATGCTCATGCTGCCTTCATGGATATGATGAACAGGGTATTCAAGGAATATTTGGATCACTTTGTGGTCGTCTTTATCGATGACATCCTTGTTTATTCCAAAAGCCGTGAAGATCATGAGCAACACTTGAGGTTGGTACTCCAAAAGCTTCGTGAATACAAACTTTATGCCAAGTTGAAGAAATGCGAGTTCTGGCTGGAAGAGGTAGCATTCCTTGGGCACGTAGTATCAAGTCGTGGAATATCGGTTGACCCGGCAAAGATTGAAGCTATTCAAAGCTGGGAGCAACCTAAATCAGTGACCGAAGTACGTAGCTTTCTTGGTTTGGCTGGTTATTATCGGAGATTCGTGGAAGGATTTTCTCGAATCGCTACTCCATTAACTCAGCTGACTCGAAAAGATACAAAGTTCGGTTGGAGCGAAGAATGTGAGCAGAGTTTTCAAGAACTCAAGAGGAGACTAATTTCAGCACCTGTTCTAACAATACCATCTGGCTCGGAGGGATTTGTCATCTACAGTGATGCTTCGAGCAAAGGGTTGGGATGCGTACTCATGCAACATGGAAAAGTCATAGCCTATGCATCAAGACAACTCAAGGAATATGAGAGGAATTATCCTACTCATGATTTAGAGTTGGCAGCTATTGTTTTTGCGGTTAAAATTTGGAGGCATTACTTATATGGGGAGAAAGTGGAGATCTTTACGAATCATAAAAGCCTCAAATATTTCTTCACTCAAAAGGAACTCAACATACGACAACGACGTTGGCTTGAACTGTTGAAAGATTATGATTATACCATCCAATACCATCTTGGAAAAGCGAACGTGGTAGCTGACGCATTGAGTAGAAGATCATATGCAAGTACGAGTGCAATATTGTCAACACAAAGATCCATTTTGTGTGACTTGCAAAGGATGGAGATAGAGTTAAAGACTCCAGGGACCCATGTGATGATGGCGAATATACGAGTAGAACCGACTTTAATCGATAAAGTTAAAGCTGCTCAAGCTACAGACCTGAAGCTGATGCGTGTGAGAAAGAAAGTGCAAGAAGGTGCTATGCCGGAAGCAAGAATCGATGAAGAAGGAATACTTCGAGTCAACTCCAGACTTTGTGTTCCTAACAACCCTGATTTAAAGTATGAAATCATGATGGAGGCGCACAACACACCGTTTGCAATCCATCCTGGAAGTACCAAAATGTATCATGATCTTTGTCATACATTTTGGTGGAGCAATATGAACAGAGAGATAGCGTTGTTTATCTTAAGGTGTCTAACTTGTCAACGAGTCAAAGCGGAGCATCAAGTACCAAAAGGTCCATTGCAACCACTTGAAATTCCAGAATGGAAGTGGGAGCACATTACCATGGATTTCGTTACCGGTCTTCCTAGGGTTTCTCAAGGTATTGATGCGATTTGGGTCATTGTTGATAGATTGACCAAGTCTGCTCATTTCTTACCGATACGAGAAACTTATACACTTGAACGTCTTGCTCGTATGTACATAAACGAGATTGTAAGACTGCATGGTATGCCAGTATCCATAGTTTCTGACCGAGACCCAAGATTCACTTCACGATTTTGGGTTAGTTTACAAAAAGCTATGGGCACGGAGTTACGATTTAGTTCAGCATATCATCCTCAGACGGACGGACAATCAGAGAGGACTATTCAAACTCTTGAAGATCTATTAAGACTCTGTGTCTTTGACTTCAAGGGAAGATGGGACAAGTTCTTACCATTGGTAGAGTTTTCCTACAACAACAGTTATCAAGCAAGTATTGGCATGGCTCCATTCGAAGCATTGTATGGAAGAAAATGTCGTTCTCCAGTATGCTGGGATGAGGTGGGTGAAGCAACGTTGTTGGGACCGGAGTTGGTACGTATGACTACAGAAAAGATTCAAACGATCCGACAACATATAAAAACCTCACAAGATCGACAAAAGAGTTATGCTGATCTTCATCGAAAGGACGTGGAATTTGATGTAGGAGATCATGTGTTCTTACGTGTTGCTCCATGGAAAGGAGTTACGAGATTTGGAAAGAGAGGAAAGCTCAATTCTCGATTCATCGGTCTATTTTTAATCCTCGATCGAGTAGGAACTGTGACTTATAGACTCGCTTTACCGCCAAGTATGTCTCGTGTTCATAACGTTTTTCACATATCCATGTTACGCAAATATGTGGAAGACCCGAACCACATTATTGAGTTAGAACCGGACGAAATAGCGGAAGATTTGACGTATGAAGAAGTTCCTGTTCAAATCTTGGATAAGAAGGAACATATTCTACGCTCCAAGGTTATACCTCAAGTCAAAGTTTTGTGGAGAAACCACGATGTTGAGGAAATGACTTGGGAGTTAGAATCTGAAATGAAATCAAGGTATCCTTACCTCTTCGACATACCAGGTACGTACCCTAATTTCGAGGGCGAAATTTCATAAGAAGGGGAGGTTGTAAGACCCCAACTTTTATAAATAAAGAAGAATTTTTTATAAATATCATTTTTGAATATTATGGAGTTAATTTGATATAATGTTATAGTTGTGGGTAATATTTATAAATTTTGCAAAGTACGCAAGTTGTTATATAATATTCGATTGGTCGGGGAATATTCATTTTAACAGGGAATATTCGTACAACGACACAATCATTGGTGGACCCCACAACGGAATTATTGTCGGATTGAGAAAACGACAAAAATATTTTATTAAAAATAACGGCGGAAATTTTACCATTGTTACTGTTGAACTACTCGGTAGTAAAAGTACAGTAATACGTGTGGTTGCATAGTAGCACACAGTATTTATTATTAATGCTTATGTGAGAAGTCACTCAGTTTGATTCAATTATTGTCAGTTAATAATATGAATTATTTAGCGATAATGACGTTTTGTTTTATTCGTATTATTAACGTAATAAAACAGAAACATCTTTTTATATAAAACAGAATACTTTATTAAAGTTATTCTATAAATAGAATATATTATATTTTATTTAAAAGATTTTTCTTTAGATATGGACCGTCAGATTAAAGTAATCAATCTGGACCGTTCATGGATTAGTTACTATGTATTCTATTTTTCTATAAATAGCAGTTCATTCCTTCATTATTTCTTACGAATTCACTGAACTCTAGAGAGAGAAACTATAGAGAGAAACTATAGAGAGAGAGAGAAGAAGAGTATTCTGCTACTTAATTACTTCCTTATTTCAGCTCGTCTTTAAAACGGTAAGGGGTGTTATTCTTTCTTATTCATGAAGAGAACTGTTGTTATTCCATTTCTTATTATTCTGTTGGAATAACCGGTATACGTGGTCTACCCTATACTTGGTGACATTCTTCTATTATTCTGTTGGAACATCCTGTCCGTGTGTTTTACACCGGACCTGGTTCTGTTTTTATTATTATTCTGTTGGAACATCCTGTCTGTGTGTTTTACACCGGACCTGGTTCCATTATTTATTATTCTGTCGGAATATCCTGTCTGTGCGTTTACGTCGGACCTGGTTCCATTATTTATTATTCTGTTGGAATAACCTGTTTGTGCGGTCTATCGCATGCATGGTGATTTCTTTTGTTATTCCATTCTTTATTGTACTCAATTGGTTAAGTTTTGACTTCTATACTCCATGAAATTTGTGAAATATCCTTGATAATTGCGTTTCATCCAGTATCTTTTCATGAAAATATTCTTCTAAGTATTCTTGAATTTTACTCCACAAAGCAGTATCATGTTGACAATTTGGACGTTGTTAATTCTTGGATAAATTAATTCTTGAACTTGTTTTATTGAATTCTTATATCATTGTCATCATCCTCATGTTTATAAAATGTTGAAAGTCATCTGTGGCCTGTAGTGCATAGATGGACTTGGTATGATTATGACCAGGGATTATTCGGTATAATCATGACCGTAATGTTACAAATGATGTGGTAAAAGTCCTCATTGGCCCGTAGTGCATTGATGGACAGTTGTTGGCATGATCATGACCATTAATGAATATACGAATATCCTTGGCCGTAGTGCAGGGGTGATTCGATGATGTGGATTATTTTATTAAGCTGAGTCTCAGCAATCGCAGTGTTGGAAAATCTTTTAAATCATAAAAGATAGTAGAGTTTATTTTCTACTTGACTCTTTTAATGGATTACTTGTTCCGCTGCAGTTAAACTTGATGTCTATTATATTTTATCAGTTTAACATTGTTGAAGGCTAAGGATAATTTATTCTGCATTATCTTAGTCATAATATTTCTTACTGGGCTAGTTGAGCTCACCCTTTCTTTCACTGTTCCCTTCAGGAAATGAGAACGTAGCTGGGGCAAGTCGGGGAACGGAGTGATGGTCCGGATGATAGTATTAGTTAGTAGTCCTCACTATTCTATGTAATGGTGTGTTAATAAATGTAATGAGGACTCCTTTTGAGTATGAATACTCTCTATAAGATAATATTTGTATTCAAACTCACAGTTTATGTTTTGTCGTATTGTACACGACAGTTGTATTAGTAAGTTATATTTGTATTTTGTACTATGTATCTGACGACCCAAGATGGATGATGTATACCTAATTTTGGGGGCGTCACAATTTGTCTTCGTTCCCAAAATTAGTATAATTCATAAAAAAATAATAATAATTAATTTTTGAAAATTTTCAAATGTCTCATCAACCAATATCATTGGCTTCCTACCAAGTTCAAGAAATCAAACTCTATCACTTTTGCTTAATATAATTCTTAGTACAAATCAAACTTTATAATTTTGCTTTCATTATCTCTTGTTTTTAATAGGGCGGCTGTGAAGTGAGAAACTCAATATATAACCATGAGATTCAATAATTCACATTTATTGTGAATTTTATTAACTAATTTCTCAAAGACCTACTAGTTTTTTTTATAAAAAGAATACAATAAAATTTTATAATCAATTACATCATGTTGAACTAATCAAACATCACCAAAGAACGAAGAAAACTTCTCATAATAGAAGAAATAAATAAAGATAACCACTATGTTAAGTCCTCATCAAATAACCATTAGGTTAAGACCTCATTGCCCTCAAATAGCTAGTTTGAACTTAATATAATTTTGTTACTTACCTATTTGAACAAATTATTTAACTTGCCAAGTTCGAAATATTATTATACAACTAAACTTAACTCCATAATAACTACTCCCTCCCCATTTTTTTACTTGACGTTTTAGGAAAAAACACAAAGATTAATAAGTACAATTAATGCATTGGTCGATTGATTAAAATGAGTATACACATTACCCTTCAAAATTTATTTTAAAAATATGAAAGATAAATAATTTGTATTTAATGTAGGGATAATATGGTAAACTAAGTCATTCATGTTTTTTTAAAATTAATTTTACTCCTTGAAAAAATAAGTAAAAAGGAACAGAGGAAGTATATTTTATGTGAGAATAATTGCACAAGGGTAGTCTATAAAATTATTACTCCCTCCTCCCCGTAATAAACGTTTTAAATTGACTTTAATGTTCAAATTGACTATTTATAAAATAAATAATTAAAAATATCTATATAGAATTTTAAATTATGAAACTTGTCATTACTAGTACATTTTTCGTAGTTTATTATGATCATAATCTATAAAAGTATATCTTGAATTTTTTTAAGGATTTATTAATTTAAAAATGGTAAATTTGACCATAAAAATCAAACTAAAACGTTTATTATGAGACGGAAGGAATATTTTATACCATCCAATAATAATATGTCGTGTAATTAATTTAAGAAAAATAAAGAAATTAAAACTATAGTACAATTAACTAAATAATTTTACCATGATAAATGATAATTACCCAATTTGTTAATATAAATTAAATCTCTTAATTTCTCCTAAGTTACTGATATGTCTCATTTTTTAGTATCCCGAATTAGTTATGTGTTGAAAGATGGGAAGTAATTAAGAATTCTTGATATGTCAAATATTTTATTATATTTAATTTTATAAAAATATATTAAGAGAACTTTTGTTGCAGGAGAAAAATAAATAAAGAAACACCCCCTTATTAGATATCTCTCTTGCTAGAAGGCTAGAACTTGATCATTACACCGGCAGAGAAGACGATGCCAGGTCCGGGTCCGCACATGATGTACGCCCTGGGCACGGGCCAAGCCTTACTCAGCGTGTCCAATGGCAGGTTCAGCCCTCACCACTGCATCACCTACGCCGTTAACGCCTTTTTCGGCCCAGACATGGGCTCCTTCTCCGAGTGGCTCACTTCCACTATCGGCTTGGGCGGTGCCTATGGCTCCGCGATCCAGAATCTAATCCACCACCCTTTCTACTATATCTTGATACTTGGTTTTCCTCTCTCCGTATTATACAGCTGGGTTTCTGGATTTCTCCTCCACAAGGGATTTCTCGATTCCATTTCAGGGGTCAGTTTTTTTTTGTTTTGTTTAATTGATTTGATCTCTCCATTATTTGTTGTTTAAGCAACCCTTTGTCGTGAATTGTTACAATAATATTATAGTTTTAGTTGGGTTTCTTTATTGTTTCGGGATTCTGGGTTTTAGTTGCGTTGGCCAAAAAAGAGTCAATTTAGTTTCACTTCGGGTTGAGCTGGTTATCTAGCATCATAGGTACTTTGTAAAAATAATTTCCAAACTATGCTTTACCCAGATCAGTTAGGAGTCACTTTTATGTAAGCAAATCAAACTCAAGCTCCATTATAAAAAATTTTGGTGCAAATATTGAGCATGCTAATAATCTTCTTGAGGCTATTCGTTTATAATCTAAATTGTTGTTATAGTTGGGCTTTCTTGCCAGGAATAGATGCCTCATGTGAAAGAACAATGTGTGGGGGAGGGGGTGTGTTTTTGACAGAGAGCGCGAGATTAATAATTGGAAAATGATATTTTCACATGACTTTTTGTTATTTTCACATGCAAATCGTCGCTATAGATTCTAGTTTTTACCTTTTCACGTGAAAATATCAAAAAATCGTGGAAATATCAATTTTCTTAATAATTTAGGACTATCTACTATTGACTATTGACATACAAATAATTTCCTCCATCTTGCAATGGATGTTGCAGTTGATGTTTTCACACAAATTAAGTAAAGTCATTTTTGAAAATCATAGTGCCAGTTTTTTTTTTTTCCTCCAGTATTGACCCTTATGCTGCGTTTGGATAATTGGATTGGAGTAATGTAGGTGAGAATGACACTCATTCATATGGAATGAAAAAAATTGTGTTTGGTTACGATTAGAATGAAAAAAATTGTGTTTGGTTCTTTGGGAGAGAGAGAACATATGGAATAACTCATTCCAACTAGAATGGAATGAATCATTCCACTCTTCATTCCATTCCTTCAATCCAAACGTAGCATTAGGTTAATGTCACATAGAAATATTTTCTTGTATTTACAATGGGTCCTCATGATATAATGGTATAATACTTTTGTATTATATTCACTTGATTTTTGCAAAAAAAATACATCTTCTGTAGGATCGTGAGGAAGAGATACATTATTGAATATGTGTCTTAGTGACTAATGTGTAAGACTGTAAGTTCTTATAATTGCGAGTGACCCAAGATCGTGAGAAATAGTAAGATATTAATGTATCTTATTAAATAATGTGAACTTGAGTTGCTATGTTAGTGGGAAAGACAACTTAGTTGGAAATAATAAGTTTGTATTTGGTTTTTGATTAGCTAGGATTGTAAACAGTGTCTGAGGATTATCAAGTGCTTCTTGGTTTACAGAACTTATTAAAGGCTAGACTTCTTAACATATAAAGGAAACTGATATGCACATGAAGAATGGAACTGCAATTAGCCTTGGTCTATTATTTTTTTCTGCTCTGTTTAAGATTCCATGTTTCTCATGACTGGAGTCAATACCAAAAAAGCAGGATTCTTAGTTTGATTGCAAGCATAGTGACTTATTTGATGTGCTGCAGAAAACTCCGTGGACTCAAAGTGGTACTAAAAGGATTCCAAATGGGTTCGAAAACTCTGTACTTGATTTTAAGAACATGTATTATGCGTCACTTGATTCACTTTTGAAATTTGATCCACAAACTTTTTATTACATCTCTACAAATTTTTTGACTCATATCACTAGTGCAGTTTTTATATCCCCGCCTGATGTTTCAAAATCCCCCGAATCATTAAGTTGGGTTCTGGTTTTGTTTCCACCATGTACTAAAATTTGTTGCAAATAGAATATAATTTCAATTTTATATTTATTGGCTATACATGCAAAACAATTATTTTTGACAAGTATACATGCATGACATTAGTAGTGTCTTTTACAAGGAAGTGGTTTGTCATCTTAATGCAGGTTCCCCTTACCAAGAAACAGTGTTTCTTATTGATCTCGGCAGGTTCTTTATCACACTTTTTCTTGGACCACTTGTTTGAGGTAATTTAGTGGAACTGTATGCTGAAACTTTGTTGTTCAACTTGCTTATTTGCATTTGTTTAATCTCTGTAGCATAATTTTCAAGGCGGGTGTAGTAAAGTAGAGATATTGCTCACATTAGTTACCTGGTCGAGTCAACTTTAAGAGTTCAGTTATTTGCAGATAGAGAAACAATGTGAAGATGAAGATTGAAGATTTCAAAGGCTATATTACAGTGCTAATTCTAGTTGATATTTGGTTTACTATAATATATTCTACATACTTTTACTAAGATATTCTGTTAATTTCTTTGGGTGGTTCAACAATTGCCAAAATATCGGATACAAGAATTTGGTGTTTTTGTCTTTGAATGGGCTATATACTGAGACTTACTTTTCTAACTATGAATACTAAATTTATCACTCAAATGTAATTCAAGGAAATTTAGTAGCCTAAATGAGTACGTATGATAACATACTTAGAGCTCAATTAGCTTCCGTATACACTAGCAGGTGTGAACTAATAGTGTTTACCAGATTGGTGGCGTGCCTGAAATTAGGTTCATTGAGTAAATAAGAGAAAGACCCAAAAGGACAGATGTGGCGGGGATATGTTACTAGCACTATGCTTGCCAAACAAAAAAAATTTAGTACCACCAACTTTGTATGATTTAGTGATTATTTTGTAATATCACTTATTTAAAAAAGGTCCGTAATGTAGTATTTGATTTTTGTTTTTTTATTTATTCTGGATTTTATGTAAGATTTCGATCGATTGGAAGGATTATACTAAAACTAGGTTTATATAGATTTAAATATCAAGTTGGTACAAGGCTTTTGCAAGTAGTTGTTTATTGTGTTGTATGATATACCAGCAGCCCATTTTTATTTACTAGTCTGTTAGTCTTAATCCAGGTATGCTCATAGCCTCATATTTTACCTCATAAAACATGTTATCTTCATTTTTGCAAAACTGCTTTGACTTCTACTAATGATGAATATGTTTCAAGCTTGAAGTGACTGTAAAATCATTATTCAATTTTGAACTAAGCATAAAATAAATGTCCGCTGCATATGGGAGGTCTTGGATTTGATGAATCAATCAAGAACGAGAAATTATATCCGCATAAGTTTCTGATTACATACATCCCTACAATCGACACACTTTTCTATTTTTATTCAGGCAGTGAATCTCCTTATTGTTTTTATGTTTTTAATCTCGTGTTTTTAAATTACTAACCATATTTTGCTTTCTTAATTTATAGGAAAATGGGCACTCTTCTTTGTATGTTTGGATACTTAGCACTGGTTGGTGGGCCACTGCTGCACCAATCAATCCAGATGCTGCCGTCATAGTTGGCTTTTTGTGCACCTGCTTAATAGGTGGATTCATTTACATTAACAGGTGTTATGTCTACCCTTTATGTTTTTTCTTATGAAGTTTGAATGATGGTGTAGTCAGGTTTTTGACATGCCTCAGCTGCCAACGTTCTTTTCCTGCAGAGTGAAGTCTTTAAAGCAACTTAGTAAACAATCAAATCAGTCTATGACACTTATCATAATAATTGCTGGCCTGTACTGTTTATGGTGTTGGAGCCAGATATACTTTGTCAATCCTCGCAGGGCAGCAGTTGGTGAAGAGGCTGATCTTGGAGTTCTTGTGTTTCTAGGGATGTATTTCTTTCTTCCTCACTGGTTGTGCATCATGTCCGTGAATGCAAGAGATTTTCTTGACATGGCAAAGTAACTCCGACAGTAAATCTGACTGTTACCATGAGAATGAGCATCATCCTCTACTTTGCACCTGCAGCCTTGACAGTGTCATGATCTTCATCTAAAGATCTCAGGTCTTACTGTGAGAGTTTTTGTGTATCCTTCAGTTACAATCAAGCTCCTAAATATTAAGGTTTCTACATGACAAGACTTGAACATGATTTTTTGGGTATAATGTTTTTAATTACTAAAATTTATGTTGGAATATTGTATCTAAGCTTGTTGTATGCAAATCTTAATTTCTGAAAAAACAAAAATAGGGGCTCTCATTTTCTGATGGAGGGAATGAAAAATTATTGAAAATTTACCAACCTTGTTACACTACATTCATTCTGGCATGATACTAGTTGAGCTTTGATATTTAAAATTACAAATAATAATTAGAGTCAAGCTCATTTGCACTATGAAAGGAAAACCTGAAGTTCGTGGCAAGAAACTTGAGCATGCTTTCAGCTACTTGTCACACCAATGGAGGACGTGGGGAGCTTGCTTCATACAAATTAAGCTAGCTACAGGGTGAGGGTACAAGAAAAAGGATGGTATGAAAGCTCGGCAATGGACAACAGAAATGAGCAGCATCTTGGAGTTGGATTTGATGTTTGCTGGAAACACTAAAAGAGGGGATTTCCAAAAGCTTGGAGGGGTGTCGATCCTGTTGACTCTGCCAAACGGACGAGCCTGAGTCGTTAGAATTGGTTAATTTTGAATGGAGAAAGGAGCTGCTATGACATATATAATATGCGCAAGACTTGTACAACTAGGTAGACCTGTAATCATTATGTATATATCTGATTTAGACACTATTTTTTTTTAATGATATAATAAATTTACAGAATAATGAAACTCTCGCTAACTTGTGCATGTATGTTGAAGAGAGATTATTTGAATGCTTGAAAGCCAAAACCTACAAATCTTCTTCTCATATGAGCCTAAAGATAAGAATATAAGACAGATCTGTTAATGATAATAAGATGACAATAAAATTATATGGATCCGGTTAGTATGAAGTTCAATATAAGACAGATCTGTTAATGATAATAAGATGACAATAAAATTATATGGATCCGGTTAGTATGAAGTGAACTTCATGGCAAGTTCACTTCATCCTCAATACAATGTACTGGTCATGAAGTAAACTTACCATAAGTCCATTCTATACTAACCACTCCCAAATAAATTATATACACAGAAGATAGATAGAAGGTGATAACTTCAAGCCTTGTGGGGCAAACGTTGATACCGAAGTTGACAACAACTGCAATCGTCGTTCAGTGGCAAATAGCAATGGGCAAACAAATATTTTTTTTCTTCTTTTGGGGGTAGGCAAACAAATCTTGTCGTCTTTATTGATTCTAAAGCACCTTATATATTCTTTGGGTTTATTCTTTTTTTGTAAGGTTAATAATAATAATAAGGCTTAAATATGAATTAGTACCCTAAAGTATAAGTCATATTCCACTTCGGTGATTCACCTTTTAATTTTGTTAATTAGATGATTAAACTATCAATTTTTTCCAATTGCAACAAATTGAACATGTCACGTCAGAAATTGCTGACGTGGCTAATTGTGTGGAGCCTTCAAAAGCTGATGTAGCAAAAAAATAATTTTTTAATCATTAAATAAACAAATTAGATTAAATATGAGGCAAAATGGTCAAAACATAATTTAACATTTCAAATTAAATTAAAACAAACATTAAATAAACCCATATCAATACCCTTCCATTACAATCGATCGATCTCAAATCTCTCGACAAACCCTAGCTCAACCGAAGCAAAGAAGCTTTTAGTCCAAACAAAACAAACAAATTCTTAGACAAATCAATTGATCGGTTAGTCACAGTTCCAAGATCCTCTGAGAACCTTCTCACCGTCCTCCGCCGTAGCTCTTTGGCGTCAATCACATTCAATCCCATGGCCTTGTGCGATGCCGTCAATCACCAGAGTGAGCTTAGAGTGTGGTCGGAGCCGGTGGAAATAGGGAAATGATTTCTCCGGCTTGAACTTTCCGGGAGTGGAAGGAATAGCGTCGAGGTGAGATAGTATAGGCTTTAACTGCGTCATTTTTCGTTGGCGCCGGTGCAGAGTCGATCAAAACCCTAGTTTCTACTTGAAATTTGGTGGAACAGAACTTCTGCTTAAGAATGTAGATTGAAGAAGCAAGACGAAGACTTTTTCTCTTCTTACGTGTCATTGGTGGAGGTGGTGGCTATGGATGTAAGACCCCAACTTTTATAAATAAAGATAAATTTTTTTCTATAAATATCATTTTTGAATATTATGGAATGAATTGGATATAATGTTATAATTTTGGGTAATATTTATAAATTTTACAAAGTACGCAAGTTGTTATATAATTTTCGATTGGTCGGAGAATATTCGTTTTAACAGGGAATATTCGTACGACGACACAATCATTGGTGGACCCCACAACAGAATTATTGTCGGATTAAGAAAACGACAAAAATATTTTATTAAAAATATCGGCAGAAGTTTTACCGTTAATACTGTTGAACTACTCGGTAGTAAAAATACAGTAATACGCGTGGTTGCATAGTAGCACACGATATTGATTATTGATGCTTACGTGAGAAGTCACTCAGTTTTATTCAATTATTGTTACAGTAATTACTGCATAGTATCTCACGTTATTTGATTTAATTATGGTCAATATTTTATATATTATTAAATTAATAATTGAGATGACAAGGTTATAAATATTATTATTTGTAATATTAACGATGTCTAAAAGTTCTGTCAATGAGAGGTTTGGTCACCTAATTGCGCACTAATAGGGAGAAATCCTTATTGGAAAGCCCCATCTTTCCTGGGAACGACCTGGTCGATTAATACTGTGAATTATAATAAAGGTGATAAATGTTGTTAAAATTATTAATGTGATTTTTATGTGGTATTTGTGTAAGTTTTGCTTATTTTATGGACCCCAATTTACCCGTTTTTTAAAATAATCGGTAAAAGATTATTCAGTATATAATAAATGGTGGGGCCCATATGTGATGATGACATGCTGGTGGGAGGGGAACACGTGGGGCTATGTGTGGAAGAAAAAAAATGAAAGGGGTTTGGATTTTGGAATTCACGGGTGGTTGATTGTTTATATATATATATATATATATATATATATATATGTATGTATTATAATTACTTGCTTTGTTCTCATTGGTTGGAGGTTTGAATAATTGGCAGAATAAGTTGCAAAGTTGTTCACGGGGGGGGGGGGGGGGGGGGGAATTGTCTTTTAAGCATGTGTGGGTTTATATATATATATATATATATATATATATATATATATATATATATATAATATTAATTTGATTTATTCTTATTGGCTGAATGTTTGAAAATGTGCATCTGTGGTTTATCAAAATAATTCATCCGTGAAATCATTCGGTGCACACGAATTACACAATATCCCTTAAATTCTCCTATAAATAGGATGCTTAATTAGAATTGAAAATCACACCAGAAATCCAGAGAATTCTCTTCTATAATCTTAAGCGTATTTCTTTAGAGTTTAAAAAAGTTTTGAGCGTAGTGCAAGTTTTCTTTGAGTATATCATCGCCCTACCAGTCAAAATACTCTTCTTTTACGATAAGGGGTATTATTTCTTTTGTATTCATAAATAGAACTTCTGTTATTCCATTATTTATTATTCTGTTGGAATAACCTGTATACCCGGGCTACCCTATACTTGGTGAAATTCTTATGCTATTCCATTCTTTATTATTCTGTTGGAATATCCTGTCTGTGCGTTTTACGCCGGACCTGATTCCGTCTTTATTATTCTGTTAGAATATCCTGTCTGTGCGTTCACGCCGGACCTGGTTCCATTATTTATTATTCTATCGGAATATCCTGTCTGTATGTTTACGCCGGACATGGTTTCATTATTTATTATTCTGTCGGAATATCCTGTCGGTGCGTTTATGCATGACCTGGTTCCGTTAATTATTATTTTGTTGGAATAACTTGCATGTGCGGTCTGTCGCATGCCTGGTGATTTCTTTTGTTATTCCATTCTTTATTATACTCAGTTGGTTAAAGTTTTGACTTCTATACTCCATGAAATTAGTGGAATATCCTTGATATTTGTGCTTCATCCAGTATCCTTTCGTGAAAATATTATTCTGAGCATTCTTGAATTTTACTCCACAAAGCAGTATCATGTTGACAATTTGGACGTTATTGGTTTCTGGATAAATTAATTCTTGAACTTATTTTATTAAATGCTTATATTATTGTCATCATCCTCATGTTTATATTTTGTTGAAAGTCATCTGTGGCCTGTAGTGCATAGATGGACTTGGTATGATTATGACCAGGAATTATTCGGTGTAATCATGACCGTAATGTTACAAATGATATGGTAAAAGTCCTCATTGGCCCGTAGTGCATTGATGGACAGTTGTTGGCATGATAATGACCATTGATGAATACACGAATGTCCTTGGCCCGTAGTGCATGGATAATTTGTGGTTGTGATACTAATGAATATCCTTGGCCGTAGTACAGGGATGATGTGGATTATTTATTAAGTTGAGTCTCAGCGATAAAAGTCATGAAAAACTTTTTAAATCATAGAAGATAGTAGATTTTATTCTCTACTTGACTCTTCTAATGGATTGCTTGTTCCGCTACAGTTAAACTTGATGTTTATTATATTTTATCAGTTTAACACTGTTGAAGGCTAATGATAATTTATTCTACATAATCTTAGTCATAATATTTCTTACTGGTCTAGTTGAGCTCACCCTTTTACTTTTATTGTTCTCTTCAGGAAATGAGAACGTAGCAGTGACTAGTCGGGGAACGGAGTGACGGTCCAGATAATAGCATTAGTAGTCCCCACTATTCTGTTAAATAGTGTGATAATAAATGTAATAAAGACTCAATTGAGTGTGGCTATTGTTTAGATGACAATATTTGTATTAAAACTCACAACATATGTTTAGTCGTATTTTACACGACTGTTGTATAATTAAGTTGTATTTGAATTCTGTACCATGCATTTGGCGACTCAAGATGGGTGATGTATACCTATTTTGGGGGCGTCACAGTTGGTATCAGAGCCTAGGGATATGATCACTGGTTAAGATGTGAGAATAAAACTAGGAGGGGAGAGACGGGAAATTCCTTCGCTAGTATGACCTACCTAAGTTTATTTGGTATTTAATTAGTCGGTCAGAATATATGGATTATATATCAATTAACCTTTGTTTTGTGGCAGTATCTGAAAATTACATCCGAGAATGTTGAGAATAGCAATGGAGCACAGGCGACAGTTGATTCACCACATATCAATAATCAGGATAATGTGCATCAGAAAGACGACAATCCTCATGCAAACAATAACACTGACCAAATGATGAATGATGGAATGTTCAGAGGCCTTATGCAATTCCTGCAACAGCAGGCGAGAGCTGCTCCTGTCCAAAATGTAGGTGAAAACACTAGAAACTCTTGGGCGGTCACCGCTAAATAGTTCAAGGAGCTGACACCACCGGAGTTTATTGGAGAGCTAAAATCACTTAAGGCGAAAACATGGATAAAACAGATCACCAAGATTTTTGATTTCTTGGGATGCTCTGAGGAGCAAAAGGTTCCCTTTGCCGCCTTTATGTTGCGAGGAGAGGCAGATTACTGGTGGAAATCGGTAAAGCGTACTCAACCTGCCGCACTGAAGATGTCTTGGGAGAAGTTTCAAGAACTATTCAACGACAAGTATTTTCCCAAAAGTATTCGTCACATGAAAGAGGTAGAATTCATCAAGTTAGAGCAGAACAATATGACCGTGTCGCAATACGAAGTTAAGTTTGCCGAGTTGTCCCGGTTTGCGTCTCGCTTGGTTGACAATGAGGAAAGAATGACGCGGATGTTTCTAAGAGGTTTGAAACTCGAGATACGTCAACATCTTATTTCTCATAAACTGTGTTTGTATTCAGATGTGATAAATAGGGCTCAGTTAGTGGAGCGCGATAACGAGTCAGCGCAACCAAAAGAGAGCAGCCCGCAAAATGATAATACAAGTGAGAGCAGTCATCGAAGCGGTGACAACAAGCGTGGAGGAAGTCAACAGGCCAGAAATGGTAACCACTTCGGTGGTAATCAGGGCCAAAACAATAAGAATGGACATTTCAAGAAGAGGAGATTCAACAATGATGGAAAGACGTCAGCACCAACACCCGTCGTTAAGGAAGAAGAACAACCACCTATCATATGCTTCAAATACGGAGGGGAGGGACACATCAGTCCAAACTGCGCGATGCCGTCCAAAGCATGTTATAATTGTGGAAGAGAAGGTCACTTAGCCCGATTTTGTCGTTCACCGAAGACAAGTTCAGCCAGAATGGAGGCACCAAAGGCCGTCCCAGAAAAGTCAAAGCCGGTAGTGCAAGGGAGAGCGTTTGTTGTGACCTCCCAGAAAGCAAGGAACCCGAATGAGGTCATCACGGGTAAGCTTATCATAAACTCTAGCGAAGTCTATACTTTATTTGATACCGGTTCTACCCATTCTTTTATTTCTCCTACTTGCACTCAACGATTAAATTTGACTCCGGAGAAATTAGACTTTGACTTATCTGTGGAAACTCCGTTGGGAGAAATTTTTATTACATCCACTATTTATAAGTCTTGTTTGGTTCAAATCGGTACCCTCACATGACCTGTCGATCTTATTTCATTGAAAATACTTGTATTTAACGTGATTCTAGGGATTGATTGGTTAACTACTCATCATGCAAAAATTGATTGTTTTCATAAGGTTGTTAGCTTTTATATTCCTAATCAACCTATTATGCGAATTCAAGCGACCAAACCATTAAAATCAATCACGGTCATCTCAAGCCATAAAGCTATTCGTTTATTGAAAAACGGATGTCAACCTTTCTTAGCTCATGTCACGGATCTAAACAAAAATACGTCAGTTTTGAATGATATTTCTATTGTTAATAAATTTCCTGACGTATTCCCTGAAAAACTTTCTGGTCTATCCCCAGTGCGTGAAATTGAATTTTGTATCGACCTTGAACCTGGTACAAAACCCATTTCCAAAGCCCCATATCGAATGGCTCCTATTGAACTTCAGGAGTTAAAGATCCAACTGCAGGAATTGTTAGACATTGGCTTTATTCGTCCTAGTACTTCTCCTTGGGGTGCTCTTGTTCTATTCGTGAAGAAGAAAGATGGGAGTATGCGACTTTGTATTGATTATCGAGAATTGAATCATGTCACCATCAAAAATAGGTACCCATTGCCACGTATTGATGACCTGTTTGACCAGTTTAAGGAGTTAAATTCTTGTCAAAGATTGATCTTCGTTCCGGATATCACCAATTGAAGATCAGAACCGATGACATTCCAAAGACGGCTTTCAAAACTACATACATTATGAATTCCTAGTCATGTCCTTTGGATTGACTAATGCTCCTGCTGCCTTCATGGATATGATGAACCGAGTATTCAAGAAATATTTGGATCACTTTGTGGTCGTCTTTATTGATGACATCCTTATTTATTCCAAAAGCCGTGAAGATCATGAGCAACACTTGAGGCTGGTACTCCAAAAGCTTCGTGAATACAAGCTTTATGCCAAGTTGAAGAAATACGAGTTCTGGCTTGAGGAAGTAGCATTCCTTGGGCACGTAGTATCAAGTCATGGAATATCTGTTGACCCGGCAAAGATTGAAGCAATTCAAAGTTGGGAGCAACCTAAATCAGTGACCGAAGTACGTAGCTTTCTCGGCTTAGCTAGTTATTATCGGAGATTTGTGGAAGGATTTTCTTGAATAGCTACTCCATTAAACTCAGCTGATTCGGAAAGATACAAAGTTCGGTTGGAGCGAAGAATGTGAGGAGAATTTTCAAGAACTCAAGAGGAGACTCATTTCAGCACCTGTTCTGACAATACCATCTGGCTCGGAGGGATTTGTTATCTACAGTGATGCTTCGGGCAAAGGGTTGGGATGTATTCTCATGCAACATAGAAAAGTCATAGCCTATGCCTCGCGACAACTCAAAGAATATGAGAGGAATTATCCTACTCATGATTTAGAGTTGGCAGCTGTTGTTTTTGCGGTTAAAATTTGGAGGCATTACTTATATGGGGAGAAAGTGGAGATCTTTACGGATCATAAAAGCCTCAAATATTTCTTCACTCAAAAGGAACTCAACATACGACAACGACGTTGGCTTGAACTGTTGAAAGATTATGATCATACCATCCAATACCATCCTGGAAAAGCGAACGTGGTAGCTGACGCATTGAGTAGAAGATCATATGCAAGTACGAGTGCAATATTGTCAACACAAAGGTCCATTTTGTGTGACTTAAAAAGGATGGAGATAGAGTTAAAGACTCCAGGGACCCATGTGATGATGGCGAATATACGAGTAAAACCAACTTTAATAGATAAAGTTATAGCTGCTCAAGCTACAGACCTGGAGTTGATGCGTATGAGGAAGAAAGTGCAAGAAGGTGCTATGCCGGAAGCAAGAATCGATGAAGAAGGAATACTTCGAGTCAACTCCAGACTTTGTGTTCCTAACGACCCTGATTTAAAGTATGAAATCATAATGGAGGCGCACAACACACCGTTTGTAATCCATCTTGGGAGTACCAAAATGTATCATGATCTTCGTCATACATTTTGGTAGAGCAATATGAAGAGAGAGATAGCGCTGTTTATCTCAAGGTGTCTAACTTGTCAACGAGTTAAAGCGGAGCATAATGTACCAAAAGGTCCATTGCAACCACTTGAAATTCCAGAATGGAAGTTAGAGCACATTACCATGGATTTCGTTACTGGTCTTCCCAAGGTTTCTCAAGGCATAGATGCAATTTGGGTCATTGTTGATAGATTGACCAAGTCTGCTCACTTCTTACCTATACGAGAAATTTATACACTTGAACGTCTTGCTCGTATGTACATAAACGAGATTGTAAGACTGCATGGTATGCCGGTATCCATAGTTTCTGATCGATACCCAAGATTCACTTCACGATTTTGGGTTAGTTTGCAGAAAGCTATGGGCACGGATTTACGATTTAGTTCAACATATCACCCTCAGACGGACGGACAATCAGAAAGAACTATTCAAACTCTTGAAGATTTATTAAGACTCTGTGTCATTGTCTTCAAGGGAAGTTGGGACAAGTTCTTACCATTGGTGGAGTTTTCCTACAACAACAGTTATCAAGCAAGTATAGGCATGGCTCCATTTGAGGCGTTTTATGGAAGAAAGTGTCGTTCTCCAGTATGCTGGGATAAGGTGGGTGAAGCAACGTTGTTGGGACCGGAGTTAGTACGTATGGCTACAAAAAAGATTCAAACGATCCAACAACTTATAAAAACCTCACAAGATCGACAAAAGAGTTATGCTGATCTTCATCGAAAGGACGTGGAATTCAATATAGGAGATCATGTGTTGTTACGTGTTGCTCCATGGAAAGGAGTTACGAGATTTGAAAAGAGAGGAAAGCTCAATCCTCGATTCATCGGCCCATGTCAAATCCTCGATCGAGTAGGAACTGTGGCGTATAGACTCGCTTTACCGCCAAGTATGTATCGTGTTCATAACGTTTTTCACATATCCATGTTATGTAAATATGTGGAAGACCCGAACCACATTATTGAGTTAGAATCGGACGAAATAGCGGAAGATTTGACGTATGAAGAGGTTCCTGTTCAAATCTTGGATAGGAAGGAACATATTCTATGCTCCAAGATTATACCTCACGTTAAAGTTTTGTGGAGAAATCACGATGTTGAGGAAATGACCTGGGAGTTAGAATCTAAAATGAAATCAATGTATCCTTACCTCTTCGACATACCAGGTACGTACCCTAATTTCGAGGGCGAAATTTTATAAGAAGGGGAGGTTGTAAGACCCCAACTTTTATAAATAATGATAAAAAATTTTCTATAAATATCTTTTTTGAATATTATGAAATAAATTGGATATAATGTTATAATTTTGGGTAATATTTATAAATTTTACAAAGTACGCAAGTTGTTATATAATATTCGATTGGTCATGAAATATTCGTACGACGACACAATCATTGGTGGACCCTGTAAGACCCCGAATTTTATGAAATAAAAGTATTCAATTTTTCTTATAATTACAATTCAATAAATGGTTAAATTGATAAATGTTAAAGTTAAGGGTGATATATGAATTTTTTTTTCAAAATACACAAGTGGTTATAAAATATTCATTGTTGTCGGGGAATATTCGTTTGGTCGTGGAATATTCTTTCTGTCGGAGAATATTCGTACGATGGCGCAGCCATTTATGGGCCCCATAACAGAATAACTGTCGGATGAAGAAAACGATAAATTTGAGTTTTTACAAATAACGGCGTAGTTGTTACCGTTAACACTGTTGGAATACCCGGTGGTTAAAATACAGTAATACGCGTTATTGCACAGTAGCACACGGTATTGCGCAGTATTTTTAAAATTATTGATTCTTACGTAAGAAGGCACTACTAAATAATTGTTACAGTAATTACTGTTCAATATTTTATTTTATTGATTCAATAATTGCTACGTTGAAATTTTATATTATTGTTGTTCAATAATTGTCACTGCACAGTATTTTCCATTATCAGATCAATAATTCATATTATTTGAATAATATTATTAGATAACATTATTGGCAATGTCTAAAAAGTTCTGTCTAAGGAGAGGTTTGGTCACCTAATTGCGCGCCAATAAGGAGAAATTCTTATTGGAAATCTCCCTCTTTCCTGGGAACGGTCTGGTTGTCATAAATGTGATTCTGTAATATTATTTGTGAATAATTAATTATTGATTCATATGATAAGGAAATATTTATTTTATGTGGATATAAATAAGGGATATATTTTTGTGGTTAAAAATGAAGGAGTTAATGTTGAGGTGTTTTATCTGTATTTTTGTCGGAACGGAGGTATTGAAAATTAAATTAAGATTTTTAAGATATTTTGCGAGGGTTATAATTTTTAATCCGACCGTTGGATCGTGGTAATATTTGGATATGTTATACATATATAAGTTGAATATATGTCCACAAATTTTGAACCGTTAATAATGAACGTATGATTTGTTATGAATTTTACGAGATGACTGGTTCAGAAATTGTTGAATTTTCGGAGTTAATCATTTTGGTGGAAAATTCTAGAATTGGTGGGCCCCACTCTTGGTTGGTGAATAAATGTGCTGAGATTTTTATTCAAATGTGGTGGGTGGGAATAGTAGCAGGTAAAGCCATCAGGTTGCAGGTTAAGTCTGCTTCGGCGTGCTAATATTTTCCTATAAATAGAGGGCTAAGTTAGAATTGAAAATCACACCAGAAACATAAATTTTCTCTCTTTCTCTCTCTATATTATGAAGCATATTTTATGAGTATTTAGATATTTTGAGAGTTGCTATTCAGTGTAAGTTTCCTTCGGCTTTGCATTCTAGTCAGAAATACTACACTTTTGAGGTAAGGGATAGTAAGGGATAGTAAGGGATTTTAAGGGTTGTTATATTTTTCAGTTTCGTAATTTTTCTGACCTTAAAAAATTATAGAAAAATATAAAATGATATTTTGATGAGTTTTCTTGATTGTGTCCAAAAATGGTGATTTTTAGATGTATAGATTGAGAGTTATGAATTTTATGAGAAAAGACTATTTTAAAAGTAACTGCCTATAATTCCTTGTGATTAACTCCAAAATTGATGAAATTTTTATTGGGAGTACATGTATATGATAGAAGTATACTCTGTAAATTTCAGAATTTTTGAACGAAAGTACAATTTTTGATAAATGTCTAAATATTCGACTGTTTTGGTCATATGAAAAATAGTAAATGAATTTTAAAAATTCTGAAAAAAATATATGTTCAATATGGGACTATATTCTGCTAAATCCCAGAAAAGAAATATTTTTGGAACTGATTTGATATTTTTCATGAAAATAGTCTAGTTTTGAGTAAATGAATTAAATATGTTATGTGAAGTAAGAAAATTAAAAAATAGAATTTTATAGCTTGAGAATCCTATATGAGGTATATGCAATTTTTGATGAGGATTTTGGTTATTGATGATGAAATCGTAAGAGTTGGCATTTTATGATGATTAAATGCATTAATTAGTAAAGTGTAAACAATTTAAATAAATTGTTTATAAATTTAAGAAATATTATTCTTTAAATATCATTATACCGAAATATTGGTATGTATATTATTGTAGAATTTTTACCTTTTTAATGTCGGGGTTACTATTCATGAGTTACTATTCATGAGTTACTATTCACGAGTTACTATTCACGAGTTACTATTCACGACAAAATTGGTTTCTTTTTCTAACTAAATTATAGTTGATTTATGAATATTGCTCTTGAAATTAAATCCATGTTTTGATCATATTATTTTTATTATCATATATAACATTTTTATAACCTTGATGTTGAAATTCTCTTTCGCTTGAGTGTAAAGATGGATAAATTATTGGTATGATCATGACTATGGGTTCTCTTTGGCCAGTAGTGCAAAGTTAAATTGTTGACTGGTATGATCATGACCATTGAATTTATAATTGAATATCTTTAGCTTAAGTGCAAAGGTGAAATGATCAACATGGTTATAATTATTGTTTATATAAATTCTGAAATGATTATATATTTCTTTGAGATATTAATATATTTGACCTGTAGTGCAAATATGAACTGTTGATGAATATATTTGGCCTGTAGTGCAAATATAAACTGTTGAGGAATATCTTTGGCCTGCACTGCAAAGATGAATTGTTGATGAATATCTTTGGCCGTAGTGCAAAGATGAATTATTGATGAATATCTTTGGCCTGTAGTGCAAAGATGAACTGTTGTTGAATATCTTTGGCCTGTAGTGCAAAGATGGTCTGTTGATGAATATCTTTGGCATGTAGTGCAAAGATGAACTGTTGTTGAATATCTTTGGCCGTAGTGCAAAGACGGATGTAACGCCCCCAAAATAGGTCCAATCCATCCAACCCATTCTGAGTCGCTAAATACATGGTACAGAAAATAACTACAACTTTATTATTACAATTGTCGTGCAAAATACGACAACACATATACTGTGAGTTTAAATACAAATATTGTCATTTAGACAGTATTCATACTCAACTAAGAACTCATTATACTTATTGATACACTATTTTACAAAATAGTGAGAACTACTAAAACAACTATCTTGAACCATCATTCCATACCCCGACTAGTACTCGCTACATTCTCGCCTCCTGAAAAGAAAATGGAACAACAAGGAAAAGGGTGAGCTCAACTAGCCCAGTAAAGAATATTATGACTAAAATAATATACAACAAATTATCGTTAGTCTTCAACAGGGAAAAATTTAATAGAATACAATAGACAACAAGTTTTAAATCAATATTCGCAGCGGAAACAGCAAACCATTAGAAGAGTCAAGTAGAGAATGAGTTCTACTATCTTCTAAGATTTAAAAGTCCATCATGAATATTTTATCCTTGTAACAACAATCAATAACCATCTTTAATCAAATATTCATCTTTGCACTACAGGCCAAAGATATTCATTTGTATCACCAGTAGATCATGTTCATCTCAACACCTGTTCATCTTTGCACTACGGGCCAAAGATATTCATCAGAAATCATCAATCTTTGCACTACAGGCCAAAGATATTCATCATAAAATCATCAATCTTTGCACTACAGGCCAAAGATATTCATCATAAAATCATCAATCTTTGCACTACAGGCCAAAGATATTCAGTAACATCATCATTTAGGACTGAGGATGATGAAAAATATTTTAGAGAAAACGAATCCAGTGAAACAAAAGAGTAAATATTAAGGATTCGTATTTCAGCTATTCCATGTCCAAAAATACCTCATAAACAATCATAGTGAAGTAAAATTCAAGAATGATCAAAACATGGATACAATCAAAGCTAGTATCCAGAATAGATATTTTGGACAAAAAGAAAAAAATTTCATTTTTCGGTGAATAGTAACTCGTGAATAGTAACTCATGAATAGTAACTCGTGAATAGTAATCCCGACATAAAAAGTTCCAAATTTGATAAAAAGTTTAGATCAATACTTCGGCATAATGATATTGAAGAAAATAATATCATTTAAGAAGAAATAACATCCCTTACCACAATATCTCTTACTATCCCTTACTATCCCTTACCTCAAAAGAGCAGTACTCCTGACTGGAATAACGTTAAACGAACTTGCACCGTATAGCAACACTCAAGATATCAAAATACTCACAAGAATACACTCGATATATAGAGAGAGAAATAGAGAGAAAACTTCAATTTCTGGTGTGATTTTCAATTCTAACCTAAGCACCCTATTTATAAGAAAATGCTTAAAACACCAAAGCAGAAAATTGAATATAATAATAATATATTTATATAATTGTCAAGCCCACCTCTTGAATCTGAATTTCAGCAATTCACACATGCTAACCTTCTAGAAAAAGTAAGAAAAAACGTTTTTCTTAATAAAAATAATTAAAACTTCCAAAAATCAATAATTTCGAAATTTCGGAACTTCAATAATTCATAATAAATAGCCCTTTCATCAGAAAATTCGAATCTTGCGAGTTTTTATAGGAAATTCAATTCTCTACAACTTTACAGAAGAAAGTTTTTCCAAATTCCAAACAGAAATTGACCGAAATCCACAAACGGGCGATTTTATAGTCAATAATAAATTTTCGGTCAAGAATTGTGTCCACCAACACACAAAACATGTGTTAATCATTTAATGCCACAAAAATACTCTTCCTCCTCATATACTCATATATCCCACATTTATTATAAAAATATCATCATCAATATATTATTAAAATAATATATTTAAATGAATTATTTTATCAGAAAAAGATAAAATATTAATTTTCAACAATTGTCACATTAAAAATTTTCTCCATCTATATCCACATAAAATCAATATTTTCCTCATCATATAAATTAATAATTAATTATACACAAATAATATTACAGAACCACAGTACTGGCAACCAGGCCGTTCCTAGGAAAGGGGGGGCTTTCCAATAAGGATCTCTCCTTACTGGCGCGCAATTAGATGACCAAACCTCTCCTTAGACAGAACTTTCTAGACATTGCCAATAATGTTATCTAATAATATTATTCAGATAATATAAATTATTGTTCCGATAATAGAAAATACTGTGTAGTGACAATTATTAAAACAACAGTAATATAAAATATCAACGCAGCAATTATTGAATCAATAAAATACAATATTGAACAGTAATTACTGTAACAATTATTGAGTAGTGCATTCTTACGTAAGAATCAATAATTGGTGCAATACCGTGTGCTACTGTGCAACAACGCGTATTACTGTGTTTTAACCACCGGGTATTCAAACAGTATTAACGGTAACAACTACGCCGTTATTTATAAACAACTTATTTTTGTCGTTATCTTCATCTGACCGTTTTCTGTTATGGGGCCCACAAAAGACTGCGCCGTCGTACGAATATTCTCCAACAGTAAGAATATTCCACGACCAAGCGAATATTCCCCGACAACAATGAATATTCTATAACCACTTGTGTAAAAATTCATATATCACCCTTAACTTTAATATTTATCAATTTAACCATTTACTAAATAGTAATTATAAGAAAAATTGAATACTTTTATTTCATAAAATTCGGGGTCTTACAATCTCCCCTCCTTATGAAATTTCGTCCTCGAAATTTACGTACCTGGTATTTCAAAGAGTTGAGAATACCTTGCTTTCATTTCAGATTCCATCTTTCCTGTCATCATAATTTCTTCATTGCTCATCTCCTGTATTTCAGATATCATTCTAGAATACAGCTTCAAAACAAAGGTTAATTGAACAAATTAACATATCACATAATATTCCGATATTATGACTGACCACCAAATAAACTTAGGTAGGACACACTAGCGAAGGATTTACTCGTCTCTCTCCTCCTAGTCCTATTCCCCGATCTCCGTCAGAGATCATATCCCTAAGCTCTGATACCAACTGTAACGCCCCCAAAATAGGTCCAATCCATCCAACCCATTCTGAGTCGCCAAATACATGGTACAGAAAATAACTACAACTTTATTATTACAATTGTCGTGCAAAATACGACAACACATATACTGTGAGTTTAAATACAAATATTGTCATCTAGACAGTATTCATACTCAACTAAGAACTCATTATACTTATTGATACACTATTTTACAAAATAGTGAGAACTACTAAAACAACTGTCTTGAACCATCATTCCATACCCCGACTAGTACTCGCTACATTCTCGCCTCCTGAGAAGAAAATGGAACAACAAGGAAAAGGGTGAGCTCAACTAGCCCAGTAAAGAATATTATGACTAAGATAATATACAACAAATTATCGTTAGTCTTCAACAGGGAAAAATGTAATAGAATACAATAGACAACAAGTTTTAAATCAATATTCGCAGCGGAAACAGCAAACCATTAGAAGAGTAAAGTAGAGAATGAGTTCTACTATCTTCTAAGATTTAAAAGTCCATCATCAATATTTTATCCCTGTAACAACAATCAATAACCATCTTTAATCAAATATTCATCTTTGCACTACAGGCCAAAGATATTCATTTGTATCACCAGTAGATCATGTTCATCTCAACACCTGTTCATCTTTGCACTACGGGCCAAAGATATTCATCAGAAATCATCAATCTTTGCACTACAGGCCAAATATATTCATCATAAAATCATCAATCTTTGCACTACAGGCCAAAGATATTCATCATAAAATCATCAATCTTTGCACTACAGGCCAAAGATATTCAGTAACATCATCATTTAGGACTGAGGATGATGAAAAATATTTTAGAGAAAACGAATCCAGTGAAACAAAAGAGTAAATATTAAAGATTCGTATTTCAGCTATTCCATGTCCAAAAATACCTCATAAACAATCATAGTGAAGTAAAATTCAAGAATGATCAAAACATGGATACAATCAAAGCTAGTATCCAGAATAGATATTTTGGACAAAAAGAAGAAAATTTCATTTTTCGGTGAATAGTAACTCGTGAATAGTAACTCATGAATAGTAACTCGTGAATAGTAATCCCGACATGAAAAGTTCCAAATTTGATAAAAAGTTTAGATCAATACTTCGGCATAATGATATTGAAGAAAATAATATCATTTAAGAAGAAATAACATCCCTTACCACAATATCTCTTACTATCCCTTACTATCCCTTACCTCAAAAGAGCAGTACTCCTGACTGGAATAACGCTGAACGAACTTGCACCGTATAGCAACACTCAAGATATCAAAATACTCACAAGAATACACTCGATATATAGAGAGAGAAATAGAGAGAAAACTTCAGTTTCTGGTGTGATTTTCAATTCTAACCTAAGCACCCTATTTATAGGAAAATGCTTAGAACACCAAAGCAGAAAATTGAATATAATAATAATATATTTATATAATTGTCAAGCCCACCTCTTGAATCTGAATTTCAGCAATTCACACATGCTAACCTTCTAGAAAAAGTAAGAAAAAATGTTTTTCTTAATAAAAATAATTAAAACTTCCAAAAATCAATAATTTCGGAACTTCAGAACTTCAATAATTCATAATAAATAGCCCTTTCATCAGAAAATTCGAATCTCGCGAGTTTTTATAGAAAATTCAATTCTCTACAACTTTACAGAAGAAAGTTTTTCCAAATTCCAAACAGAAATTGACCGAAATCCACAAACGGGCGATTTTACAGTCAATAATAAATTTTCGGTCAAGAATTGTGTCCACCAACACACAAAACATGTGTTAATCATTTAATACCACAAAAATACTCTTCCTCCTCATATACTCATATATCCCACATTCATTGTAAAAATATCATCATCAATATATTATTAAAATAATATATTTAAATGAATTATTTTATCAGAAAAAGATAAAATATTAATTTTCAACAATTGTCACATTAAAAATTTTCTCCATCTATATCCACATAAAATCAATATTTTTCTCATCATATAAATCAATAATTAATTATACACAAATAATATTACAGAACCACAGTACTGGCAACCAGGCCGTTCCTAGGAAAGAGGGGGCTTTTCAATAAGGATCTCTCCTTACTGGCGCGCAATTAGATGACCAAACCTCTCCTTAGACAGAACTTTCTAGACATTGCCAATAATGTTATCTAATAATATTATTCAGATAATATAAATTATTGTTCCGATAATAGAAAATACTGTGTAGTGACAATTATTAAAACAACAGTAATATAAAATATCAACGCAACAATTATTGAATCAATAAAATACAATATTGAACAGTAATTACTGTAACAATTATTGAGTAGTGCCTTCTTACGTAAGAATCAATAATTGGTGCAATACCGTGTGCTACTGTGCAACAACGCGTATTACTGTGTTTTAACCACCGGGTATTCCAACAGTATTAACGGTAACAACTACGCCGTTATTTATAAACAACTTATTTTTGTCGTTATCTTTATCTGACCGTTTTCTGTTATGGGGCCCACAAAAGACTGCGCCGTCGTACGAATATTCTCCAACAGTAAGAATATTCTACGACCAAGCGAATATTCCCCGACAACAATGAATATTCTATAACCACTTGTGTAAAAATTCATATATCACCCTTAACTTTAATATTTATCAATTTAACCATTTACTAAATAGTAATTATAAGAAAAATTGAATACTTTTATTTCATAAAATTCGGGGTCTTACAACGGATTTATTAGTATGATTATGAACAGGAACTGTGATTTGGTATAACCGTGATCTTTGATGTTTCAGGTAAAGACATGTGATGAAAATTATCTTCGTCCTAGATGCGAAGAGAAATTTAGAATCACAATTATGATTATGAGTTATTTATATGATTGTGGATCAGAACTTTTGATTGATGTTACAGGGATAAAACATTGTTGATGGATTTTTAACATGGAGAAGATAATAGACTTTATGGTCTATTTGACTCTTCTAATGGATTGCTCGTTCCGCCGCAACTATGGTTGAAAATTTTTATCATCTACCATATGTTCTAAATCTCTGATTTATTACTGATGAAGACTATTGATAATTTATTTATCTTTAGTCATGATATTCTTTACTGGGCTAGTTGTGCTCACCCTTCTGTTTTACAATTCCTTTCAGGTAATAAGAGTGTAGCTGGGTCGAGCGGGAGTAACAGGGGAATAGAACGGTGGTCATCATTTAGTAGTTATATTTGGTAAATCATCTAGGGTGAAGCGAACCCAACGTTGGAATGGTGTTTTGTCACTATCATACAAGATGTCTAATGACATACAACCTCGTGTCATCATAAGATAGGGTTGTGCTCATCCAGTTGCTGAGTATCTTTACGAGCACTACCTATATAATCTTGGTGTTTGTTTGAAGTATAATTCTCAATTAGAGACAATGGAGATAATGATAAGTCAAGAGAAGATTCACCATTGGGAATAATATGATAGTAAACTTCTCGTTTTTCTTTGGGGTATATTGGGTCAACCAAGGATAATTCTGTGGCCATATGATATCTATCACAACCTAGAAGCATGGTCTCCCATGTATAAAGGTTTTCTTGAGCACTTCTCAAAGATTCTCATTTCTAAAACAATTTTTAACTATACCTTTATGTAAGGTGTCATTGTGAGGTGTTGTCCACGGTTGGGACATGAGTCACATTTGGTATATATTTGTATCCAACCTCACAGCATATGTGTTGTTGTATTTTGCACAATAATTATTGTAATAAAGTTGTAGTTATTTTCTGTATCATGTATTTGGCGACTCAGAATAGGTTGGATGGAATGGACCTGTTTTGGGGTCGTCACAGACCCCACAACAGAATTATTGTCGGATTGAAAAAATAACAAAAATATTTTATTGAAAATATCGGCGGAAGTTTTACCGTTAATACTGTTGAACTACTCGGTAGTAAAAGTACAGTAATACGCGTGGTTGCATAGTAGCACACAGTATTGATTATTGATACTTACGTGAAAAGTCACTCAATTTTGTTCAATTATTATTACAGTAATTACTGCATAGTATCTCACGTTATTTGATTCAATTATTGTCAATATTTTATATATTATTAATTCAATAATTGAGATGACAAGATTATTAATATTATTATTTGCAATATTAACGATGTCTAAAAGTTCTGTCAATGAGAGGTTTGGTCACCTAATTGCGCGCCAATAGGGAGAAATTCTTATTGGAAAGCCTCATCTTTCCAGGGAACGACCTGGTCGATTAATATTGTGAATTATAATAAAGGTGATAAATGTTGTTAAAATTATTAATGTGATTTTTATGTGGTATTTGTGTAAGTTTTGCTTATTTTATGGACCCCTATTTACCCTTTTTTCAAAATAATCGGTAGAAGATTATTCAGTATATAATAAATGTTGGGGCCCATATGTGATGATGACATGCTGGTGGGAGGGGAACACGTGGGGCTATGTGTGGAAGAAAAAAAAAAGAAAGGGGTTTGGATTTAGGAATTTACGGGTGGTTGATTGTTTTTATATATATATATATGTATTATAATTACTTGCTTTGTTCTCATTGGTTGGAGGTTTGAATAATTGGCAGAATAAGTTGCAAAGTTGCTCACGGGTGGGGAATTGTCTTTTAAGCATGTGTGGCTTTATATATATATATATATATATATATATATATATATATATATATATATATATAATATTAATTTAATTTATTCTTATTGGCTGAATGTTTGAAAATGTGCATCTGTGGTTTATTAAAATAATTCATCCGTGAAATCATTCGGTGCACACGAATTACACAGTATCCCTTAAATTCTCCTATAAATAGGATGCTTAGTTAAAATTGAAAATCATACCAGAAATTTAGAGAATTCTCTTCTATAATCTTAAGCGTATTTCTTTAGAGTTTAAGAAAGCTTTGAGCGTAGTGCAAGTTTTTTTTGAGTTTATCATCGCCCTACCAGTCAAAATACTCTTCTTTTACGATAAGGGGTATTATTTCTTTTATATTCATAAATAGAACTTCTGTTATTCCATTATTTATTATTCTGTTGGAATAACCTGAATACGCGGGCTACCCTATACTTGGTGAAATTCTTCTGCTATTCCATTTTTTATTATTCTGTTGGAATATCCTGTCTGTGCGTTTTACGCCGGACCTGGTTCCGTCTTTATTATTCTGTTGAAATATCCTGTCTGTGCGTTCACGCCGGACCTGGTTCCATTATTTATTATTCTATTAAAATATCATGTCTGTGCGTTTACGCCGGACATGGTTCCATTATTTATTATTCTGTCGGAATATCCAGTCGGTGCGTTTACGCATGACCTGGTTCCGTTAATTATTATTCTGTTGGAATAACCTGCCTGTGCGGTCTATCGCATGCCTGGTGATTTTTTTTGTTATTCCATTCTTTATTATACTCAGTTGATTAAAGTTTTGACTTCTATACTCCATGAAATTAGTGGAATATCCTTGATATTTGTGCTTCATCCAGTATCCTTTCGTGGAAATATTATTCTGAGCTTTCTTGAATTTTACTCCACAAAGCAGTATCATGTTGACAATTTGGACGTTATTGGTTTTTGGATAAATTAATTCTTGAACTTATTTTATTGAATGCTTATATCATTGTCATCATCCTTATGTTTATATTTTGTTGAAAGTCATCTGTGACCTGTAGTGCATAGATGGACTTGGTATGATTATGACCAGGAATTATTCGGTGTAATAATGACTGTAATGTTACAAATGATATGGTAAAAGTCCTCATTGGCCCGTAGTGCATTGATGGACAGTTGTTGGCATGATCATGACCATTGATGAATACACGAATGTCCTTGGCCCGTAGTGAATGGATAATTTATGGTTGTGATACTAATGAATATTTTTGGCCGTAGTGCAGGGATGATGTGGATTATTTATTAAACTGAGTCTCAGCGATAAAAGTCATGAAAAACCTTTTAAATCATAAAAGATAGTAGATTTTATTTTTTACTTGACTCTTCTAATGGATTGCTTGTTCCGCTACAGTTAAACTTGATATTTATTATATTTTATCAGTTTAACACTGTTGAATGCTAATGATAATTTATTCTGCATTATCTTAATCATAATATTTCTTACTATGCTAGTTGAGCTCACCCTTTTACTTTCATTATTCTCTTCAGGAAATGAGAACGTAGCAGAGACTAGTCGGGGAACGGAGTGATGGTCTAGATAATAGCATTAGTAGTCCCCACTATTCTATTAAATAGTGTGATAATAAATGTAATGAGGACTCAATTGAGTGTGGATATTGTCTAGATGACAATATTTGTATTAAAACTCACAGTATATGTTTAGTCGTATTTTACACGACTGCTGTATAATTAAGTTGTATTTGAATTTTGTACCATGTATTTGGCGACTCAAGATGAGTGATGTATACCTATTTTGGGGGCGTCACAATGGAGGTCGTCGGAAAAGTGGTGGCAATGGTGGCTGGGTTATAGACAATTGGTCTTTAATTTTCGGCTTGTGTTGATTGTTGGTCGCCATTGTTGATTGTAGAATGTCTGTGTACAGATTTGTTTTGTTTTAAAGGATAATAAAAATTGATTTGTCAAATTTACCCTTATTCAAATAATTTAAATTAATAAAATGATATAAATATTATTATTTAAGTACACATCAGCTTTCTATGGCCCTACTTAGGATGACACGTCGTCAATTTCTTACGTAAAGTGAATTTGGACAAAAGTAAAAAAAATTAATAATTTACTCATCTAATTGATAAAATTAAAAGGCAGATCACTAAAGTGGAATATAATCAATAGTTTAAAATAATAAATTATATTTAAGCCTAATAATAATGTAGCTAGTTGGAGATTAGAATATACAGTAGTGACCCATCACTCCTCTGTCGCCTTCCCTTCTTGTTCACAAGTGAAGACAGTTTTTAATTGGAAAAGTCCGATTGACAATAGAAAACTACCTTTTTCCCTGAAATAATCTCTCTATTTATCTGTTTTATTATATAGATATATATACACAGTATGCTTGTGCCTTTCGGTGTATAGATAAGAAGATATTCTATTTTTGTGGGAGTGATCATAAATTAGCAAATGGCAGCTCGCAGGCTCTCTTCCTTGCTCTCTCGTTCTCTCTCTCTTCCTCCTGCCTTTGCTTCTCCCTTTCTCTCTCCAGGTCGTTTCTCACCACCCCTTCTATGTTTCTTTTTCATATATGCATCCATGTTAATCTCTGTATGTGACTACAATTTTCCAGATATGCTCTGTCTCTGTGAAACCTGGGTCCTAGGAAAAGAAAAACCTTTACTTTTATCTTATTATCTGCAAATAAATAGTTTAACCTTTTAATTTCAATATTTGTAGTTGTAAGGGGTAATTTATTTTGGCTATTTTGATAAGAAGGTGTAAAGCATCCATGGCTAATTTGGAGTTGTAATTAATGTTTGTCTGTGTTTGTGAGGATCAGGTGTGTAGATAAAAAATAGTGTTTCTCAATCAATGAGTTGAGAAACACCAAACATAAAGAACACATACTTCACTTATAATAACAGATGAAGGCTACATTATACTCCATGTTTAATCAACTCAATAAAGATTTATTTGTTTTATTTTTAGGAAATTAAACGTATTTTCAAACTGGTATAGAACTTTATAGTTTTAGTATAATTTCCAGATATGAATTTTTAGATACAGTTCAACACAGATTGTTAACTGGAAATAATTAATCTTCAGGGAGAACTTCCGTCTTGGAAAGGGGCATTCACAGGTTTAGCACTGCTGCAGTTGCTGAGGAGCCCATCACTCCACCTGTTCAAATCAATTACACCCAACTTCTAATCAATGGCCAATTTGTTGATTCTGCATCTGGTAATTCATATTTTGTGAACATGGTTAATTAACCTAATTCCTTCTGATATATTGTGAAATTAATTTTTGTTGGTCTCAGGAAAAACATTTCCAACTTTGGACCCTCGAACAGGGGAAGTGATTGCTCATGTTGCTGAAGGTGATGCCGAAGATATCAACCGGGCAGTGTCTGCTGCCCGCAAGGCGTTTGATGAGGGACCATGGCCAAAAATGACCCCTTATGTAAGAACCTTTTGTTGCTCTTTTTTCTCTCTTTTATTTTTTCCTGGGTATTTCTTTGTAATTGAGATTTTAATGTAACAATATATCTTATATATAAACCCATCTAATATTTCTTTTGGATTTCAGGAAAGGTCAAGGATATTATTGCGATTTGCTGATTTGGTTGAGAAACACAATGATGATATTGCAGCTCTCGAGACATGGGACAATGGGAAGCCTTATGAACAGGCTGCCACAGCCGAAATTCCAATGCTTGTTCGTCTATTTCACTATTATGCTGGTAAGGGATCAGAAATAAATCTATTGCCATATTCTCCAGAAGTCCACTAATCAAATATTTATGTATATACTACATTTTTGCTTGAATATTTCTAAAGATTATATCCCCATAATGCAGGCTGGGCAGATAAAATCCATGGTCTCACAGTTCCGGCTGATGGACTACACCAAGTGCAAGTTTTACATGAGCCAATTGGTGTTGCGGGACAGATAATTCCTTGGAACTTTCCTCTTCTTATGTTTGCTTGGAAAGTTGGGCCTGCACTGGCATGTGGTAATACTGTTGTCCTAAAAACTGCAGAGCAAACACCATTAACCGCTCTGTACGTAGCAAAATTGTTCCATGAGGTAAATTCCTGAAAGTAAAGTATAGCGGTCTCATTTTTGGTTGTTTTTGATATTGTTCTTTCTCTTTTTCTCTTTTCTGTTTTCCTTTAAAATCTTTTCTAGGGTACTGTTTTTGGCATCTCTGCGCTGAACTTGTCCAATGATTTTAACCATTTTGAATCAGAATACTTTGAGATTTCTGATCTCAATATTAAATGAGATAGTAGTAAGAAATACTAGGATCAATGAGATTCCTCTATAGAGTATTAAGAAAAATATTTGGGCTTGTTTGTGCTGATGGCATACTCTGATACTTCCTCCGATCCAAAATATAGAAATAGGATCAGTCAATTTGAGATATTTTTAAATTGAAAACTTGTAAGAATTTATTTTTATTTTAGACAATACAACTACAAAAATTGTAAACTATCCCAAAAGTACTACTA
Source organism: Panax notoginseng (assembly GCA_016801055.1). NCBI lineage: Eukaryota > Viridiplantae > Streptophyta > Magnoliopsida > Apiales > Araliaceae > Panax > Panax notoginseng. The sequence continues at coordinate 30,774,080 of CM029013.1, read as the reverse complement.
GTTACAATTTTATTATTTTCAAAAGTTAGATGAATCAAATCAATTTTGAATTTGAAAATATCGTATATTGAAATGCCAAACTTGATCTTATATTTAAGAACAAAATGAGTAAATAAAGTCGTTTTACAAGATTATAGAGAAAAATTATCAAATAAATGGAGAGAAAGCATACTTAATCCTGTATAGAAGGATAAAGCCCAATGATGTCAAAAGTTGCATTATCAAGGCTCAAATATATTAGTTAGACCATTATCTCAAGGTATATTCTTCTATATGCTTGCATCCAAATTGGACTACACAGTCGATTGTGCTGTTGCTGATTGTTATGCAGAATTTTCTTAAACATGATTTAAATTTCAAGAGAACCTCCTCAATATTGTGCCTTCTTTCATATATTTAGTGTTAGTTATAATGGTGAAAAATATTCGAAGTATGCGTCTCTGAGTTATTATTTTGTTGCAGTCTAATGCCATTTTTGTTGACAGGCTGGTCTTCCTCCTGGTGTTCTAAATGTAGTTTCTGGCTATGGTCCAACAGCTGGTGCAGCTCTTGCTCGTCATATGGATGTCGACAAGGTTATTTATAGCTTTTATCTATCAAAGTTTTATGATATTGGTCTTGAACTCCAGTATGAGATTCATGAATCCCATACTTTTGCAGCTTGCTTTCACAGGCTCAACTGATACTGGTAAGATTGTACTCGGATTGGCTGCAAAAAGCAATCTTAAACCAGTAACACTAGAGCTCGGAGGGAAATCACCTTTCATTGTATGTGAGGATGCTGACATTGATAAAGCTGTGGAGCTAGCACACTTTGCTCTGTTCTTCAATCAGGTGTGTTTGATTAACTCCCCCAAACATTATCTTCTAGGATGAGAACTGTGGCGTGCTTCATCATTACATCCAATACTTTTTTGTTCCCCAGGATGGGAAATTGATTACAAAAGCTTGTTTCCTGTAGGGTCAATGTTGTTGTGCTGGTTCTCGTACATTTGTGCACGAACGCATATATGATGAGTTCCTGGAAAAATCAAAAGCACGTGCTCTGAGACGTACAGTTGGTGATCCCTTCAAGAAGGGTGTTGAACAAGGTCCTCAGGTACTATGTGTATGTGGCTGTGGCTGTTTAATTTACACGTCTGTGTTTTTTAAGTAAGGAACATGGCCTAGTTAGCAAATGTTCTCCCACTCCACATGTCAGTTCCATTCGTGGAAGTATTCCTGGTATTCCTTATGAAAAAAGTCATACATTAATATGTGCACTACGCTTAATGTTTCATTTCTGTTTCTTATTTCACTGCAAGACAATGGCAGAAATACTATTACTTCTTTTATTATTTTGTTCTTCACAAGAGTTGACCATGCTAAGAGAGTACCATTATACTCAACCGAGACAGTGAATCAATGCGACTGTTGAACTGCATCCCCATTTAGTCACAATATTGGAGTATGTTCCACTCATCCGAGAACATGCGACAAAAACAATTTTCAAGTCCTTAAGCTGTAGCATGACATGTTGACCTTTCTCAGATAGACTCGGAGCAATTTGAGAAGATTCTTCAGTACATAAAGTCTGGCACTGAAAGCAGCGCTACCCTTGAATGTGGGGGTGGAAGACTTGGCTCCAAAGGCTTCTATGTCCAACCTACTGTTTTCTCAAATGTTCAGGTAATTTCTATTTATCTTCTGAACATGTACAGATTCTGTGAAAAATCTGGTGGATTGAGGTTGATTCAACATTCATTCCAATTAGGACGATATGTTGATAGCGAAGGAAGAGATTTTTGGTCCAGTGCAGTCCATCTTGAAATTCAAGTGAGTTTTGAAGTTATATATATACAGTATTTATATTTGCATAAAAATTTCAGATATTTTGGTTACCTTGTTGTGTTGAGCATGTAAACATTGTGCATGTATCAGTGGTTCAACTTCACACCCAGAAATTTAGAATTCTAGTTTGTAAAATGCATACCTTATTCAGTTGGTTAGGATGCTCTGAGCACACTTAATAAGTGGTAACCGGTAAGAACGAACATAATCATATTGATCTGAATCCTAGGAAAATGACATGAACAAGAAAAGAAAAGGAATAGTTGTGTTTCAGGTTTTGTTCGTAACATGATCCTATATTGTATAAACAACCTCCTGCACTGCAGGGAGGTTGATGAAGTGATAAAAAGGGCAAATGCAACAAACTATGGTCTAGCTGCGGGGGTTTTCACAAAAAACATAAATACGGCCAACACCTTGTCACGGGCATTGAGGGTTGGCACTGTGTGGGTAAACTGTTTCGATGTGTTTGATGCTGGAATCCCTTTTGGCGGTTACAAAATGAGCGGAACTGGCAGGGAAAAAGGGTTCTACAGCCTTAACAACTATTTGCAGGTGAAGGCTGTTGTTACTCCCTTGAAGAATCCAACATGGCTGTAAATCTGGTAGCTTCAGCATCGATCTTCTGGTACACTATGACCAGTGTTTGTTTACCTGTGGCAGGTGGTGATTATTGACATGAAAACCTCAGTTTGTAACCGATTATGGATTATGGAATTTCCGTTGTGACGTGAATCTTAACAAAACCCACAGCTTTAATTTGTTTGATCACATGCTGTCAAATAATATCAGCTAGCTGGAGATCATCATAATTCCATTCTTTTTCTTCACCAACTATAATTACGCTCTGTTTCTGAGTTTTAAAATGGACAGAAAAGAAAAGAAATGGACGGAAAATTTAAGTTTTCTTTCCAATTTTTATGTTTCTGAGTTTTTTAATAAACGGAAAAGAAAAGAAATGGATAGAAAACTTGGCCACTTTTCCTGCCAAAGTTTTCCGTCCAAAATTGGCATGATTTGGACGGAAAATAAATTAGAATAAGTAATATTTTTATAATTTTCATATTAGCCTCAGCTTTTAATATAATAAATTTTAAATTACAACTCATGTCCTCAATTTTAAATTTTCTATCCTTTTCCATTAAAAACTCATAAACAACACAAAAGAAAACTTTAAGTTTTCTATTCTTTTCTTTTCTGTTCTAATTTAAGTTTTTTATTCTTTTCTTTTCTATTCAAAACTCATAAACAGAGAAACAGAGCGTTAGGGTTGGTTGCTTTTGTAATTCATATATTATTATTTATAAATAATTTTAAAACATAAAATTTAAATTTTGAAGATAAAATAAAAATATTGTTAAAATTATATGAAAAAAAGATAGTTATTGTGAGGGACGTATTCTCAATAAATAAATAAATAATCACCATTTTGTTTCTATTGCTTTATAATAGGAGTAATATTTTGGGTAGCTGAGGGGTCGCTATTTATTTTCGTCGCTTCCCATGAAGCTAAGAAAGTAGTAGTACTAGTTTAATCATTAATTAACAGCAACTACGCGTGATTATGCATTATTGTAAGCAATAATACTACGGATTAGTTTGGTGTGATTTGGCACCTGGCTACGTGTAGCAAACATATTGTCCGGTCCGGTCCGGTCCGGTCCGGTCCGGTCCGTTTATTGTTTTTATTAACGCCAGGTGGTGTCTTTCTCACTCTCACCAATCAATATTACTAATGAATTCGATCTCTCATTTTATATCTTCTTATTACTAGTAATAAACTTCCAAAGATGCATGGCATGGATATATATAAAGTCGGGTTTTAGTTGGACTCAAAATATAATTTATTTTGATATATGAATGTATTATTTTGAGCATAAAAATAAAAATTGTACGTCTTCCGATTATATATATATATATATATATATATATATATATATATATATATTTCCGTCATTTTATATAAGTTCTGTCTTTTAAATTTTATAAAAAATAAGTCAGAAAAAATTAAACTTTTCAAATATTCCAACAATATTGATATTTGATAGATACATACAAAAACACCAAATAAAACTTTTTAAAAAAATATATAAAGCTTTTCACATTTGTCACTTGAATATTTGATGTTAGAGTACTGGTGTAAAACTCCAACTTTTATAAATAAAGATGAATTTTTTATAAATATCATTTTTGAATATTATGGAGTGAAATTGATATAATGTTATAGTTGTGGGTAATATTTATAAATTTTGCAATGTACGCAAGTTGTTATATAATATTCTATTGGTCGGGGAATATTCGTACGACAACACAATCATTGATGGACCACACAACGGGATTATTGTCGGATTGAGAAAACGACAAAAATACTTTATGAAAATAACGGCGGAAGTTTTACCATTAATACTGTTGATGTAAGACCCCAGCTTATTAATGAATAAAATCAAATTTTCTCTAAATATTATTGTGAATAATAAGAGGTTAATTTGATATAATACTTTGGTTATGGGTGAAATGTGCAAATTTTGCAAAATAAGCAAGTGGTTATAAATTATTCATTTTGTCGGGGAATATTCGTTTGGTCGTGGAATATTCTTGCTGTCGGGAAATATTCGTACGACGGCGCAGCCTTGTGTGGGCCCCATAACGAAAAGCGATTGGATGAAGAAAACGACAAGTATAAGTTGTTTATAAATAACGGCGTAGTTGTTACCGTTAATACTGTTGGAATACCCGGTGGTTAAAATACAGTAGCACACGGTATTGTACCAATTATTGATTCTTACGTAAGAAGGCACAACTCAATAATTGTTACAGTAATTATTATTCAATATTTTATTTTATTGATTCAATAATTGCTGCGTTAATATTTTATATTATTGTTGTTTCAATAATTGTTGCTGCACAGTATTTTTCTTTATCAGATCAATAATTCATATTATTTGAATAATATTATTAGATAACATTATTGACAATGTCTAGAAAGTTCTGTCTAAGGAGATGTTTGGTCATCTAATTGCGCGCCAGTAAGGAGAAATCCTTATTAGAAAGCTCCCTCTTTCCTGGGAACGGCCTGATTGTCATAAATGTGATTATGTAATATTATTTGTGAATAATTAATTATTGATTCATATGATAAGGAAATATTTATTTTATGTAGATATAAATGAGGGATATATATTTGTAGTTAAAAATGAAGGAGTTAATGTTGAGGTTTTTATCAGTATTTTTGTCGGAATGGATGTATTAAAAATCAGGGTTTTTGAGATATTTTGCGGGGGTTATAATTTTTAATCCGACCGTTGGATCGTGGTAATTTTTGGATATGTTATACATATATAAGTTGAGTATATGTCCACAAATTTTGAACCGTTAAAAATGAACATATGATTTATTATGAATTTTACGAGATGACTGGTTCAGAAATTATTAAATTTTCGGAGTTAATCATTTTGGTAGAAAATTTTAGAATTGGTGGGCCCCACTCTTGGTTGGTGAAGAAATGTGCTGAGATTTTTATTCAAATGTGGTGGGTGGGAATAGTTGCAGGTAAAGCCATCAGGTTGCAGGTTAAGTCTGCTTCGGCGTGCTAACATTTTTCTATAAATAGAGGGCTAAGTTAGAATTAAAAATCACACCAGAAACAAGTTTTCTCTCTTTCTCTCTCTAGATTATTGAGTGTATTTTGTGAGTATTTAGATACTTTGAGAGCTTCTATTCATCAGAGCAAGTTTCTTTCAGCCTTATACAGGTATTCCGACCAGAAGTACTGATATTTTGAGATAAGAGATATTATTTTCTTTTTAAATGATATTATTTTATTCAATATCATTATGCTGAATTGATTTTTGGAGTTTTAAGTTCTTTTTGTTAGAAAAACGTTTTCGTTGCTTTTGGCACATGTGTGGCTGATTTCTTTGGTCAAAATGGTGGGCTAAGAAAAATTATATAAATTTATTATTATTATATTCAATTTTCTGCTTTGGTGTTCTAAGCATTTTTCTATAAATAGGGTGCTTAGGTTAGAATTGAAAATCACACCAGAAACTGAAATCTTCTCTCTCTTTCTCTCTCTATATTAGTGAGCGTATTCTTGTGAGTATTCTAATACTTTGAGTATTGCTATACGGTGAAAGTTCAAGTCATAGCCTATATCCGGTGTTTCAACTAGAAGTACTGTTTTTACGAGGTAAGGGATGTTATTTTCTTCGTAAATGATATTATTTTTTCAATATCATTATGCTGAAATATTGGTTAGAAATTTTTATCAAATTTAGAACTTTTCATGCCGGGGTTACTATTCACGAGTTACTATTCACCAAAAAATAAAATTTTTTTCTTTTCGTCCAAATATCTATTCTGGATACTAGCTTTGATTGTATCCATGTTTTGATCATTCTTGAATTTTACTCCACTATGATTATTTATGAGGTATTTTTGGACATGGAATAGCTGAAATACGAATCCTTAATATTTATTATTTTGTTTCACTGGATTCGTTTCCTTTAAAAAAAATTCATCATTCTCAGTCCTAAATGATGATATAATTGAATATCTTTGGCCTGTAGTGCAAAGATTAATGATTTCTGATGAATATCTTTGGCCCGTAGTGCAAAGATGAACAGGTGTTGAGATGAACATGACCAACTGATGAATATCTTTGGCCTGTAGTACAAAAATGACTATTTGATTCAAGATATTTATTAATTGATGTTACAGGGATAAAATATTGATGATGGACTTTTAAATTCATAGATAATCGTAGATTTCATTCTCTACGTAACTCTTCTATGAATTATTATTTTCCGCTGCGAATATTGATTTAAAAGTTGTTGTCTATTGTATTCTATTAAATTTTTTCCTGTTGAAGACTAACGATAATTTGTTGTATATTATCTTAGTCATAATATTCTTTACTGGGCTAGTTGAGCTTACCATTTTCTTTGTTGTTCCATCTTTCTTCTCAGGAGGCGAGAATGTAGCGAGTACTAGTCGGGGTATGGAATGATGGTTCAAGACAGTTATTTTAGTAGTTCTCACTATTTTGTAAAATAGTGTATCAATAAGTATAATGAGGACTTAATTGAGTATGAATACTGTCTAGATGACAATATTTGTATTTAAACTCACAGTATATGTGTTATCGTATTTTGCACGACAATTGTAATAATAGAGTTGTAGTTATTTTTTGTACCATGTATTTGGCTACTCAGAATGGGTTGGATGGATTTGACCTATTTTGGGGGCGTCACATTGCAGGTTAAGTCTGCTTCGGCGTGCTAACATTTTCCTATAAATAGAGGGCTAAGTTAGAATTGAAAATCACACCAGAAACAAGTTTTCTCTCTTTCTCTCTCTAGATTATTGAGTGTATTTTGTGAGTATTTAGATACTTTGAGAGCTTCTATTCATCAGAGCAAGTTTCTTTCAGCCTTATACCGGTATTCCGACCAGAAGTATTGATATTTTGAGGTAAGGGATATTATTTTCTTCTTAAATAATATTATTTTCTTCAATATCATTATGCTGAAATATTAACATGAGTTTTTATCAAATTTGGAACTTTTTGTGTCGGGGTTACTATTCACGTATACGGCACTATTCACGAATACGGCACTATTCACCGAAAAATAAAATTTTTTCTTTTTGTTCAAGATGTCTATTATGGTTACTATCTTTGATTGTATCCATGTTTTGATCTTTATTTTTGAATTCTGCTTCACAATTGATTATTATGAAGTATTATTGATCTTGGATAAACTGTTATACGAATCCCTATTATTTGTCCTTCTGTCTCATTGGATTCGTTCTCTTTAAGATATTTTGTAAGACCCCAACTTTTATAAATAAAGATGAATTTTTTATAAATATCATTTTTGAATATTATGGAGTTAATTTGATATAATGTTATAGTTGTGGGTAATATTTATAAATTTTGCAAAGTACGCAAGTTGTTATATAATATTCGATTGGTCGGGGAATATTCGTTTTAACAGGGAATATTCGTACAACGACACAATCATTGGTGGACCCCACAACGGAATTATTGTCGGATTGAGAAAACGACAAAAATATTTTATTAAAAATAACGGCGGAAATTTTACCATTGTTACTGTTGAACTACTCGGTAGTAAAAGTACAGTAATACGTGTGGTTGCATAGTAGCACACGGTATTGATTATTAATGCTTATGTGAGAAGTCACTCAGTTTGATTCAATTATTGTCAGTTAATAATATGAATTATTTAGCGATAATGACGTTTTGTTTTATTCGTATTATTAACGTAATAAAACAGAAACATCTTTTTATATAAAACAGAATACTTTATTAAAGTTATTCTATAAATAGAATATATTATATTTTATTTAAAAGATTTTTCTTTAAATATGGACCGTCAGATTAAAGTAATCAATCTGGACCGTTCATGGATTAGTTACTATGCATTCTATTTTTCTATAAATAGCAGCTCATTCCTTCATTATTTCTTACGAATTCACTGAACTCTAGAGAGAGAAACTATAGAGAGAAACTATAGAGAGAGAGAAGAAGAGTATTCTGCTACTTAACTACTTCCTTATTTCAGCTCTTCTTTAAAACGGTAAGGGGTGTTATTCTTTCTTATTCATGAAGAGAACTGTTGTTATTCCATTTCTTATTATTCTGTTGGAATAACCTGTATACGCGGTCTACCCTATACTTGGTGACATTCTTCTATTATTCTGTTGGAACATCCTGTCTGTGTGTTTTACACCGGACCTGGTTCCGTTTTTATTATTATTCTGTTGGAACATCCTGTCTGTGTGTTTTACACCGGACCTGGTTCCGTTTTTATTATTATTCTGTTGGAACATCCTGTCTGTGTGTTTTACACCGGACCTGGTTCCATTATTTATTATTCTGTCGGAATATCCTGTCTGTGCGTTTACGCCGGACCTGGTTCCATTATTTATTATTCTGTTGGAATAACCTGTCTGTGCGGTCTATCGCATGCATGGTGATTTCTTTTGTTATTCCATTCTTTATTGTACTCAGTTGGTTAAGTTTTGACTTCTATACTCCATGAAATTTGTGGAATATCCTTGATAATTGCGTTTCATCCAGTATCTTTTCATGAAAATATTCTTCTAAGCATTCTTGAATTTTACTCCACAAAGCAGTATCATGTTGACAATTTGGACGTTGTTAATTCTTGGATAAATTAATTCTTGAACTTGTTTTATTGAATTCTTATATCATTGTCATCATCCTCATGTTTATAAAATGTTGAAAGTCATCTGTGGCCTGTAGTGCATAGATGGACTTGGTATGATTATGACCAGGGATTATTCGGTATAATCATGACCGTAATGTTACAAATGATGTGGTAAAAGTCCTCATTGGCCCGTAGTGCATTGATGGACAGTTGTTGGCATGATCATGACCATTAATGAATATACGAATATCCTTGGCCGTAGTGCAGGGGTGATTCGATGATGTGGATTATTTTATTAAGCTGAGTCTCAGCGATCACAGTGTTGGAAAATCTTTTAAATCATAAAAGATAGTAGAGTTTATTTTCTACTTGACTCTTTTAATGGATTGCTTGTTCCGCTGCAGTTAAACTTGATGTCTATTATATTTTATCAGTTTAACATTGTTGAAGGCTAATGATAATTTATTCTGCATTATCTTAGTCATAATATTTCTTACTGGGCTAGTTGAGCTCACCCTTTCTTTCACTGTTCTCTTCAGGAAATGAGAACGTAGCTGGGGCAAGTCGGGGAACGGAGTGATGGTCCGAATGATAGTATTAGTTAGTAGTCCTCACTATTCTATGTAATGGTGTGTTAATAAATGTAATGAGGACTCCTTTTGAGTATGAATACTCTCTAGAAGATAATATTTGTATTCAAACTCACAGTTTATGTTTTGTCGTATTGTACACGACAGTTGTATTAGTAAGTTGTATTTGTATTCTGTACTATGTATCTGACGACCCAAGATGGGTGATGTATACCTAATTTTGGGGGCGTCACAGTTGGTATCAGAGCTTAGGGATATGATCCCTGGCTAAGATGTGAGAATAGAACTAGGAGGGGAGAGACGGGGAATTCCTTCGCTAGTATGACCTACCTAAGTTTATTTGCATGGTATTTAATTGGTCGGTCATAATATAAGGATAATATATGACATATCAATTAACTTTTATTTTGTGGCAGTATCTGAAAATGGCATCTGAGAATGTTGAGAATAGCAATGGAGCACAGACGACTGTTGATTCACCACATATCAATAATCAGGATAATGTGCATCAGGAAGGTGACAATCCTCATGCAAACAACAACACTGACCAGATGATGAATGATGGAATGTTCAGAGGTTTTATGCAATTCATGCAACAACAGGTGAAAGCGGCTCCTGTCCACAACGTAGGTGGAAATACTGGAAACTCTCAGGCGGTCACCGCTAAACAGTTTAAGGAGCTGGGACCACCGGAGTTTAAGGGAGAACCCAAACCACTTGTAGCTGAAACATGGATAAAGCAGATCACCAAGATATTTGATGTCTTGGGTTGCTCCGAGGAGCAAAAGGTTCCCTTTGCCGCCTTTATGTTGCGAGGAGAGGCAGATTACTGGTGGAAATCGATAAAGCGTACTCAACCTGCCGCACTGAAGATGTCTTGGGAGAAGTTCCAAGAGCTGTTTAACGACAAATACTTTCCCGAGAGTATTCGTCACATGAAGGAGGTGGAGTTCATCAAATTGGAGCAGAATAATATGACCGTGTCGCAGTACGAGGCAAAATTTGCGGAGTTATCCCGGTTTGCGTCCCACCTGGTGGATAATGAAGAAAGAATGACGCGGATGTTTTTAAGAGGTTTGAAGCCGGAGATACGTCAACATCTTATTTCTCATAAACTGTGTTTGTATTCAGATGTTGTAAATAGGGCTCAGTTGGTGGAGCGCGATAACGAGACAACGCAACCAAAAGAGAGCAGCCGGCAAAATGATAATACCAGTGAGAGCAGTCATCGAAGCGGTGACAACAAGCGTGGAGGGAATCAACAGGCCAGAAATGGTAACCACTTCGGTGGTAATCAGGGCCAAAACAATAAGAATGGGCATTTCAAGAAGAGGAGATTCAACAATGATGGAAAGACGTCAGCACCAGCACCTGTCGTTAAGGAAGGAGAACGACCACCTATCATATGTTTCAAATGCGGAGGGGAGGGGCACATCAGTCCAAACTGCGCGATGCCGTCCAAAGCATGTTATAATTGTGGAAGAGAAGGTCATTTAGCCCGATTTTGTCGTTTACCGAAGACAAATTCAGCTAGGATGGAGGCACCAAAGGCCGTCCCAGAAAAGTCAAAACCGGTTGTGCAAGGGAGAGCGTTTGTTGTGAACTCCCAGAAAGCAAGGAACCCGAATGAGGTCATCACGGGTAAGCTTATCATAAACTCTAACGAAGTCTATACTTTATTTGATACCGGTTCTACCCATTCTTTTATTTCTCCTACTTGCGCTCATCGATTAAATTTGATTCCGGAGAAATTAGACTTTGACTTAGCAGTTGAAACTCCATTGGGAGAAACCTTCATTACATCCACGGTTTATAAGTCTTGTTTGGTTCAAGTTGGTACCCACACATTACCTGTCGATCTTATTTCATTAAAAATACTTGCATTTGACGTGATTCTAGGGATTGATTGGTTAACTACTCATCATGCAAAAATTGATTGTTTTCGTAAGGTTGTTAGCTTTCATATTCCTAATCGACCTATTATGCGAATTCAAGCAACCAAACCATTAAAATCAATCGCTGTCATCTCAAGCCATAAAGCTATTCGTTTATTGAAAAACGGATGTCAAGCTTTCTTAGCTCATGTCACAGATCTAAACAAAAATACGTCAGCTTTGAATGATATTTCTGTTGTTAATAAATTTCCTGACGTATTTCCCGAAGAACTTCCTGGCCTACCCCCAGAGCGTGAAATTGAATTTTGTATCGACCTTGAACCCGGTACAAAACCCATTTCCAAAGCCCCATATCGAATGGCTCCTATTGAACTTCAGGAGTTAAAGACCCAACTGCAGGAATTGTTAGACATTGGTTTTATTCGTCCTAGTACTTCTCCTTGGGGTGCTCCTGTTCTGTTCGTGAAGAAGAAAGATGGGAGTATGCGACTTTGTATTGATTATCGGGAGTTGAATCATGTCACCATCAAAAATAGGTACCCATTGCCACGTATTGATGACCTGTTTGACCAGTTGCAAGGAGCACAATTCTTTTCAAAGATCGATCTTCGTTCTGGATATCATCAGCTGAAGGTTAGAACTGAGGATATTCCAAAGACGGCTTTCAGAACTCGGTATGGGCATTATGAATTCTTAGTTATGTCTTTTGGATTGACTAATGCTCCTGCTGCCTTCATGGATATGATGAACAGGGTATTCAAGGAATATTTGGATCACTTTGTGGTCGTATTTATCGATGACATCCTTGTTTATTCCAAAAGCCGTGACGATCATGAGCAACACTTGAGGCTGGTACTCCAAAAGCTTCGTGAATACAAGCTTTATGCCAAGTTGAAGAAATGCGAGTTCTGGCTGGAGGAGGTAGCATTCCTTGGGCACGTAGTATCAAGTCGTGGAATATCGGTTGACCCGGCAAAGATTGAAGCTATTCAAAGCTGGGAGCAACCTAAATCAGTGACCGAAGTACGTAGCTTTCTTGGTTTAGCTGGTTATTATCGGAGATTCGTGGAAGGATTTTCTCGAATCGCTACTCCATTAACTCAGCTGACTCGGAAAGATACAAAGTTTGGTTGGAGCGAAGAATGTGAGCAGAGTTTTCAAGAACTCAAGAGGAGACTCATTTCAGCACCTGTTCTAACAATACCATCTGGCTCGGAGGGATTTGTCATCTACAGTGATGCTTCGAGCAAAGGGTTGGGATGCGTTCTCATGCAACATGGAAAAGTCATAGCCTATGCATCAAGACAACTCAAGGAATATGAGAGGAATTATCCTACTCATGATCTAGAGTTGGCAGCTGTTGTCTTTGCACTTAAAATTTGGAGGCATTACTTGTATGGGGAGAAAGTGGAGATCTTTACGGATCATAAAAGCCTCAAATATTTCTTCACTCAAAAGGAACTCAACATGCGACAACGACGTTGGCTTGAACTGTTGAAAGATTATGATCATACCATTCAATACCATCCTGGAAAAGCGAACGTGGTAGCTGACGCATTGAGTAGAAGATCATATGCAAGTACAAGTGCAATATTAACAACACAAAGGCCCATTTTGTGTGACTTGCAAAGGATGGAGATAGAGTTAAAGACTCCAGGGACCCATGTGATGATGGCGAATATACGAGTAGAACCAACTTTAATCGATAAAGTTAAAGCTGCTCAAGCTACAGACCTGGAGCTGATGCGTATGAGGAAGAAAGTGCAAGAAGGTGCTATGCCGGAAGCAAGAATCGATGAAGAAGGAATACTTCGAGTCAACTCCAGACTTTGTGTTCCTAACAACCCTGATTTAAAGTATGAAATCATGATGGAGGCGCACAACACACCGTTTGCAATCCATCCTGGAAGTACCAAAATGTATCATGATCTTCGTCATACATTTTGGTGGAGCAATATGAAGAGAGAGATAGCGTTGTTTATCTCAAGGTGTCTAACTTGTCAACGAGTCAAAGCGGAGCATCAAGTACCAAAAGGTCCATTGCAACCACTTGAAATTCCAGAATGGAAGTGGGAGCACATTACCATGGATTTCGTTACCGGTCTTCCTAGGGTTTCTCAAGGTATTGATGCGATTTGGGTCATTGTTGATAGATTGACCAAGTCTGCTCATTTCTTACCGATACGAGAAACTTATACACTTGAACGTCTTGCTCGTATGTACATAAACGAGATTGTAAGACTGCATGGTATGCCAGTATCCATAGTTTCTGATCGAGACCCAAGATTCACTTCACGATTTTGGGTTAGTTTACAAAAAGCTATGGGCACGGAGTTACGATTTAGTTCAGCATATCATCCTCAGACGGACGGACAATCAGAGAGGACTATTCAAACTCTAGAAGATTTATTAAGACTCTGTGTCTTTGACTTCAAGGGAAGTTGGGACAAGTTCTTACCATTGGTGGAGTTTTCCTACAACAACAGTTATCAAGCAAGTATTGGCATGGCTCCATTCGAAGCATTGTATGGAAGAAAATGTCGTTCTCCAGTATGCTGGGATGAGGTGGGTGAAGCAACGTTGTTGGGACCGGAGTTGGTACGTATGACTACAGAAAAGATTCAAACGATCCGACAACGTATAAAAACCTCACAAGATCGACAAAAGAGTTATGCTGATCTTCATCGAAAGGACGTGGAATTTGATGTAGGAGATCATGTGTTCTTACGTGTTGCTCCATGGAAAGGAGTTACGAGATTTGGAAAGAGAGGAAAGCTCAATCCTCGATTCATCGGTCCATTTTTAATCCTCGATCGAGTAGGAACTGTGGCTTATAGACTCGCTTTACCGCCAAGTATGTCTCGTGTTCATAACGTTTTTCACATATCCATGTTACGCAAATATGTGGAAGACCCGAACCACATTATTGAGTTAGAACCGGACGAAATAGCGGAGGATTTGACGTATGAAGAAGTTCCTGTTCAAATCTTGGATAAGAAGGAACATATTCTACGCTCCAAGGTTATACCTCAAGTCAAAGTTTTGTGGAGAAACCACGATGTTGAGGAAATGACTTGGGAGTTAGAATCTGAAATGAAATCAAGGTATCCTTACCTCTTCGACATACCAGGTACGTACCCTAATTTCGAGGGCGAAATTTCATAAGAAGGGGAGGTTGTAAGACCCCAACTTTTATAAATAAAGATGAATTTTCTATAAATATCATTTTTGAATATTATGGAGTTAATTTGATATAATGTTATAGTTGTGGGTAATATTTATAAATTTTGCAAAGTACGCAAGTTGTTATATAATATTCGATTGGTCGGGGAATATTCGTTTTAACAGGGAATATTCGTACAACGACACAATCATTGGTGGACCCCACAACGGAATTATTGTCGGATTGAGAAAACGACAAAAATATTTTATTAAAAATAACGGCGAAAATTTTACCATTGTTACTGTTGAACTACTCGGTAGTAAAAGTACAGTAATACGTGTGGTTGCATAGTAGCACACGGTATTGATTATTAATGCTTATGTGAGAAGTCACTCAGTTTGATTCAATTATTGTCAGTTAATAATATGAATTATTTAGCGATAATGACGTTTTGTTTTATTCGTATTATTAACGTAATAAAACAGAAACATCTTTTTATATAAAACAGAATACTTTATTAAAGTTATTCTATAAATAGAATATATTATATTTTATTTAAAAGATTTTTCTTTAAATATGGACCGTCAGATTAAAGTAATCAATCTGGACCGTTCATGGATTAGTTACTATGCATTCTATTTTTCTATAAATAGCAGCTCATTCCTTCATTATTTCTTACGAATTCACTGAACTCTAGAGAGAGAAACTATAGAGAGAAACTATAGAGAGAGAGAGAAGAAAAGTATTCTGCTACTTAACTACTTCCTTATTTCAGCTCTTCTTAAAACGGTAAGGGGTATTATTCTTTTTATTCATGAAGAGAATTTGTTATTCCATTTCTTTATTATTCTGTTGGAATAACCTGTATATGCGGAATACCCTATACTTGGTGACATTCTTCTATTATTCTGTTGGAACATCCTGTCTGTGTGTTTTACACCGGACCTGGTTCCGTTTTATTATTATTCTGTTGGAACATCCTGTCTGTGTGTTTTACACCGGACCTGGTTCCGTTTTTATTATTATTCTGTTGGAACATCCTGTCTGTGTGTTTTACACCGGACCTGGTTCCGTCTTGTTATTATTCTGTTGGAACATCCTGTCTGTGCGTTTACGCCGGACCTGGTTCCATTATTTATTATTCTGTCGGAATATCCTGTCTGTGCGTTTACGCCGGACCTGGTTCCATTATTTATTATTCTGTTGGAATAACCTGTCTGTGCGGTCTATCGCATGCATGGTGATTTCTTTTGTTATTCCATTCTTTATTATACTCAGTTGGTTAAGTTTTTACTTCTATACTCCATGAAATTTGTGAAATATCCTTGATATTTGCGCTTCATCCAGTATCTTTTCATGAAAATATTCTTCTAATCATTCTTGAATTTTACTCCACAAAGCAGTATCATGTTGACAATTTGGACGTTGTTAATTCTTGGATAAATTAATTCTTGAACTTGTTTTATTGAATTCTTATATCATTGTCATCATCCTCATGTTTATAAAATGTTGAAAGTCATCTGTGGCCTGTAGTGCATAGATGGACTTGGTATGATTATGACCAGGGATTATTCGGTGTAATCATGACCGTAATGTTACAAATGATGTGGTAAAAGTCCTCATTGGCCCGTAGTGCATTGATGGACAGTTGTTGGCATGATCATGACCATTAATGAATATACGAATATCCTTGGCCGTAGTGCAGGGGTGATTCGATGATGTGAATTATTTTATTAAGCTGAGTCTCAGCGATCACAGTGTTGGAAAATCTTTTAAATCATAAAAGATAGTAGAGTTTATTTTCTACTTGACTCTTTTAATGGATTGCTTGTTCTGCTGCAGTTAAACTTGATGTCTATTATATTTTATCAGTTTAACATTGTTGAAGGCTAATGATAATTTTTTCTGCATTATCTTAGTCATGATATTTCTTACTGGGCTAGTTGAGCTCACCCTTTCTTTCACTGTTCTCTTCAGGAAATGAGAACGTAGCTGGGGCAAGTCGGGGAATGGAGTGATGGTCCGAATGATAGTATTAGTTAGTAGTCCTCACTATTCTATGTAATGGTGTGTTAATAAATGTAATGAGGACTCCTTTTGAGTATGAATACTCTCTAGAAGATAATATTTGTATTCAAACTCACAGTTTATGTTTTGTCGTATTGTACACGACAGTTGTATTAGTAAGTTGTATTTGTATTTTGTACTATATATCTGACGACCCAAGATGGGTGATGTATACCTAATTTTGGGGGCGTCACATATTTTTCATCATCCTCAGTCCTAAATGATGATATTACTGAATATCTTTGACCTGTAGTGCAAAGATGTATGATTACTTGATGAATATCTTTGGCCTGTAGTTCAAAGATGAACAGGTGTTGAGATGAACATGACTGACAGGTGATACAAATGAATATATTTGGCCTGTAGTGCAAAGATGAATATTTGGATAAAGATGATTATTAATTGATGCTTCAGGGATAAAATATTGATGATGGACTTTTAAATCTTAGAAGATAGTAGAATTCATTCTCTACTTGACTCTTCTAATGGTTTGCTGTTTCCGCTGCAGTTGTTGATCTAAAACTTGTTGTCGATTATATTCTATCAGATTTTTTCTTGTTGAATACTAATGATAATTTTTTGTATATTATCTTAGTCATAATATTCTTTACTGGGTTAGTTGAGCTCACCCTTTTTCTTTTTGTTCCATTTTTCTTCTCAGGAGGTGAGAACATAGCAGGATCTAATCGGGGTATGGAGTGATGGTTCTAGAAAGATATTTTAGCAGTCCTCACTATTTCTGTAAAATAGTGTTTGAATAATTGTATTGATGACTTATTTGAGTGTAGATATTGTCTAGAAGATAATATTTGTATTTAAATTCACAGTATGTGTTGTCGTATTTTGCACGACAATTATATTATTGAAGTTGTAGTTTGCTTTCTGTACCATGTATTTGGCGACTCAGAATGGGTGTTGTATACCTATTTTGGGGGCGTCACAGTTGAACTACTCGGTAGTAAAAGTACAGTAATACGCGTGGTTGCATAGTAGCACACGGTATTGATTATTGATATTTACGTGATAAGTCACTCAGTTTTGTTTTATTGGTATTATTAATGTAATAAAACAAAAAAACTTTTTATATAAAACAGAATAATTTTATAAAAGTATCTGTTTTATTAGACAATAATTAGAATATATTATATTTTATTATGCATAGTATTTGCATAGTGTCTGCATAGTATTTGCATAGTAAAATTTTTTATAAACTTATTCGTTTTATTAGATTATAAATAGAATATATTATATTTTATTTAAAAGATTTTACTTTAAATATGGACCGTCAGATTAAATAAATAAATCTAGACCGTTCATGAGTTAGTTACTATGCAGTCCATTTTTTCTATAAATAGAAGCTCATTCCTTCATTATTTTCTTACGAATTCTCTGAAACTCTAGAGAGAGAAAGAAGAAAAATATTCTGCTACTTCACTACTCCGATATCAAGTTTCTTTTACGGTAAGGGATATTATTTGTTGTACTCGTACATGGTATTCTTTTTTTCTTATTCATGAAGAGAACTTCTGTTATTCCATTCTTTATTATTCTGTTGGAATAACTTGTATACGCGGGCTACCCTATACTTGGTGACATTCTTCTATTATTCCGTATTTATTATTATTCTGTTGGAATATCCTGTCTGTGCGTTTACGCCGGACTTGGTTAATATCCTGTCTGTGCGTTTACGCCGGACCTGGTTCCATTATTTATTATTCTGTCGGAATATCCTGTCGGTGCGTTTACGCATGACCTTGTTCCATTATTTATTTTTCTGTTGGAATAACTTGTCTGTGCGGTCTATCGCATGCATGGTGATTTCTTTTGTTATTCCATTCTTTATTATATTCAGTTGGTTAAAGTTTTGATTTTTTACTCCATGAAATTAGTGGAATATCTTTGATATTTGCGCTTCATCCAGTATCTTTTCATGAAAATATTCCTCCGAGCATTCTTAAATTTTACTCCACAAAGCGGTATCATGTTGACAATTTGGACGTTATTGGTTCTTGGATAAATTAATTCTTGAACTTGTTTTATTGAATTCTTATATCATTGCCATCATCCTCATGTTTATATTATGTTGAAAGTCATCTGTGGCTTGTAGTGCATAGATGGACTTGGTATGATTATGACCAGAGATTATTCGGTATAATCATGACCGTAATGTTACAAATGATATGGTAAAAGTCCCCATTGGCCCGTAGTGCATTGATGGACAGTGGTTGGCATGATCATGACCATTAATGAATACACAAATATTCTTGACCCGTAGTGCATGGATAATTGTGGTCGTGATACTAAAGAATATCATTGGCCGTAGTGCAGGGGTCATTCGATGATGTGGATTATTTATTAAGCTGAGTCCCAGCGATAAAAGTCATGAAAAACCTTTTAAATCATAGGAGATAGTAGATTTTATTCTCTATTTGACTTTTCTAATGGGTTGCTTGTTCCGCTGCAGTTAAACTTGATATTTGTTATATTGTATCAGTTTAACACTGTTTAAGGCTAATGATAATTTATTCTGCATTATCTTAGTCATAGTATTTTTTACTGTGCTAATTGAGCTCACTCTTTCTTTCATTGTTGGGACGAATCGGGGAACGGAGTGATGGACCAGATGATAGCATTAGTAGTCCTCACTATTCTATATAATAGTGTGATAATAAATGTAATGAGGACCCAATTGAGTTTGTATATTGTCTATCTGACAATATTTGTATTAAAACTCACAGCATATGTTTAGTCGTATTTTACACGACTGTTGTATAATTAAGTTGTATTTGAATTTTATACCATGTATTTGGCGACTCAGAATATGTGATGTATACCTATTTTGAGGGCGTCACAACTGGAGTATTGTCTTGTCTCTATGGTTAATATATACTTTAATTTAATTTTAATAAGTACGTACTCTTTTTCTCTTTCATAAATTTAATTTGATAAAATAGGCATGATATATTATCAATAAAAATAAAAGTTTCATGTATATATGTAAATGTTGTTAGAATCATAATATTTTATTAATTAAATACTTATATAATTAAGTACTAACATTATTATTTTTATTTTAATAATATATGGTGAATATATTATTAATATTATCAAATTTTACCTCATGTGAGTATTATTTTATTATTAACTAGGTGACGTAGAACGAAGAGGCGCGTTCTATTTGTCCAAAAACTGTTGGTCCACGTGGAAACGTTCTTTTAGTTCACATAGTAAGTACTGTTTGAATTATTGAATATGCTAGTATTATTTATATTGATTTATTTAATATCCCCATCAGTTTTTTTTATCCTAATTGATTTAGAAAATTGATATTTTTATATAAAAAGTATAATTATAGATGTATAGCGATGTTAAAATAAGATTTATAATAACAAATTTCATATGAAAATATTATTTTTTATTATAAATTTATCAGTTTTGTTGATTTATACTATAAAATATTTAAAGTTCAATTCGCCCATCTTAAACAAGGTCTTTCACAATTAAAAAATCTTATACTAAAACAACACGTCAAGCAAATATATATATATATATATATGTGTGTGTGTGTGTGTGTGTGTGTGGATAATGATCCATGTATCTATTATTCAACTCATTTATAATCGTTTAAAAAAAATCCAATGACTTGAAATTTACCCGGCCGTGCGTGTTTTTGATTTATATATACGTGTGTGTGAAAAAATATTATTTTTTAGTTGATAAAGTTATACTAATTTGTGGAAGGATATATCAATAACAACTCTCAAATTATGACAAAAAAATGTGTAACATATTTCAATTCAATATATATATATATATACACGAATAAATATAAATGACAATTTAAATATGTTGAAATTTGTAGATATTATCTGTGTGATAAGTATCACTTGAGTACGTACGTATTGGTATTGAGGTAGGTTAAAAAATTTCATAAACTACAATATACTACTAATGTAAATATCTTACCTGAAACTGAAAGTTTGGTTGAAGGTAGTAGTATTATTGTTTTTCGTTAATGATACTCTATGGAGGAGGAGGAGGAGGAGGAGGAGGAGGAGGAGGAGGAGGAGGAGGAGGAGGAGGAGTTAATTGCACCAAATTACAGATAAATTTCTTAATGTGTACGCTAGTCTTTGTCTCCTTCTTACGTACGTCGCTTCAGCATATTCATGCACTCCCTATACCTCAGGCACCACGTCACTACTGTGTTTACGTCCACGTGTACCTCATAGTCGGCAACTGGGACCCACTATAACCTTCATTTGTCAAAAACCAACATGATCCAAGAAACATCCTCACCCACACGTGTCTTATCCGTGTCATGCCAGCAGGTAACTTAACTTATTGCAGTCAAATTTCCCCAGTCCACGCTGCAAAATCAAAAACACGCACGGGTTCCCGCCACGTGTCCTTGAAGATATTCTCGTTATTACAGTTCTATTTATACACCAACTGAAATATCTTACTTGTGTTTACACAAAACAGAACCAAAAAAAACAGAGGAGAGATACTAAACACATATTAATGTTTCAAAATTTTGATCGCCGGATTCTGAAATTCCCCGCGGTTCACCCATGTGAGGGCATTTCTCCGGCCACCCTTATCGAGTCCTTGATCGTTCTCTCTCGTAACATATCCAGCTATCAAACCAAATTCTTCCCAACCCAGAGACGAAATGTCCGCCAAACAATTCGGCTGATTGCGAATCTATTAATATTCTTGGAAGAAATTCAAGAATCCAGGTTGATTTTACCCAATTCAATCGTGCTTTGTTTCTCCGAGCTTCACCTCACATTCCAGAGAATTCAATTCTTACTGCAAGACTGCAACCGTGAAGGAGCCAGAATTTGGATTCTAATGAAGGCCCATTTTGTGGCCAATCAATTCCGGGACTTGATCCGGACGGTGGCCACAGCTCTGGATGTCCTTCCCTTGAGTTCAATCAGAGTTTCTCCCGAAATTAGGGAGTTAGTTGAATTGGTGGCTAAGCAGGCTAGGAAGGCTAAATTGGAACTTGACCCAGATGACGATAATGCCATGAGGAAAGTTATTTTGATTTTGAATCAATTCGAGAATAGATTTGAGACGGACCCAATAATGATCAAGCGAGTTATTGATTATCTTGGCATCAGAAGTTGGAGCGAGTGTCACAAGGAGATTAAACTCTTGGAAGAAGAGATTGGTTTGGAGTGTTTGGATAATAATGAAAGAGAAGTGCCTTTACTGAGCAGTTTAGTTGGGCTAATAAGCTACTGCAGGGGAGTTCTATTTGAGAATTCGGAATTTCAAAACACTGATCAATCAGATGGGAGATGTAATGTGGAAGCGGTTAGTTTCTTGAATCTCGAAGATTTCCGGTGCCCGATTTCCCTCGAGATGATGACTGATCCGGTGACAATATCAACTGGACAGACTTATGATCGTGCTTCAATTCAAAAATGGTTCAAGGCAGGGAACCTCCTCTGTCCCAAAACAGGGGAAAAGCTGTCAACCACGGAGCTGGTGCCTAATTCAAGTCTTCGAAAGATTATCCACCAGTTTTGTGCCGATCACGGTGCATCTTTAGCCAAGACGAGGAAGAAAAATGGCGATATTTCAAGGACGATTGTCCCAGGTAGTCCAGCAGCTGCAGAGGCAATCAGATTTCTTTCTGAATTTTTAACCGCCAGGCTTTATAATGGGAGCGACAAACAGAAAAATAAAGCGGCTTATGAGATTCGTTTGCTGGGAAAGTCGAGCATTTTCAACAGGTTTTGCCTAATTGAACGAGGCACTATCCCACCTCTATTGACACTACTCGCTTCAACAGATTCGTCGACGCAGGAAAATGCAATTGCAGCTCTGTTGAAGCTCTCTAAGCATTCCAGTGGCAAGAAATTGATGGGAGATATTGGGGGGTTGGAGTTGATTGTCAGAGTTTTAAAGGAAGGACTAAAGTTGGAAGCTAGACAGACAGCAGCTGCAACAATTTTTTATCTGTCCTCAGTTTCCAAGTATCGGAAAGTGATAGGAGAGGAAACGGAGGCGATCCCAGCTTTGGTGGAGCTGATAAAAAATGGGACAAATTGTGGGAAAAAGAATGCTGCGGTGGCGATTTTCGGGCTTCTTTTATGCCCTCGGAACCATCAGAGGGTTCTGGCAGCGGGTACTGTTCCATTGCTAATTGATATTTTGGCTGCTTCAGATAAGACTGATCTTGTAACAGATTCACTGGCAATTCTTGCAAAATTATCAGAGAGTTTTGACGGATCAACTGTGATTGGACAAGCTTCGACTTTGTCTGCCATTATTCGGGTTTTCAAGACTGCAAGTTCGCGGTCAGGGAAGGAGTATTGTGCTTCAATTTTGCTCTCTTTATGTAATTATTGTGGAGGGGATGTAATTGCTGCATTGGCAAAAGACCCTACCCTTATGACTTCACTGTATTCACTTCTAACGGATGTCGATGGCGATGGCGATGGCACCTCTCGTTCAAGCAACAAGGCCCGTTCTATCATTAGAATCATACATAGATTCCACGAGACCAGCACTTCTCACTTGATGACTAATGAATTTATTCACGTCAGATGAACTTTGTTTCGGTATGGGTGGGTTAATTTATGTTGTACTGTTTATTATAGACAGACTATGATTCTTGTGATCTTAGCTCAATTTTTGCAGGGCTAAGTTCCATGTATACATGTTATTAGTTAGAAGCCGGGCAGCTTTAATTTTTGATAGGAATATATATATATATATATATATATATATATATATATATATATATATATATATATATATATATATATATATATAATACACACACACATTTGTATCCCATAATATGCTTTTGTAAATAAATAAGACTGAATTTTAAAATTGGGTTTATTATAAAGAAAATGATATACGTATCTACAAATATTTAACGAACCTGAATAATAAATGAGACCTACAACCTTGTGAAAAAACAACAATTTCCTAATGCTATATTTGTTTGCAAAGATTATACTTGACATATGACTATTAATTCCAAGTGTCTTGTTTATTTTTAAATTTTGACTTGAGACTATTAGTTCAGAGATTATAAAATGACTTAATATGAGATGTTATTTAATATCATGCTCAATCAGGTATTATAATCCCCACCATTTGGGATTAAAAAGTTCTACATAAAATTATCCTCAACGTTTTTTCTAAAATGACGGTAATATCTTATTATATCCAATAAGCTTATTATTGGTAAAGAGCTTATTATTGATAAACAACTTATTATTGGTAAATAACTTATTATTTAAACAACAACCTATTGATAAAACTATAATATGTTATTTTGGTAATAACCAAAATAATAATTTATTTTAATAATATGTTATTTTGTTAATAGCCAAAATAATAATATATTTTAAACTACTATAATATTTTGGTTGTTGCATGCAAGACAGATGCGTGAACCAAAAACTATAAAGGCAAAGAAAAGACGGATGCAAATTTAAGAATTCAGAACATTGCTAATTATAATGCAGTTCAATTATCCTACATTTTAAAAACTGTAACGGGCATCTCTCTCAACAGCTTATTTTTAAATAAGTTGATTTAAATAAGTCACGCCAACGAAGATACTCCAGCTTATTAAATAAGCTACTTAAATTATGCTGATTAAATAAGCTATAAATTAAGCTGATTAAATAAGCTTATTAAATATGCTACTCAAACTAAGCTGATTAAATAAGCTATAAATTAAGCTGATTTAAATAAGGTACTTAAATTAAGTTGATTAAATAAATTATTAATTAAGTTGTTTAAATAAGCTACGCCAACGAAGATACTGCTGCTTATTAAATAAGCTACTTAGATTAATCTGATTAAATAGCCTAAATTCTGGTTGCAATAAATAGTATTTTCTAATAATCATGAGTCCTAAAGCTTAAAATTTTATATATAGTCACTTAGTTCGAAATGACTTTGAAAGAATGTACAATGACATAGGCATACGTCTTGTCAAATAGAGAATATATTAATAATATTTCCACACAATAAAATACATGTTGCTGTGCATCCTACTTGCACTGTGATAATACTTCCAGAGTCATGTGAACTTACCAATTTATTTAAGTAATATTTTAAAGTTTATAATTAATTGTTCATTATTTTTTAATATATAAATTATAATTTAAAATATATTATTATTGATAAGTGTGAGACCCCGAATTTTATGAAATAAAGTATTCAATTTTTCTATTTTGGTAAATGGTTAAATTGATAAAAGGTTAAAGTTAAGGGTGATATGTGAATTTTTTTTTAAAATAAACAAGTTGTCATAAAATACATGGTCACTATTCACGAGTTACTATTCACGGGTTACTATTCACCCAAATTACTATTCACTCTAGTATCGTTCGCTCGAGTATTTGGGACACTTTTTGTGTCGGAGTACTATTCATGAGTTAATATTCACGAATTACTATTCACAGATTACTATTCACCCAAATTACTATTCACTCTAGTATTGTTCACTCGAGTATTTATGACACTTTTTGTGACACCCCCAAAATTAGGTATACATCACCCATCTTGGGTCGTCAGATACATAGTACAGAATACAAATACAACTGATTAATACAACTGTCGTGTACAATACGACAAAACATAAACTGTGAGTTTGAATACAAATATTATCTTCTAGAGAGTATTCATACTCAAAAGGAGTCCTCATTACATTTATTAACACACCATTACATAGAATAGTGAGGACTACTAACTAATACTATCATTCGGACCATCACTCCGTTCCCCGACTTGCCCCAGCTACGTTCTCATTTCCTGAAGAGAACAGTGAAAGAAAGGGTGAGCTCAACTAGCCCAGTAAGAAATATTATGACTAAGATAATGCAGAATAAATTATCATTAGCCTTCAATAATGTTAAACTGATAAAATATAATAGACATCAAGTTTAACTGTAGCGGAACAAGCAATCCATTAAGAGAGTCAAGTAGAAAATAAACTCTACTATCTTTTATGATTTAAAAGGTTTTTCAACACTGCGATCGCTGAGACTCAGCTTAATAAAATAATCCACATCATCGAATCACCCCTGCACTACGGCCAAGGATATTCGTGTATTCATTAATGGTCATGATCATGCCAACAACTGTCCATCAATGCACTACGGGCCAATGAGGACTTTTACCACATCATTTGTAACATTACGGTCATGATTACACCGAATAATCCCTGGTCATAATCATACCAAGTCCATCTATGCACTACAGGCCACAGATGACTTTCAACAGAATATAAACATGAGGATGATGACAATGATATAAGAATTCAATAAAACAAGTTCAAGAATTAATTTATCCAAGAATTAACAACGTCCAAATTGTCAACATGATACTGCATTGTGGAGTAAAATTCAAGAATGCTTAGAAGAATATTTTCATGAAAAGATACTGGATGAAACGCAATTATCAAGGATATTCCACAAATTTCATGGAGTATAGAAGTCAAAACTTAACCAACTGAGTATAATAAAGAATGGAATAACAAAAGAAATCACCATGCATGCGATAGACCGCACAGACAGGTTATTCCAACAGAATAATAAATAATGGAACCAGGTCCGGCGTAAACGCACAGACAGGATATTCCGACAGAATAATAAATAATGGAACCAGGTCCGGTGTAAAACACACAGACAGGATATTCCAACAGAATAATAATAAAACGGAACCAGGTCCGGTGTAAAACACACAGACAGGATGTTCCAACAGAATAATAAACGGAACCAGGTCCGGTGTAAAACACACAGACAGGATGTTCCAACAGAATAATAGAAGAATGTCACCAAGTATAGGGTAGACCGCGTATACTGGTTATTCCAACAGAATAATAACAAATGGAATAACAGAAGTTCTCTTCATGAATATAAAAGAAATAATATTCCCTACCTTAAAAGAACTGGATATTGGAAAAGTGATGTAGCAGAATACTTTTATTCTCTCTCTCTTATTCTCTCTATACTTTCTCTCTCTATAGCTTGAATGAATTCGTGAAAAATAATGAAGCCCTAGACCTCTATTTATAGAAAAACTGAGGGTGGCTCTTGGTCTTAACGAAGGGTCAAATGACTCTTGGTCTTAACGAAGGGTCAAATGACTCTTGGTAATATTGAAGGGACAACTACTATTGACGAAAGTAATTACTATTGACCAAGGTAAATACTATTGACGAAGGTAATTACTATTGACCAAGGTAAATACTATTGACCAAGATAAATACTATTGACGAAGGTAATTACTATTGACGAAGAGACTCTTAGATGATGACATATGGCCCCCCCATAAAATAACCAAACTTACCACAACGTCTCAATTATTGATTTAATAATATAACATATTATACAGACGATACTATGACAATAATTTAAGAGATATGATGCAGCAATTACTATAGCAATAATTGAGTATAGCTGAGTGACTTCTCACGTAAGTATCAATAATCAATACCGTGTGCTACTATGCAACCACGCGTATTACTGTACTTTTACTACCGAGTAGTTCAACAGTTTTAACGGTTTTAACGGTAACACTTCAGCCGTTATTTTTAATAAAATATTTTTGTCGTTTTCTCAATCCGACAATAATTTCGTTGTGGGGTCCACCAATGATTGTGCCGTCGTACGAATATTCCTCGACAAAAAGAATATTCTCTGACCAAACGAATATTTTATAACAACTTGCTTACTTTGCAAAATTTATAAATATTACCCACAACTATAACATTATATCAAATTAACTCCATAATATTCAAAAATGATATTTATAGAAAATTCATCTTTATTTATAAAAGTTGGGGTCTTACAACCTCCCCTTCTTATAAAATTTCGCCCTCGAAATTAGGGTACGTACCTGGTATGTCGAAGAGGTAAGGATACCTTGATTTCATTTCTGATTCTAACTCCCAAGTCATTTCCTCAACATCGTGGTTTCTCCACAAAACTTTGACTTGAGGTATAACCTTGGAGCGTAGAATATGTTCCTTCTTATCCAAGATTTGAACAGGAACTTCTTCATACGTCAAATCCTCCGCTATTTCGTCCGGTTCTAACTCAATAATGTGGTTCGGGTCTTCCACATATTTGCGTAACATGGATATGTGGAAAACGTTATGAACACGAGACATACTTGGCGGTAAAGCGAGTCTATAAGCCACAGTTCCTACTCGATCGAGGATTAAAAATGGACCGATGAATCGAGGATTTAGCTTTCCTCTCTTTCCAAATCTCGTAACTCCTTTCCATGGAGCAACACGTAAGAACACATGATCTCCTACATCAAATTCCACGTCCTTTCGATGAAGATCAGCATAACTCTTTTGTCGATCTTGTGAGGTTTTTATACGTTGTCGGATCGTTTGAATCTTTTCTGTAGTCATACGTACCAACTCCGGTCCCAACAACGTTGCTTCGCCCACCTCATCCCAGCATACTGGAGAACGACATTTTCTTCCATACAATGCTTCGAATGGAGCCATGCCAATACTTGCTTGATAACTGTTGTTGTAGGAAAACTCCACCAATGGTAAGAACTTGTCCCAACTTCCCTTGAAGTCAAAGACACAGAGTCTTAATAGATCTTCAAGAGTTTGAATAGTCCTCTCTGATTGTCCGTCCGTCTGAGGATGATATGCTGAACTAAATCGTAACTCCGTGCCCATAGCTTTTTGTAAACTAACCCAAAATCGTGAAGTGAATCTTGGGTCTCGATCAGAAATTATGGATACTGGCATACCATGCAGTCTTACAATCTCGTTTATGTACATACGAGCAAGACGTTCAAGTGTATAAGTTTCTCGTATCGGTAAGAAATGAGCAGACTTGGTCAATCTATCAACAATGACCCAAATCGCATCAATACCTTGAGAAACCCTAGGAAGACCGGTAACGAAATCCATGGTAATGTGCTCCCACTTCCATTCTGGAATTTCAAGTGGTTGCAATGGACCTTTTGGTACTTGATGCTCCGCTTTGACTCGTTGACAAGTTAGACACCTTGAGATAAACAACGCTATCTCTCTCTTCATATTGCTCCACCAAAATGTATGACGAAGATCATGATACATTTTGGTACTTCCAGGATGGATTGCAAACGGTGTGTTGTGCGCCTCCATCATGATTTCATACTTTAAATCAGGGTTGTTAGGAACACAAAGTCTGGAGTTGACTCGAAGTATTCCTTCTTCATCGATTCTTGCTTCCGGCATAGAACCTTCTTGCACTTTCTTCCTCATACGCATCAGCTCCAGGTCTGTAGCTTGAGCAGCTTTAACTTTATCGATTAAAGTCGGTTCTACTCGTATATTCGCCATCATCACATGGGTCCCTGGAGTCTTTAACTCTATCTCCATCCTTTGCAAGTCACACAAAATGGGCCTTTGCGTTGTTAATATTGCACTTGTACCCGCATATGATCTTCTACTCAATGCGTCAGCTACCACGTTCGCTTTTCCAGGATGGTATTGAATGGTATGATCATAATCTTTCAACAGTTCAAGCCAACGTCGTTGTCGCATGTTGAGTTCCTTTTGAGTGAAGAAATATTTGAGGCTTTTATGATCCGTAAAGATCTCCACTTTCTCCCCATACAAGTAATGCCTCCAAATTTTAAGTGCAAAGACAACAGCTGCCAACTCTAGATCATGAGTAGGATAATTCCTCTCATATTCCTTGAGTTGTCTTGATGCATAGGCTATGACTTTTCCATGTTGCATGAGAACGCATCCCAACCCTTTGCTCGAAGCATCACTGTAGATGACAAATCCCTCCGAGCCAGATGGTATTGTTAGAACAGGTGCTGAAATGAGTCTCCTCTTGAGTTCTTGAAAACTCTGCTCACATTCTTCGCTCCAACCAAACTTTGTATCTTTCCGAGTCAGCTGAGTTAATGGAGTAGCGATTCGAGAAAATCCTTCCACGAATCTCCGATAATAACCAGCTAAACCAAGAAAGCTACGTACCTCGGTCACTGATTTAGGTTGCTCCCAGCTTTGAATAGCTTCAATCTTTGCCGGGTCAACCGATATTCCACGACTTGATACTACGTGCCCAAGGAATGCTACCTCTTCCAGCCAGAACTCGCATTTCTTCAACTTGGCATAAAGCTTGTATTCACGAAGCTTTTGGAGTACCAGCCTCAAGTGTTGCTCATGATCTTCACGGCTTTTGGAATAAATAAGGATGTCATCAATAAAGACGACCACAAAGTGATCCAAATATTCCTTGAATACCCGGTTCATCATATCCATGAAGGCAGCAGGAGCATTAGTCAATCCAAAGGACATGACTAGGAATTCATAATGCCCGTACCGAGTTCTAAAAGCCGTCTTTGGAATATCCTCAGTTCTAACCTTCAGCTGATGATATCCAGAACGAAGATCGATCTTTGAAAAGAATTGTGCTCCTTGCAACTGGTCAAACAGGTCATCAATACGTGGCAATGGGTACCTGTTTTTGATGGTGACATGATTCAACTCCCGATAATCAATACAAAGTCGCATACTTCCATCTTTCTTCTTCACGAATAGAACAGGAGCACCCCAAGGAGAAGTACTAGGACGAATAAAGCCAATGTCTAACAATTCCTGCAGTTGGATCTTTAACTCCTGAAGTTCAATAGGAGCCATTCGATATGGGGCTTTGGAAATGGGTTTTGTACCGGGTTCAAGGTCGATACAAAATTCAATTTCACGCTCTGGGGGTAGGCCAGGAAGTTCTTCAGGGAATACGTCAGGGAATTTATTAACAATAGAAATATCATTCAAAACTGACGTATTTTTGTTTAGATCTGTGACATGAGCTAAGAAAGCTTGACATCCGTTTTTCAATAAACGAATAGCTTTATGGCTTGAGATGACAGCGATTGATTTTAATGGTTTGGTTGCTTGAATTCGCATAATAGGTCGATTAGGAATATGAAAGCTAACAACCTTACGAAAATAATCAATTTTTGCATAATGAGTAGTTAACCAATCAATCCCTAGAATCACGTCAAATGCAAGTATTTTTAATGAAATAGATCGATAGGTAATGTGTGGGTACCAACTTGAATCAAACAAGACTTATAAACAGTGGAGGTAATGAAGGTTTCTCCCAACGGAGTTTCCACAGATAAGTCAAAGTCTAATTTCTCCGGAATCAAATTTAATCGATGAGCGCAAGTAGGAGAAATAAAAGAATGGGTTGAACCGGTATCAAATAAAGTATAAACTTCCTTAGAGTTTATGATAAGCTTACCCGTGATGACCTCATTCGGGTTCCTTGCTCTCTGGGAGTTCACAACAAACGCTCTCCCTTGCACAACCGGTTTTGACTTTTCTGGGACGGCTTTTGGTGCCTCCATCCTAGCTGAATTTGTCTTCGGTAAACGACAAAATCGGGCTAAATGACCTTCTCTTCCACAATTATAACATGCTTTGGACGGCATCGCGCAGTTTGGACTGATGTGCCCCTCCCCTCCGCATTTGAAACATATGATAGGTGGTCGTTCTCCTTCCTTAACGACAGGTGCTGGTGCTGACGTCTTTCCATCATTGTTGAATCTCCTCTTCTTGAAATGTCCATTCTTATTGTTTTGGCCCTGATTACCACCGAAGTGGTTACCATTTCTGGCCTGTTGATTCCCTCCACGCTTGTTGTCACCGCTTCGATGACTGCTCTCACTGGTATTATCATTTTGCCGGCTGCTCTCTTTTGGTTGCGTTGTCTCGTTATCGCGCTCCACCAACTGAGCCCTATTTACAACATCTGAATACAAACACAGTTTATGAGAAACAAGATGTTGACGTATCTCCGGCTTCAAACCTCTTAAAAACATCCGCGTCATTCTTTCTTCATTATCCACCAGGTGGGACGCAAACCGGGATAACTCCGCAAATTTTGCCTCGTACTGCGACACGGTCATATTATTCTGCTCCAATTTGATGAACTCCACCTCCTTCATGTGACGAATACTCTCGGGAAAGTATTTGTCGTTAAACAGCTCTTGAAACTTCTCCCAGGACATCTTCAGTGCGGCAGGTTGAGTACGCTTTATCGATTCCCACCAGTAATCTGCCTCTCCTCGCAACATAAAGGCGGCAAAGGGAACCTTTTGCTCCTCGGAGCAACCCAAGACATCAAATATCTTGGTGATCTGCTTTATCCATGTTTCAGCTACAAGTGGTTTGGGTTCTCCCTTAAACTCCGGTGGTCCCAGCTCCTTAAACTGTTTAGCGGTGACCGCCAGAGAGTTTCCAGTATTTCCACCTACGTTGTGGACAGGAGCCGCTTTCACCTGTTGTTGCATGAATTGCATAAAGCCTCTGAACATTTGATCATTCATCATTTGGTCAGTGTTGTTGTTTGCATGAGGATTGACACCTTCCTGATGCACATTATCCTGATTATTGATATGTGGTGAATCAACAGTCGTCTGTGCTCCATTGCTATTCTCAACATTCTCAGATGCCATTTTCAAATACTGCCACAAAATAAAAATTAATTGATATGTCATATATTATCCTTATATTATGACCGACCAATTAAATACCATGCAAATAAACTTAGGTATGTCATACTAGCGAAGGAATTCCCCGTCTCTCCCTTCCTAGTTCTATTCTCACATCTTAGCCAGGGATCATATCCCTAAGCTCTGATACCAACTGTGACGCCCCCAAAATTAGGTATACATCACCCATCTTGGGTCGTCAGATACATAGTACAGAATACAAATACAACTGATTAATACAACTGTCGTGTACAATACGACAAAACATAAACTGTGAGTTTGAATACAAATATTATCTTCTAGAGAGTATTCATACTCAAAAGGAGTCCTCATTACATTTATTAACACACCATTACATAGAATAGTGAGGACTACTAACTAATACTATCATTCGGACCATCACTCCGTTCCCCGACTTGCCCCAGCTACGTTCTCATTTCCTGAAGAGAACAGTGAAAGAAAGGGTGAGCTCAACTAGCCCAGTAAGAAATATTATGACTAAGATAATGCAGAATAAATTATCATTAGCCTTCAACAATGTTAAACTGATAAAATATAATAGACATCAAGTTTAACTGCAGCGGAACAAGCAATCCATTAAAAGAGTCAAGTAGAAAATAAACTCTACTATCTTTTATGATTTAAAAGGTTTTTCAACACTGCGATCGCTGAGACTCAGCTTAATAAAATAATCCACATCATCGAATCACCCCTGCACTACGGCCAAGGATATTCGTGTATTCATTAATGGTCATGATCATGCCAACAACTGTCCATCAATGCACTACGGGCCAATGAGGACTTTTACCACATCATTTGTAACATTACGGTCATGATTACACCGAATAATCCCTGGTCATAATCATACCAAGTCCATCTATGCACTACAGGCCACAGATGACTTTCAACAGAATATAAACATGAGGATGATGACAATGATATAAGAATTCAATAAAACAAGTTCAAGAATTAATTTATCCAAGAATTAACAACGTCCAAATTGTCAACATGATACTGCATTGTGGAGTAAAATTCAAGAATACTTAGAAGAATATTTTCATGAAAAGATACTGGATGAAACGCAATTATCAAGGATATTCCACAAATTTCATGGAGTATAGAAGTCAAAACTTAACCAACTGAGTATAATAAAGAATGGAGTAACAAAAGAAATCACCATGCATGCGATAGACCGCACAGACAGGTTATGTAAGACCCCAATTTTTATAAATAAAGATGAATTTTCTATAAATATCATTTTTGAATATTATGGAGTTAATTTGATATAATGTTATAGTTGTGGGTAATATTTATAAATTTTGCAAAGTACGCAAGTTGTTATATAATATTGGTCGGGGAATATTCGTTTTAACAGGGAATATTCGTACAACGACACAATTATTGGTGGACCCCACAACAGAATTATTGTCGGATTGAGAAAACGACAAAGATAGTTTATTAAAAATAACGGCGGAAGTTTTACCATTGTTACTGTTGAACTACTCGGTAGTAAAAGTACAGTAATACGTGTGGTTGCATAGTAGCACTCGGTATTGATTATTAATGCTTATGTGAGAAGTCACTCAGTTTGATTCCATTATTGTCAGTTAATAATATGAATTATTTAGCGATAATGACGTTTTGTTTTATTCGTATTATTAACGTAATAAAACAGAAACATCTTTTTATATAAAACAAAATACTTTATTAAAGTTATTCTATAAATAGAATATATTATATTTTATTTAAAAGATTTTTCTTTAAATATGGACCGTCAGATTAAAGTAATCAATCTGGACCGTTCATGGATTAGTTACTATGCATTCTATTTTTCTATAAATAGCAGCTCATTCCTTCATTATTTCTTACGAATTCACTGAACTCTAGAGAGAGAAACTATAGAGAGAAATTATAGAGAGAGAGAAGAAGAGTATTCTGCTACTTAACTACTTCCTTACTTCAGCTCTTCTTTAAAACGGTAAGGGGTGTTATTCTTTCTTATTCATGAAGAGAACTGTTGTTATTCCATTTCTTATTATTCTGTTGGAATAACCTGTATACGCGGATCTACCCTATACTTGGTGACATTCTTCTATTATTCTGTTGGAACATCCTGTCTGTGTGTTTTACACCGGACCTGGTTCCGTTTTTATTATTATTCTGTTGGAACATCCTGTCTGTGTGTTTTACACCGGACCTGGTTCCGTCTTGTTATTATTCTGTTGGAACATCCTGTCTGTGTGTTTTACACCGGACCTGGTTCCGTTTTTATTATTATTCTGTTGGAACATCCTGTCTGTGTGTTTTACACCGGACCTGGTTCCGTCTTGTTATTATTCTGTTGGAATATCCTGTCTATGTGTTTTACACCGGACCTGGTTCCATTATTTATTATTCTGTCAGAATATCCTGTCTGTGCGTTTACGCCAGACCTGGTTCCATTATTATTATTCTGTTAAGAATAACCTGACTGTGCGGTCTATCGCATGCATGGTGATTTCTTTTGTTATTCCATTTTTTTATTATACTCAGTTGATTAAAACTTTGACTTCTATACTCCATGAAATTGGTGGAATATCCTTGATATTTGTGCTTCATCTAGTATCTATTCATGAAAATATTCTCCTGATCATTCTTGAAGTTTACTCCACAAAACAGTATCATGTTGACAATTTGGACGTTATTAATTCCTGGATAAACTAATTCTTGAACTTGTTTTATTGAATTCTTATATCATTGTCATCATCCTCATGTTTATAAAATGTTGAAAGTCATCTGTGGCATGTAGTGCATAGATGGACTTGGTATGATTATGACCAGGGATTATTCGGTATAATCATGACCGTAATGTTACAAATGATGTGGTAAAAGTCCTCATTGGCCCGTAGTGCATTGATGGACAGTTGTTGGCATGATCATGACCATTAATGAATACACGAATATCCTTGGCCGTAGTGCAGGGGTGATTCGATGATGTGGATTATTTTATTAAGCTGAGTCTCAGCGATCGCAGTGTTGAAAAACCTTTTAAATCATAAAAGATAGTAGAGTTTATTTTCTACTTGACTCTTTTAATGGATTGCTTGTTCCGCTGCAGTTAAACTTGATGTCTATTATATTTTATCAGTTTAACATTGTTGAAGGCTAATGATAATTTATTCTGCATTATCTTAGTCATAATATTTCTTACTGGGCTAGTTGAGCTCACCCTTTCTTTCACTGTTCTCTTCAGGAAATGAGAACGTAGCTGGGGCAAGTCGGGGAACGGAGTGATGGTCCGAATGATAGTATTAGTTAGTAGTCCTCACTATTCTATGTAATGGTGTGTTAATAAATGTAACGAGGACTCCTTTTGAGTATGAATACTCTCTAGAAGATAATATTTGTATTCAAACTCACAGTTTATGTTTTGTCGTATTGTACACGACAGTTGTATTAGTA
This sequence comes from Panax notoginseng, assembly GCA_016801055.1. NCBI lineage: Eukaryota > Viridiplantae > Streptophyta > Magnoliopsida > Apiales > Araliaceae > Panax > Panax notoginseng. The sequence goes on along the minus strand of CM029013.1, from coordinate 30,738,379 downwards.
AGTTGTATTTGTATTCTGTACTATGTATCTGACGACCCAAGATGGGTGATGTATACCTAATTTTGGGGGCGTCACAGGTTATTCCAACCGAATAATAAATAATGGAACTAGGTCCGGCGTAAACGCACAGACAGGATATTCCGACAGAATAATAAATAATGGAACCAGGTCCGGTGTAAAACACACAGACAGGATATTCCAACAGAATAATAATAAAACGGAACCAGGTCCAGTGTAAAACACACAGACAGGATGTTCCAACAGAATAATAAACGGAACCAGGTCCGGTGTAAAACACACAGACAGGATGTTCCAACAGAATAATAGAAGAATGTCACCAAGTATAGGGTAGACCGCGTATACTGGTTATTCCAACAGAATAATAACAAATGGAATAACAGAAGTTCTCTTCATGAATATAAAAGAAATAATATTCCCTACCTTAAAAGAACTGGATATTGGAAAAGTGATGTAGCAGAATACTTTTATTCTCTCTCTCTTATTCTCTCTATACTTTCTCTCTCTATAGCTTGAATGAATTCGTAAAAAATAATGAAGCCCTAGGCCTCTATTTATAGAAAAACTGAGGGTGGCTCTTGGTCTTAACGAAGGGTCAAATGACTCTTGGTAATATTGAAGGGACAACTACTATTGACGAAAGTAATTACTATTGACCAAGGTAAATACTATTGACGAAGGTAATTACTATTGACCAAGGTAAATACTATTGACCAAGGTAAATACTATTGACGAAGGTAATTACTATTGACGAAGAGACTCTTAGATGATGACATATGGCCCCCCATAAAATAACCAAACTTACCACAACGTCTCAATTATTGATTTAATAATATAACATATTATACAGACGATACTATGACAATAATTTAAGAGATGATGCAGCAATTACTATAGTAATAATTGAGTATAGCTGAGTGACTTCTCACGTAAACATCAATAATCAATACCGTGTGTTACTATGCAACCACGCGTATTACTGTACTTTTACTACCGAGTAGTTCAACAGTTTTAACGGTTTTAACGGTAACACTTCAGCCGTTATTTTTAATAAAATATTTTTATCGTTTTCTCAATCCGACAATAATTCCGTTGTGGGGTCCACCAATGATTGTGCCGTCGTACGAATATTCCTCGACAAAAAGAATATTCTCTGACCAAACGAATATTTTAAAACAACTTGCTTACTTTGCAAAATTTATAAATATTACCCACAACTATAACATTATATCAAATTAACTCCATAATATTCAAAAATGATATTTATAGAAAATTCATCTTTATTTATAAAAGTTGGGGTCTTACACTTTTTGTGTCGGAGTTACTATCCATGAGTTACTATTCACGGGTTACTATTCATCTAAATTACTATTCACTCTAGTATTATTCACTCGAGTATTTGAGACACTTTTTTTGTCGGAGTTACTATTCAGGAATTACTATTCACGAGTTACTATTCACGGGTTACTATTCACCCAAATTACTATTCACTCTAGTATTGTTCACTCGAGTATTTGGGACACTTTTTGTGTCGAAGTACTATTCACGAGTTACTATTTACGGGAAATATTCGTACGACGGCACAATCATTAGTGGACCCCACAACAGAATTATTGTCAGATTGAGAAAACGACAAAAATATTTTATTAAAAATAACGGCGGAAGTTTTACCGTTGATATTGTTGAACTACTCGGTAGTAAAAGTACAGTAATACGTGTGGTTGCATAGTAGCACACGGTATTGATGCTTATGTGAGAAGTCACTCAGTTTGAATCAATTATTGTCAATTAATAATATGAATTATTTAGCGATAATGAAGTTTTGTTTTATTCGTATTATTAACGTAATAAAACAGAAACATCTTTTTATATAAAACAGAATACTTTATTAAAGTTATTCTATAAATAGAATATATTATATTCTATTGTGCATAGTGTTTTGCATAGTAAAATCTTTTTATATAAAACAGAATACTTTATTAAAGTTATTCTATAAATAGAATATATTATATTTTATTTAAAAGATTTTTCTTTAAATATGGACCGTCAGATTAAAGTAAATCAATCTGGACCGTTCATGAATTAGTTACTATGCATTCCATTCTCCTATAAATAGAAGCTCATTCCTTCATTATTTTCTTACGAATTCACTGAACTCTAGAGAGAGAAACTATAGAGAGAAAGAAGAAGAGTATTCTGCCACTTAACTACTTCTTTATTTCAGTTCTTCTTTAAAATGGTAAGGGGTGTTATTATTTTTTATTCATGAAGAGAACTTATGTTATTCTATTCTTTATTATTCTGTTGGAATAACCTGTATGCGTGGTTTACCCTATACTTGGTGGAATGACCTGTATATGCGGTTTACCCTATACTTGGTGATCTTCTTCTGTTATTCCATTCTTTATTATTATGTTGGAATAACATGTTTATGCGAAGTACCGCATACTTGGTGAAATTCATTTATTATTCCGTTCTTTACGATTCTGTCGAAATATACTGTCGGTGTGAATTTCACCTGACCTGGTTCCATCATTTATTATTCCACATTTATTATTCTGTCAGAATATCCTATCGGTGTGAATTTCACCTGAACTGGTTCCATATTTATTATTCCGCATTTATTATTCTGTTGGGAATAACCTGTCTGTGCGGTCTCTATCGCATGCATGGTGAATCCTTCTATTATTCCATTCTTTATTATTCTGTTGGAATAACTTGTCTATGTGGATTCCCACATGCATGGTGAATGATCCTTTATATTCATTCCTTATTAAATTTTGGAAATGATCTGTATACGTGGATTACCGCATGGCTGGTGAAAATCCATTTGCAGTTTCATATATTCTTTATTATACTCATTTGGTTAAAGTTTTGCTTTCTATACTCCATGAAATTAGTGGAATATCCTTGATATTTGCGCTTCATCCAGTATATCTTTTCATGAAAATATTCTTCTGAGCATTCTTGACTGTTACTTTACAAAGAAGTATCATGTTGACAATTTGGATATTATTAGTTCCTGGATAAACTAATTCTTGAACTTTTTTAATTGAATTCCTATAACATTGTCATCATCCTCATGTTTATTTTATGTTAAAAGTCATCTTTGGCTTACGTGCATAGATGGACTTAGTATGATTATGACCGGGGATCATTCGGTATAATCATGAACTGTGATGTTATAAGTGGTGTGGTAAAAGTCCTCAGTGGCTTGTAATGCATTGATAGACAGTTTGTGGTATGATTATGACCAGGAATTTTTCGGTATAGTCATGATCATTGATGATTTAATGAATATCCTTGGCCCATAATACAAGGATGATTAGAAGATGTGGTTTATTTATTAAGCTGAGTCCCAGCGATAACAGTGTTGAAAAACCTTTTAAATTATAGAAGATAGTAGGTTTTATTCTCTACTTGACTCTTCTAATGGATTGCTTATTCCGCTGCAGTTAAACTTGATGTCTATTGTATTTTATCAGTTTAACATTGTTGAAGACTATTGATAATTTATTCTTCATTATCTTAGTCATAATATTTCTTACTGGGCTAGTTGAGCTCACCCTTTCTTTCAATGTTCTCTTCAGGAAATGAGAATATAGCTGGGACAAGTCAGGAAAAGGAGTGATGGTCCAGAAGATAGCATTAGTAGTCCTCACCATTCTGTTAAATAGTGTGACAATAAATGTAATGAGGACTCCTTGAGTATGAATATTGTCTAGATGACAATATTCCTATTAGAACTCTCAGTTTATGTATTGTCGTATGTTACACGACATTTGTATAATTAAGTTTGTATTTGTATTTTGTACCATATATCTGACAACCCAAGATGGGTGATAAATACCTAATTTTGGGGGCGTCACAGTTGGTATCAAAGCTTAGGGATATGATCCCTGGCTGAGATGTAAGATAAGAACTAGGAGGGGAGAGACGGGGAATTCCTTCGCTAGTATGACCTACCTAAGTTTATTTGGTATTTAATTGGTCGGTCAGAGTATAGGGATAATATGTGATATGTTAATTAACCCTTGTTTTGTGGCAGTGTTTGAAAATGGCATCTAACAATGTTGAGATAAGCATTGGAGCAAAATAATATGACCATATCGCAGTACGAGGTTAAGTTTGCGGAGTTATCCCGGTTTGCATCCCATTTGGTCGATAATGAGGAGCGAATGACGCGAAAGTTTCTAAGAGGTTTGAAACTCTATATACGTCAATACCTCATTCTCGTGTTTATATTTTGTTGAAAGTCATCTGTGGCCTGTAGTGCACAGATGGACTTGGTATGATTATGACCAGGGATTATTCGGTATAATCATGACCGTAATGTTACAAATGATGTGGAAAAAGTCCTCATTGGCCCGTAATGCATTGATGGACAGTTTTTGGTATGATTATGGCTATGGATTCTCTTTGGCCGTAGTGCAAAGATTAATTGTTTTATGGCATGATCAGGACCGTTGATGAAAACACGATTATCTTTAGCCGTAGTGCATGCATAATTCGTGGTCGTGATACTAAAGAATATCCTTAGCCGGAGTGCAATGGTGATTCGATGATGTGGATTAATTATTGAGCTGAGTCTCAGCAGTGAAATATTAATTCATAGATGTGGTAAAAGTCATCTGTGGCTTACGTGCATAGATGGACTTGGTATGATTATGACCAGGGATTGTTCGGTATAATCATTACCGTAATTGAAAACACGATTATCTTTGGCACGTAGTGCATGGATAATTCGTGGTCGTGATACTAAAGAATATCCTTGGCCTGTAGTGCAGGGATGATTCGATGATGTGGATTAATTATTGAGCTGAGTCTCAGCAATGAAATATTAATTCATAGATGTGGTAAAAGTCATCTGTGGCTTACGTGCATAGATGGACTTGGTATGATTATGACCAGGGATTGTTTGGTATAATCATGACCGTAATTGAAAACACGATTATCTTTGGCACGTAGTGCATGGATAATTTGTGGTCGTGATACTATTAAGATGAGTCTCAGCATTATTGATTTTACAGTTGTATATCCTTGGCCTGTAGTGCGAAGATTAACTGTTGATTATTGGTTATACAGTTGTAAATCTTTAGCTGTAGTGCAAAGATGAATTTATTAGTATGATTATGAGCAGGAATTGTGATTTGGTATAACCATGATTTTTGATGTTTCAGGTGAAGATAGGTGATGTAAATTTTCTTCTTCCTGGGTGCGAAAAGTAATTCAGAATCACAATTATGATTATGAGTTATTCATATGATTGTGTACAGAAATTGTTGATTGATGTTACAGGGATATGGTCACTGACGGAGATATTAGTCTAGAAGACGAGTAATATACTTCGCTAGGGTGTGACTTACCTAAGCTGAAATTGTTTACTTAATAAGTGGATAAATTATGGTATGTCGATTAACCTTTGTTTTGAAGGTATATTCTAGAATGATATTCGAAATACAGGAGATGAGAAATAAAAAAATCATGATAGAACGGAATTATCCGGAAAGGTACAATCCGAAAAGAAAGTAAGGTATTCTCATCTTTTCGAATATCAGGTACGTACGTTAATTTCGAGGGCGAAATTCCATAAGGAGGGGAGATTGTGAGACCCCGAATTTTATGAAATAAAGTATTCAATTTTTCTATTTTGGTAAATGGTTAAATTGATAAAAGGTTAAAGTTAAGGGTGATATGTGAATTTTTTTTTAAAATAAACAAGTTGTCATAAAATACATGGTCACTATTCACGAGTTACTATTCACGGGTTACTATTCACCCAAATTACTATTCACTCTAGTATCGTTCACTCGAGTATTTGGGACACTTTTTGTGTCGGAGTACTATTCACGAATTACTATTCACAGATTACTATTCACCCAAATTACTATTTGTAAGACCCCGAATTTTATGAAATAAAAATATTCAATTTTTCTTATAATTACTATTCAGTAAATGGTTAAATTGATAAAAGTTTAAAGTTAAAGGTGATATATGAATTTTTTTTCAAAATACGCAAGTGGTTATAAAATATTCATTTTGTCGGGGAATATTCGTTTGGTCGTGGAATATTCTTGCTGTCGGGGAATATTCGTACGACGGCGCAGCCTTGTGTGGGCCCCATAAAGGAAAACGATTGGATGAAGAAAATGACAAGTATAAATAACGGCGTAGTTGTTACCGTTAATACTGTTAGAATACCCGGTGATTAAAATACAGTAGCACGCGGTATTGCACCAATTATTGATTCTTACGTAAGAAGGCACTACTCAATAATTGTTACAGTAGTTATTGTTCAATATTTTATTTTATTGATTCAATAATTGTTGCATTGATATTTTATATTATTGTTGTTTCAATAATTGTTGCTGCACAGTATTTTCCATTATCAGATCAATAATTCATATTATTTGAATAATATTATTAGATAACATTATTGGTAATGTCTAGAAAGTTCTGTCTAAGGAGAGGTTTGGTCATCTAATTGCGCGCCAGTAAGGAGAAATTCTTATTGGAAAGCCCCCTCTTTCCTGGGAACGGCTTGGTTGTCATAAATGTGATTCTGTAATATTATTTGTGAATAATTAATTATTGATTCATATGATAAGAAAATATTTATTTTATGTGGATATAAATGAGGGATATATTTTTGTGATTAAAAATGAAGGAGTTAATATTGAGATTTTTATCCGTATTTTTGTCGGAATGGAGGTATTAAAAATCAGGGTTTTTGAGATATTTTGCGAGGGTTATAATTTTTAATCCGACCGTTGGATCGTGGTAATTTTTGGATATGTTATACATATATAAGTTGAGTATATGTCCACAAATTTTGAACCGTTAAAAATGAACGTATGATTTGTTATGAATTTTACGAGATGACTGGTTCAGAAATTGTTGAATTTTCAGAGTTTATCATTTTGGTGGAAAATTCTAGAATTGGTGGGCCCCACTTGTGGTTGGTGAAGAAATATGCTGAATTATATTTCAAATGTGGTGGGTGGGAATAGTAGCAGGTAAAGCTATCAGGTTGCAGGTCAAACCTACCAAAATTTTCCTATAAATAGAGGGCTAAGTTAGAATTGAAAATCACACCAGAAACATAAGCTTTCTCTCTTTCTCTCTCTATATTATGAAGCATATTTTGTGAGTATTTAGATACTTTGAGAGTTGCTATTCAGTGCAAGTTTTCTTCAGCCTTATACCGATCAGAAGTACTGCTCTTTTGAGGTAAGGGATTGTAAGGGATAGTAAGGGATTTTAAGGGTTGTTATGATTTTCAGTTTCGTAATTTTTCTGAACTTCAAAAATTCTGAAAAAATTTGAAATGATATTTTGATGAGTTTTCTTGATTGTGTCCAAAAATGGTGATTTTTGGATGTATAGATTGAGAGTTATGAATTTTATGAGAAAAGATTATTTTAAAAGTAACCGCTTATAATTCCTTGTGGTTAAATCCAAAATTGATGAAATTTTTATTGGGAGTACATGTATATGATAGAAGTATACTCTGTGAATTTTAGAATTTTTAGATAAAAGTACAATTTTTGATAAATGTCTAAATATTCGGCTGTTTTGGCCATATGAAAAATAGTAAATGACTTTTAAAAATTCTGAGAAAAATATATGTTCACTATGAGACTATATTATGTTAAATCCCAGAAAAGAAATATTTTTGGAACTGATTTGGTATTTTTCATAAAAATGGTCTAGTTATGAGTAAATAAATTAAATATGTTTTGTGAAGAAAGAAAATTGGAAAATAGGATTTTATGGCTTGAGAATCCTATATGAGGTATATGCAGATTTTTGATGAGGGTTTTGGTTATTGATGATGAAATTGTAAGAGTTTGCATTTTATGATGATTAAATGCATTAATTAGTAAAGTGTAAACAATTAAAATAAATTGTTTATAAATTTAAGTAATGTTATTCTTTCAATATCATTATACCGAAATATTGGTATAGATTTTATTGTGGAATTTCTATCTTTTGTGTCGGGGTTACTATTCATGAGTTACTATTCACGATTTACTATTCATGAGTTACGAATATTACTCTTGAGATTAAAACTATATGTTGATCATATTATTTTTATCATCATATATAACATTTTTATAACCTTGATGTTGAAATTCTCTTTCACTGGAATGTAAAGATGGGTAGATTATTGGTATGATCATGACTAGGGTTCTCTTTGGCCTGTAGTGCAAAGTTGAATTGTGACTGGTATGATCATGACCATTGAATTTATAATTGAATATCTTAAGCTTAAGTGCAAAGGTGAATTGATCAACATGGTTATAATTATTGTTTATATAAATTCTGAAATGATTATATATTTCTTTGAGATATGAATATATTTGGCCTGTAGTGCAAATATGAATTGTTGATGAATATCTTTGGCATGTAGTGCAAAGATGGCCTGTTGATGAATGTCTTTGGCCTGTAGTGCAAAGATGAACTGTTGTTGAATATCTTTGGCCCGTAGTGCAAAGATGGTTTGTTGATGAATATCTTTGGCCCGTAGTGCAAAGATGGATTTGTTAGTATGATTATAAACAGGAACTGTGATTTGGTATAACCATGATCTTTGATGTTTCAGGTAAAGACAGGTGATGAAAATATTCTTCGTCCTGGGTGCGAAGAAAAATTTATAGTCACAATTATGATTATGAGTTATTCATATGATTGTGGAAAGGAACTCTTGAGTGATGTTACATGGATAAAATATTGTTGGTGGATTTTTAACATGGAGAAGATAATAGACTTTATAGTCTATTTGACTCTTCTAATGGATTGCTCGTTCCGCTGCAACTATGGTTGAAATTTTTATCATTTACCATATGTTCTAAATCTCTGATTTATTATTGATGAAGGCTATTGATAATTTAATTATCTTTAGTCATGATATTCTTTACTGAGCTAGTTGTGCTCACCCTTTTGCTTCACAATTCCTTTCAGGTAATAAGAGTGTAGCTGGGTCGAGCGGGGGTAACAAGGGAATAGAACGGTGGTCATCATTTAGTAGTTATATTTGGTGAAGAAAATAGGGTGAGGCGAACCCAACGTTGGAAGGGTGTTTTGTCACTATCATACAAGATGTCTAATGACATACAACCTCGTGTCATCATAGGACAGGGTTGTGCTCATCCACTTGCTGAGTATATCTATGGGCACTACCTATATAATCTTGGTGTTTGTTTGAAGTATAATTCTCAATTAGAGACAAGGAAGATAATGATAAGTCAAGAGAAGACTCACCATTGGGAAGAATATGATAGTAATCTTCTCGTTTTTCTTTGGGGTCTATTGGGTCAACCAAGGATAATTCTGTGGCCATATGATATCTATCATAACCTAGACGCGTGGCCTCCCATGTACGAAGGTTTCCTTGAGCACTTCCCAAAGATTCTAATTTCTAAAACAGTTTTTGACTATACCTTTATGTAAGGTGTCATTGTGAGGTGATGTTCACGGTTAAAACATGAGTCACATTTGGTATATATTTGTATCCAAACTCACATCATATGTGTTGTTGTATTTTGCACGACAATTATTGTAATAAAGTTGTAGTTGTTTTCTGTACCATGTATTTGGCGACTCAGAATAGGTTGGATGGAGTGGACCTATTTTGGGGTTGTCACACTATTCACTCTAGTATTGTTCACTCGAGTATTTAGGACACTTTTTGTGTCGGAGTTACTATTCATGAGTTACTATTCACGGGTTACTATTCATCTAAATTACTATTCACTCTAGTATTATTCACTCGAGTATTTGAGACACTTTTTGTGTCGGAGTTACTATTCAGAAATTACTATTCACGAGTTACTATTCACGGGTTACTATTCACCCAAATTACTATTCACTCTAGTATTGTTCACTCGAGTATTTGGGACACTTTTTGTGTCGAAGTACTATTCACGAGTTACTATTTACGGGGAATATTCGTACGACGGCACAATTATTAGTGGACCCTGTGACACCCCCAAAATAGGTCCAATCCATCCAACCCATTCTGAGTCGCCAAATACATGGTACAGAAAATAACTATAACTTTATTATTACAATTGTCGTGCAAAATACGACAACACATATACTGTGAGTTTAAATACAAATATTGTCATCTAGACAGTATTCATACTCAATTAAGTACTCATTATACTTATTGATACACTATTTTACAAAATAGTGAGGACTACTAAAATAACTGTCTTGAACCATCATTCCACACCCCGACTAGTACTCGCTACATTCTCGCCTCCTAAGAAGAAAAATGGAACAACAAGGAAAAGGGTGAGCTCAACTAGCCCAGTAAAGAATATTATGACTAAGATAATATACAACAAATTATCGTTAGTCTTCAACAAGGAAAAATATAATAAAATACAATAGACAACAAGTTTTAAATCAATATTCGCAGCGGAAAATAATAATTCATAGAAGAGTTACGTAGAGAATAAAATCTACGATTATCTATGAATTTAAAAGCTCATCATCAACATTTTATCCCTGTAACATCAATCAATAAATATCTTGAATCAAATAGTCATCTTTGCACTACAGGCCAAAGATATTCATCAGTTGGTCATGTTCACCTCAACACCTGTTCATCTTTGCATTACGGGCCAAAGATATTCAACAGAAATCATTCATCTTTGCACTACAGGCCAAAGATATTCAGTTATATCATCATTTAAGACTGAGGATGATGAAAAATATTTTAAAGGAAACGAATCCAGTGAAGCAAAAGAACAAATATTAGGGATTCGTATTACAGCTATTCCATGTCCAAAAATACCTCATAAATAATCATACTGGAGTAAAATTCAAGAATGATCAAAATATGGATACAATCAAAGCTAGTATCAAGAATAGATATTTTGGACGAAAAAAAGAAAATTTCATTTTTCGGTGAATAGTAACTCGTGAATAGTAACCCCGACATGAAAAGTTCCAAATTTGATAAAAAGTTCAGATCAATACTTCGGCATAATGATATTGAAGAAAAATAATATCATTTAAGAAGAAATAACATCCCTTACCTCGGAAAGACGGTACTTCTGACTGGAATACTAGATATAGTGCTGAAGGAAACTTGCACCGTATAGAAACACTCAAAGTATCAAATACTCACAAGAATATGCTCGATATAGAGAGAGAAATAGAGAGAAAACTTCAGTTTCTGGTGTGATTTTCAATTCTAACCTAAGCACCCTATTTATAGGAAAATGCTTAGAACACCAAAGCAGAAAATTTAATATAATAATATATATATATATATAAATTTTCAAGCCCACCTTAGAAAATCTGAAATCAGCCACCTTGCACATGTTTATGATGTCCAAAAAAATACAAAAAATGTTTTTCTCAAAATAATTAACTAAAACTCCCAAAAATCAATTATTTCGAAACTTCGAAACTTCAATAATTCATAATAAATAGCCCTTTTATCAGAAAATTCGAATCTCGCGAGTTTTTATAGGAAATTCAATTCTCTACAACTTTACAGAAGAAAGTTTTTCCAAATTCCAAACAGAAATTGACCGAAATCTATAAACGGACGATTTTACAGTCAATAATAAATTTTCGGTCAAGAATTGTGTCCACCAACACACAAAACATGTGTTAATCATTTAATGCCACAAAAATACTCTTCCTCCTCATATACTCATATATCCCACATTCATTGTAAAAATATCACCATCAATATATTATTAAAATAATATATTTAAATGAATTATTTTATCAGAAAAAGATAAAATATTAATTTTCAACAATTGTCACATTAAAAATTTTCTCCATCTATATCCACATAAAATCAATATTTTTCTCATCATATAAATTAATAATTAATTATACACAAATAATATTATAGAATCACAGTACTGGCAACCAGGCCGTTCCCAGGAAAGAGGGGGCTTTCCAATAAGGATCTCTCCTTACTGGCGCGCAATTAGATGACCAAACCTCTCCTTAGACAGAACTTTCTAGACATTACCAATAATGTTATCTAATAATATTATTCAGATAATATAAATTATTGTTCCGATAATAGAAAATACTGTGTAGTGACAATTATTAAAACAACAGTAATATAAAATATCAACGCAACAATTATTGAATCAATAAAATACAATATTGAACAGTAATTACTGTAACAATTATTGAGTAGTGCCTTCTTACGTAAGAATCAATAATTGGTGCAATACCGTGTGCTACTGTGCAACAACGTGTATTACTGTATTTTAACCACCGGGTATTCCAACAGTATTAACGGTAACAACTACGCCGTTATTTATAAACAACTTGTTTTTGTCGTTTTCTTTATCCAATCGCTTTCTGTTATGGGGCCCACAAAAGACTGCGCCGTCGTACGAATATTCTCCGACAGTAAGAATATTCCACGACCAAGCGAATATTCCCCGACAACAATGAATATTTTATAACCACTTGCTTATTTAAAATATTTACGTATTTTACCCATAACTAACCACATTAATCAAATCAACCCTTACTATTTCAGAATAATAAATAGAGAAAATTAAATTTCATTTATTAATAATTTGGGGTCTTACAACCTCCCCTCCTTATGAAATTTCGTCCTCGAAATTGACATACGTACCTGGTATTTCGAAAGGATGAGGATACCTCGCTTTCATTTTCGTTTCCAACTCCCAGGTCATTTCTTCAATAGCATGGTTTCTCCACAAAATTTTAACGTGTGGTATGACCTTCGTGCGTAGGACATGCTCCTTCTTATCCATGATCTTGACAGGTACCTCCTCGTACGTTAAGTCTTCAGCTATCTCGTCCGGTTCTAACTCAATAATGTGGTTCGGGTCTTTCACATATTTACGAAGCATAGATATGTGAAAAACGTTATGAACACGAGACATACTTGGAGGTAACGCGAGTCTATAGGCCATATTTCCTACTCGGTCAAGAATCTGAAATGGACCAATAAATTGTGGATTGAGCTTTCCTCTCTTCCCAAATCTTGTAACTCCTTTCCATGGAGCTACACGTAATAATACATGATCCCCAATGTCAAATTCCACGTCCTTTCGATGAAGATCCACATAACTCTTTTGTCGATCCTGTGCCGTTTGTATACGTTGTCGAATCGTTTGGATCTTCTCTGTAGTCATTCGTACCAACTCTGGTCCCAACAACGTTGCTTCTCCCACCTCATCCCAACATACTAGAGAGCGACACTTTCGTCCATATAATGCTTCAAATGGAGCCACACCTATACTTGCCTAATAACTGTTATTATAGGAGAATTCCACCAATGGTAGGTACTTATCCCAACTCCCTTTGAGATCTAGGACACAAAGTCTTAATAGATCTTCAAGAGTTTGAATAGTCCTCTCTGATTGTCCGTCCGTTTGAGGATGGTAAGCTGAACTAAATCGTAAATCCGTGCCTATAGCTTTTTGCAAGCTAACCCAAAATCTTGAAGTGAATCTTGGGTCACGATCCAAAATTATGGATACTGTCATACCATGCAACCTCACAATCTCATTCACGTACATACTAGCAAGAAGTTCAAGGGAATAAGTCTCCCGTATCGGCAAGAAATGAGCAAACTTGGTTAATCTATCAACTATAACCCAAATAGCATTTATGCCTTGAGAAACCGTGGGAAGACCCGTAACGAAATCCATGGTAATGTGTTCCCACTTCCATTTCGGAATCTCAAGTGGTTGCAATGGACCCTTTGGTACTTGATGCTCCGCCTTTACACGTTGACAAGTTAAACACCTCGAGATAAACTTTGCAATCTCTCTCTTCATATTGTTCCACCAAAATGTATGTCGAAGATCACGATACATTTTAGTACTTCCAGGATGGATTGCAAATGGTGTATTGTGTGCCTCCATCATGATCTTGTACTTCAAATCAGAATCGTTAGGAACACAAAGTCTGGAGTGGACTCGAAGTATTCCTTCTTCATCGATTCTTGCTTCCGGAATAGCACCTTCTTGTACTTTCTTCTTCATACGCATCAGCTCCCGGTCTGTGGCTTAAGCAACTTTAACTTTATCGATTAAAGTTGATTCTACGCGTATACTTGACATCATCGCACTCGTTCCTGCATATGATCTTCTACTCAATGCGTCAGCTACCGCGTTCACATTTTCAGGATGGTATTGGATGGTATGATCGAAATCTTTCAACAGCTCGAGCTAACATCGGTGTCGCATGTTGAATTCTTGGAAGCTCTTCACGCATTCCTCGGTCCATTCGAAGTTTGTATCTTTTCAAGTCAGCTGAGTTAACGGAGTAGCGATTCAAGAAATCCTTCCACGAATCTCTGATAGTAACCAGCTAAGCCTAGAAAGCTACGTATTTCGATTACTGACTTAGGTTTGCTCTCAATTGTGACTCATATCCCAATCTTGGATAGCACGTCACAATGACACCTATCAGTTTACTACCGCACGAATATGGCGTCCCCTACGGAGAGTCTGGCTTTGGTGCATTCCACAAAGGAAGTCACCAGATAAAGGCTCGGTTATCAACTTCTATAGTTGGGTTTTTAACTCCTGAAGTTCAATAGGAGCCATTCGATATGAGATTTTAGAAATGGGTTTTGTACCGAGTTCAAAGTCGATACAAAATTCAATATCACGCTCTGGGAGTAAGCCAAGAAATTCTTCAGGAAATACGTCAAAAATTTTACTAACAACAGAAATATCATTCAAATCTGACGTATTTTTGTTCAAGTCCATGACATAGCTAAGAAAGCTTGACATCCGTTTTTCAATAAACGAATGACTTTACGGCTTGATATGAAAGAGTTTGACTTCAATGGTTTGGTTGCTTGAATTTGAATAACAGGTTGCTTAGGAATATGAAAACTAACAACCTTACGAAAGTAATCAATTTTGGCATGATGAGTAGTTAACCAATCAATTCCTAAAATCACATCAAAAGTAAGTATCTTTAAAGAGATAAGATCAACAGGTAATGTGATGGTGCCAACTTGGATCAAATAAGATTTATAAACAGTGGATGTAACGAAAGTTTCTCCTAACGGAGTTTCAACAGATAAGTCAAAGTCTAATTTTCTCCGGAGTCAATTTTAAACGTTGAGTATAAGCAGGAGAGATAAATGAATGGGTAGAACCAGTATCTAATAAGGTATAGACTTCGCAAAAATTTATAATTAACTAACCCATGCTAACTTCGTTCGGGTTCCTCGCATTCTGACCAGTCACGAAAAACGCTCTTCTAGGAACCGTTGACTTTGACTTTTCTGGGACAACTTTTTGAGTCACCGTCCCTGCTGAACTTGGTTTCGCTGCCGTACAATCTCGAGCGATATGTCCTTCCTTTCCACAGTTATAACATACCTTAAACTGTTGTGGACAGTTTGGGCTGATATGTCCTTCTTTTCCGCACTTATAGCATATGACCGGTGGTCGTTCTCCTCCCTTGGAACCAGTTGCTGCTGGTGCTGACGTCTTCATATTATCATTGTTGAATCTCCTCTTTTTAAGATCTCCTCCCGACTCGCTTCTTCTATATTAATGGCCACGATTACCACCAGAGTGGTTGCCGTTCTTGTCCGTATTCTTCTTTCTCCACTGGTTATCGTTGTTCTGATGACTGCTGTCACCGGTATAATCCTGGTTGTGGTCCCTCGATTGACCATACTCGTTATCTCGCTCTAATAATTGAGCCCTGTTGACAACATATGAATAGAGAGAAAATTTATGAGAAATGAGATATTGACGTATGCCGGGTTTCAAACCTCTCAGAAACATCCGCGTCATACGTTCCTCATTCTCTACCAAATGAGGTGCAAACCTGGACAACTCAGTAAATTTCGCCTCGTATTGGGACACCGTCATGTTATTCTGCTCCAGTCTAATAAACTCTACCTCCTTCATATGACGAATACTTTCAGGAAAGTACTTGTCATTGAATAGTTTCTGAAATGTCTCCCAAGACATGTTGAGTGTGGCTGGATGGGTACGTTTCACAGACTCCCACCAGTAGTATGCCTCGCCACGGAACATAAAGGTGGCGAATGGAACCTTCTGTTCCTCCGTGCATCCCAAGACATCGAATATCTTGGTAATTTGCTTGACCCACATTTCCGCCATGATCGGATCCGATTTTTCCTTAAATTCTAGTGGTCCCAACTCCTTGAACTGCTTTGCTGTGACCAGCTGTGCGTTGCCATTGTTTCTTCCTATATTTTGAACAAGAATCTCCTTCGTCTGGTTTTGCATGAACCGCAAAAAACTTTTAAACATCTCATCGTTCATCGTCTGCTCAGTGGTGTTGTTCACAGGAGGAACATTGCCAGCCTGTTGCACGTTCTCCTCGTTGGTGAGTACAGGCGTCTCCACGATTTCATTTACTCCACTGTTAACATTCTCAGTCGACATTCTCAAATACTGCCATAAAATAAGGGTTAATTTAACAAATTAACATATCACATAATATCCCTATATTATGACCGACCAACAGATAAACTTAGGTAGGACACACTAGCGAAGGATTCACTCGTCTCTCCCCTCCTAGTTCTATTCCCCGATCTCCGCCAGAGATCATATCCCTAAGCTCTGATACCAACTGTGACGCCCCCAAAATAGGTCCAATCCATCCAACCCATTCTGAGTCGCCAAATACATGGTACAGAAAATAACTACAACTTTATTATTACAATTGTCGTGCAAAATACGACAACACATATACTGTGAGTTTAAATACAAATATTGTCATCTAGACAGTATTCATACTCAATTAAGTACTCATTATACTTATTGATACACTATTTTATAAAATAGTGAGGACTACTAAAATAACTGTCTTGAACCATCATTCCACACCCCGACTAGTACTCGCTACATTCTCGCCTCCTGAGAAGAAAAAATGGAACAACAAGGAAAAGGGTGAGCTCAACTAGCCCAGTAAAGAATATTATGACTAAGATAATATACAACAAATTATCGTTAGTCTTCAACAAGGAAAAATATAATAGAATACAATAGACAACAAGTTTTAAATCAATATTCGCAGCGGAAAATAATAATTCATAGAAGAGTTACGTAGAGAATGAAATCTACGATTATCTATGAATTTAAAAGCCCATCATCAACATTTTATCCCTGTAACATCAATCAATAAATATCTTGAATCAAATAGTCATCTTTGCACTACAGGCCAAAGATATTCATCAGTTGGTCATGTTCACCTCAACACCTGTTCATCTTTGCATTACGGGCCAAAGATATTCAACAGAAATCATTCATCTTTGCACTACAGGCCAAAGATATTCAGTTATATCATCATTTAAGACTGAGGATGATGAAAAATATTTTAAAGGAAACGAATCTAGTGAAGCAAAAGAACAAATATTAGGGATTCGTATTACAGCTATTCCATGTCCAAAAATACCTCATAAATAATCATACTGGAGTAAAATTCAAGAATGATCAAAATATGGATACAATCAAAGCTAGTATCAAGAATAGATATTTTGGACGAAAAAAAGAAAATTTCATTTTTCGGTGAATAGTAACTCGTGAATAGTAACCCCGACATGAAAAGTTCTAAATTTGATAAAAAGTTCAGATCAATACTTCGGCATAATGATATTGAAGAAAAATAATATCATTTAAGAAGAAATAACATCCCTTACCTCGGAAAGACGGTACTTCTGACTGGAATACTAGATATAGTGCTGAAGGAAACTTGCACCGTATAGAAACACTCAAAGTATCAAATACTCACAAGAATATGCTCGATATAGAGAGAGAAATAGAGAGAAAACTTCAGTTTCTGGTGTGATTTTCAATTCTAACCTAAGCACCCTATTTATAGGAAAATGCTTAGAACACCAAAGCAGAAAATTTAATATAATAATATATATATATATATATATATATATATATATATAAATTTTCAAGCCCACCTTAGAAAATCTGAAATCAGCCACCTTGCACATGTTTATGATGTCCAAAAAAATACAAAAAATGTTTTTCTCAAAATAATTAACTAAAACTCCCAAAAATCAATTATTTCGAAACTTCGAAACTTCAATAATTCATAATAAATAGCCCTTTTATCAGAAAATTCGAATCTCGCGAGTTTTTATAGGAAATTCAATTCTCTACAACTTTACAGAAGAAAGTTTTTCTAAATTCCAAACAGAAATTGACCGAAATCTATAAACGGGCGATTTTACAGTCAATAATAAATTTTCGGTCAAGAATTGTGTCCACCAACACACAAAACATGTGTTAATCATTTAATGCCACAAAAATACTCTTCCTCCTCATATACTCATATATCCCACATTCATTGTAAAAATATCACCATCAATATATTATTAAAATAATATATTTAAATGAATTATTTTATCAGAAAAAGATAAAATATTAATTTTCAACAATTGTCACATTAAAAATTTTCTCCATCTATATCCACATAAAATCAATATTTTTCTCATCATATAAATTAATAATTAATTATACACAAATAATATTATAGAATCACAGTACTGGCAACCAGGCCGTTCCCAGGAAAGAGGGGGCTTTCCAATAAGGATCTCTCCTTACTGGCGCGCAATTAGATGACCAAACCTCTCCTTAGACAGAACTTTCTAGACATTACCAATAATGTTATCTAATAATATTATTCAGATAATATAAATTATTGTTCCGATAATAGAAAATACTGTGTAGTGACAATTATTAAAACAACAGTAATATAAAATATCAACGCAACAATTATTGAATCAATAAAATACAATATTGAACAGTAATTACTGTAACAATTATTGAGTAGTGCCTTCTTACGTAAGAATCAATAATTGGTGCAATACCGTGTGCTACTGTGCAACAACGCGTATTACTGTATTTTAACCACCGGGTATTCCAACAGTATTAACGGTAACAACTACGCCGTTATTTATAAACAACTTGTTTTTGTCGTTTTCTTCATCCAATCGCTTTCCGTTATGGGGCCCACAAAAGACTGCGCCGTCGTACGAATATTCTCCGACAGTAAGAATATTCCACGACCAAGCGAATATTCCCCGACAACAATGAATATTTTATAACCACTTGCTTATTTAAAATATTTGCGCATTTTACCCATAACTAACCACATTAATCAAATCAACCCTTACTATTTCAGAATAATAAATAGAGAAAATTAAATTTCATTTATTAATAATTTGGGGTCTTACAGACCCCACAACGAAATTATTGTCAGATTGAGAAAACGACAAAAATATTTTATTAAAAATAACGGCGGAAGTTTTACCGTTGATATTGTTGAACTACTCGGTAGTAAAAGTAAAGTAATACGTGTGGTTGCATAGTAGCACACGGTATTGATGCTTATGTGAGAAGTCACTCAGTTTGATTCAATTATTGTCAATTAATAATATGCATTATTTAGCGATAATGAAGTTTTATTTTATTCGTATTATTAACGTAATAAAACAGAAACATCTTTTTATATAAAACAGAATACTTTATTAAAGTTATTCTATAAATAGAATATATTATATTCTATTGTGCATAGTGTTTTGCATAGTAAAATCTTTTTATATAAAACAGAATACTTTATTAAAGTTATTCTATAAATAGAATATATTATATTTTATTTAAAAGATTTTTCTTTAAATATGGACCGTCAGATTAAAGTAAATCAATCTGGACCGTTCATGAATTAGTTACTATGCATTCCATTCTCCTATAAATAGAAGCCCATTCCTTCATTATTTTCTTACGAATTCACTGAACTCTAGAGAAAGAAACTATAGAGAGAAAGAAGAAGAGTATTCTGCCACTTAACTACTTCTTTATTTCAGTTCTTCTTTAAAATGGTAAGGGGTGTTATTATTTTTTATTCATGAAGAGAACTTATGTTATTCTATTCTTTATTATTCTGTTGGAATAACCTGTATGCGTGGTTTACCCTATACTTGGTGGAATGACCTGTATATGCGGTTTACCCTATACTTGGTGATCTTCTTCTGTTATTCCATTCTTTATTATTATGTTGGAATAACCTGTTTATGCGAAGTACCGCATACTTGGTGAAATTCATTTATTATTCCGTTCTTTACGATTCTGTCGAAATATACTGTCGGTGCGAATTTCACCTGACCTGGTTCCATCATTTATTATTCCGCATTTATTATTCTGTCGGAATATCCTGTCGGTGTGAATTTCACCTGAACTGGTTCCATATTTATTATTCCGCATTTATTATTCTGTTGGGAATAACCTGTCTGTGCGGTCTCTATCGCATGCATGGTGAATCCTTCTATTATTCCATTCTTTATTATTCTGTTGGAATAACCTGTCTATGTGGATTGCCACATGCATGGTGAATGATCCTTTATATTCATTCCTTATTAAATTTTAGAAATGATCTGTATACGTGGATTACCGCATGGCTGGTGAAAATCCATTTGCAGTTTCATATATTCTTTATTATACTCATTTGGTTAAAGTTTTGATTTCTATACTCCATGAAATTAGTGGAATATCCTTGATATTTGCGCTTCATCCAGTATATCTTTTCATGAAAATATTCTTCTGAGCATTCTTGACTGTTACTTTACAAAGAAGTATCATGTTGACAATTTGGATATTATTAGTTCCTGGATAAACTAATTCTTGAACTTTTTTAATTGAATTCCTATAACATTGTCATCATCCTCATGTTTATTTTATGTTAAAAGTCATCTTTGGCTTACGTGCATAGATGGACTTAGTATGATTATGACCAGGGATCATTCGGTATAATCATGAACTGTGATGGTATAAGTGGTGTGGTAAAAGTCCTCAGTGGCTTGTAATGCATTGATAGACAGTTTGTGGTATGATTATGACCAGGAATTTTTCGGTATAGTCATGATCATTGATGATTTAATGAATATCCTTGGCCCATAATACAAGGATGATTAGAAGATATGGTTTATTTATTAAGCTGAGTCCCAGCGATAACAGTGTTGAAAAACCTTTTAAATTATAGAAGATAGTAGGTTTTATTCTCTACTTGACTCTTCTAATGGATTGCTTATTCCGCTGCAGTTAAACTTGATGTCTATTGTATTTTATCAGTTTAACATTGTTGAAGACTATTGATAATTTATTCTTCATTATCTTAGTCATAATATTTCTTACTGGGCTAGTTGAGCTCACCCTTTCTTTCAATGTTCTCTTCAGGAAATGAGAATATAGCTGGGACAAGTCAGAAAAAGGAGTGATGGTCCAGAAGATAGCATTAGTAGTCCTCACCATTCTGTTAAATAGTGTGACAATAAATGTAATGAGGACTCCTTGAGTATGAATATTGTCTAGATGACAATATTCCTATTAGAACTCTCAGTTTATGTATTGTCGTATGTTACACGACATTTGTATAATTAAGTTTGTATTTGTATTTTGTACCATGTATCTGACAACCCAAGATGGGTGATAAATACCTAATTTTGGGGGCGTCACAGTAAGGGTATATAATAGTCTAAACGATATTTTTTGATCAAATCCTTTAACTAATTTTGGAAAAAACAAACATAACTTGAAATTATTTTAAGTTATCTCATGAATAATCTCATAAGAAATAAACATATGACTGGACTATTTAATCATAGGATTAATAGTCTTAGCATGAATTATAATTCCGAAATATAATTCTTAAAAACAAACATGACCTAAATAAGAGAAAAATACCCCTTAAACTTAGTGATTTGCAATATTTAGTAGTTAAATTTATATTAATTTTATTATTTATATTATACAAAACTGTCACTTCAGTAGGCAT
Source organism: Panax notoginseng (assembly GCA_016801055.1). Lineage (NCBI taxonomy): Eukaryota > Viridiplantae > Streptophyta > Magnoliopsida > Apiales > Araliaceae > Panax > Panax notoginseng. The sequence goes on along the minus strand of CM029013.1, from coordinate 30,716,551 downwards.
AAATTCCGCGTCCATCCATCTTAGTAGTGTGCTTGTTTGAATTAATTAAAACCCAAATATACAAATGTGGACGTGTGATGTATGAGGTGGTTGTATTGTGTGAATGCAATTTCCTTCTTGCTTTAGTTTGTTGTCATGCATCGGTCGGTGATTCCGCTTTATTTTTATATTTCAATTTATTTTTGCAAATTAAAAAGTAAACGACCATTATAACATGAAGTTAATTTTAGTCAATTTAAGAGGTGATTTTTTTACGCGTCAGTACTGTTTTATTCAATTGACCAATTTACTATGAAATTAACTTCACCATAACCGTATCCAACCATTACATTATTTCTTTACTTTTAAATGTGAAGTGAAAATACAGGATTCACCAATTGTATTATTCCATTTTCAACCCAATTTTTGTTGTGAAAGTGATTTCTTTTCCTCTTCTTTTTTTATAATTCTTTTTTCATTTAAAGTGATGATGAAAAAAAGAAAAGAAAGGATCACCCTACCTTATCTCGTCAAAAGTGTCATAATGAATAATAAAAAAAACATAGATAGTAAATAATTTTACAACTGAAAACACTTTCATAACTCGGCATAAGCTAGCATAAAAAAATCTCTAATTTTGATATATACATACATACATATACAAGGATAGAGAGACTTAAAAACCAGTATCCTTTCCTCAACCAAATGCTATTAAAGAAAACCACCAGTTGATTCAGATAGCAGCACAAACAGTTGCCATAATAATTAGTTTTAATAGTGTACAAGGCTTGATACCAGTCGTGTGAATATACATACATATTTGGATATAATTCCAAAGGAAACAAGAAACAAAAAAACTTTACATCATCATCCAACTTAGAGAGATGCCATAGCTCCTCATCCTACACCTACCATCATCCGAATCTTCTCGGCTATGGAAACCCATGTCTACATTTCTTCACAAATACCGGTTCTTGATCTTTTTGGGCATTGAAATATTAATATCCTAATTTGTGTATGCAATCATATTAGAGTAAGAGTAATTTCAGGGCCCTCGGTGGTTACGGAAGCACAGGCAACCTTGAGGCTGATCGCCAGGGATCATGCCTCCACCTTTTGATGTGTCAATGGCCTCTAACATGGTAACTACCTCATCCATCTCGGGTCTTCTGTCGGGGTTAGCATCCCAGCATCGCTTCATCACATTAGCAAGGGAACTTGGGCAACACCTTGGTATATCTGGCCTCAAATTCTGTGGGCACAACAAGAATTCTCTTGTATTTAACAAGAAAATTAAAGGGACATTGAAGATAAATAGAAAAAGTCTTAGAATGCTTATATGCATATGCATTAGGGGAATGCCTTTGATTGGAATTATACCTGGCGAACCACGGCTGAGGTAACTTCTGAGAAACTAAGATCAGGATAAGGCATGTCACAGCAGTACATCTCCCATAAACAGATGCCAAAACTGTAAACATCGCATTTCCTATTATACGGGTTCCCATTTAGAACCTGTAGGTCACCCATTGACAATTTACTGGCAGTTCATTTATCAATTATATGTTGTGTTTCTTCAGTTTCTTTCAAAATTTGATTTGATAATAATAAACATGAAACTGGCAAGGAAGTTTTTGCATAGTCAAATTTTAGTTAGAGGGGCAACTCGTATTAGTAAAAAAGAATTCGTAAATGACGGGTCAAATGTGGGGAAATTATGGTTATGCACTAAGGTGAGTATCCATTTTATTAAAAAAAGTTGAAAAACTAAACCGTTTATGTGCTGATGCACAAGCCATCTTCTGACGTAAAAACATTTTTGAAACTATGGATTATTGAGTCCAATCCAATAGTACGGAATATTTGCGGGAAAAAAATTGATTATTTTAGTAGAAAAAGACCTGCAACCTACTGAAAGTGCCAACAAGATGACAGGTCATTCAGATGTGAAATCAAGTCAATAAAGTTGGCTACATACCTCAGGAGCCATATAGCCAAGGGTCCCAGTCTCCCCAGTCATGTCATTTGGATTAGAGGCCTCAACACGAGCAACCCCAAAATCAGCTATTTTCACAGTGCGCGTCTTGTCCAACAACATATTCTCTGTCTTTACATCTCTGTGTACAATTTTCTGAGAGTGGAGGTAACTTAACCTACAAAATTTAATGGTTTTGCCGTCTAAGTACTTAGCTACACAACTGAAAGGTGAAACTTAAAATAATAAATAAATAAAATAAGAACATATAAGATTACAAAAAGGAGATCAGGAACTAGATCTCATACCCTCTCGCAAGATCAAGTGCCATCTGGACGACAACTTTGAATGCTAGCTTCTTTCTCCTGTTCTTTATGAGGTAAGATTTCAAGGCACCCCCGGGAAGATATTCCACAACAACACAACAAATATTACTTGGCATGCCAATGTGCCCATTTTCAGTTTGTATGTTTAGCCCTGAAGATCCCATTGTTGCCCCTATGAACTGCAAATGGGGTAAGGCACAAGTGTTAGCTCCAGCTGCGCCACTATTGGTATTTAGCATTTAGCAACCACCTTAAGGAAACAATAACCATAATAGGATGTCAATTACGAATATAGCACATAATCATCATTATAGCAATGTTATCCCAAAATTATTTTTTGAAAATTGTAAATCACGTAATTACTGATGAACAATCCAATTCAAGTGAGCTGTTACGTAAACATCATTATACTGGCATAAAGAAAATGTCATGTTCACAAATTGAATTTTAAATGTAAACATTAACAAAGTGAATTTGGAATTGTAGGCAATGACATTGAACAAGGAAAACATAAAGAAAAGAAAAATGAAAAGGGGAGAATTAAACCAAGGAAAATCAAGTCAGGAACAGAATAGAAGTGACAACATTCAGGTGAAAGAAATTGGAAGACAAATATGTACTCTAATTTATCTAAAATGAATAAAGACAAGAAAGACAGAGTGACAGACTTGAAAGGAAAGCTGCTAAGAAGCTAAAATGATATCGTAGCATGGATGTGGGCGCGTTCTCAACGCGCCACATGGATTATTTTTTCAAGTAAAATACAATTAATAAAGAGGCCAGGCATCACCACAAGGGGGAAACTCACCCAAATTGAATGTTAGCATCAACCTAACAAGGGCAATTATTTAAATATAAACCTTTACTCCCACTGCTTAGTGCTTTCGCTTCTGTTAAGATATTGGTCCCTAGGCAGAGGAGAGCCAAAAAACCTCAGGGTTCAGTAACATGGTCACTAGCAGTTGCTAAGTGCTCTGAAGCTTTCTGCCTTGAAACCTCAGATATTTTGTATTGGTAACTAGAGCCAAGTAGTCCTGCTGTGATAGGACCTATCTGGAATCTTGTCACAACCCTCCTATGTCAGAGAGAGATATGCACATGGTCCCCAGGGACACATGGGGCGAATTCCATATACCTCTTGCACATGCAAAAAAGCACAAAAGCTGGCACAAGATATTTTGTGTCTCTAATTAGTAATGGATACCTCATGGAATTCTACAATTTCTTCTCCGCCCATATAATAGGCTCATGCTGAGTACACGTCCAGCTATAAATAGCAGTCCATTCTTATCTCACATTATCAGATTTATTCCTTTCTGGGAAAGCATAGCTTCCTCTTGTGTAGTCATCATTAGAGCTCAAATTATACAGTTTCTCGCATCTCATTTATCTCTCCACAGGTTGCCTTAGCTAGTTAGTTCTCTACTTCAACTCCAAGGTCCTTTGTATTTTTTGTGCTTAACTCTCTCCAAGTTCTCTCCCTAAATCCCAGTTCAAACTCGCATTATACAGATACATAAGTGTGAAAATTGTGTTTCTAAAAAATCAACTGCAAAAGACTGAAGACGTTATTGAACAGTGGAGGCTGATTCCAAGTATAAGGAAGGATATTAATAAAAATCAGTCAAAAAAGTGAACCACTGAAATACAGTAAATACACCATCACGAAATAGATTTCCCCGGTAGGGAGGAGGCATTGCTTGGGAAACAATGGTTGGGAACCACATATTGCTTGTACTAGTAATAACTGCCAACTATGGATTTACTTCATCAATGCCAAACCTTATAAAGGGACTTACTTCGTTTTTAACCTTTACACATTGCTTGTAAATATTTAAAAAATTCCAATTAGCGCCTTATGACTACATGAAAAAGGATGCAATAGTGATGCCTGCTAATTAGCTCCAGCTATTCACTTTGTTCTCGAGTAGCAAATAGATCACTACAGGTAATACGCTCCCCACCCCTTGCATTTTCTCTCCAAAAAAAAATACTTAATAAGCGAGATTTAACATCCTTGAAACTGCAAATCTTTCTAAAGAAACCTAAATAATGGCGATCATACCCCAAGAAGAAACCTTCTCGTATTGATACCATGGGCTATATAAAAAGCTATCGATAAGTAGATAATACTTTAAGATATTAGAATTTGGTGATAACAAAATCAAACACATTGAATAAATACCTATCTGCATTATGACTCCAAAATAAAAACTCTATAAATGAGACCTGACGTATTCATAGATTTGTTTTCCTGAGGTGTTTATAGATTTTCGTCTTTAATTTTTTGAGTTTCTTAATCTGAGATTACTCCATTCAATCCAGCTATGAAAGTCCTTTAGGCTTGACCTTATGGAAGAATATTAGGCATAGTTGATCATGTATAAGGCTCCAAATGTAGAATCTAGAAGGTAACCTTAGTTACATTAGGATGGTCAAGCTTATGCCACACTGCAACTTCTTGTGTAAAAGCAGCCCTGAGAGACTGTATTTCAGCTTCTGTCCTGTGGCCCTCTTCCCCCCAGTCCAGCAGTTTAACTAGGGATCAGCAAAGAAGACAAAATAAATAATCAATGGATGAATTTAGATAAAATGCAACAGATTTCTAGTAAAACGTCTAACAACTGGATGCTGATCAGGTAACTTGATGAGATTAAAAATTAAGGGAACTACTTATAAGCATAGATTAAGCATAATAATATTGACAGTGACAACATCGATGATGACTGATACCAATAAATAATTAAGTAAAGTACAGCTCGAGATCCTAACTACTAGCTATACGTTATCTAATGTTAGCCTTACTTTATAACCATTAACTAACAGTTTGGATCACATGAAAGTCAAAAATGAAACTGTATCACCCAAGTTGTTGCAATCACCTGTAGGTTCAAACCAAATCCGTGCAGCGGGGTCACGGATCCCATTAGATTACATTTATAATAGCAGTCATTTATGACTTATCATCAAACATCTCCACCCCAACAAATAAAGAAAAATATACATAATAAACTCTAACTCTAATTTAAATATATATGTGCCGGAAAGAGAAAAGGTGGGGGAGGGCCAACTGGAACATTTCATTTCATAATACATAGAATAGAATAGCCTGAAGAAACAATAAGATGACTTCTAAAAGAGGTCTACCTAATCCAGTAATTAAACCAACCAAATGAAAGTAGATCAGAATACAGTTCTTCTGCTGTTCATTTCAGTGTTGAGCATTTGATTTACCCCAGAAAGAAAATGTTTAATTTTTCTAAAGAATATTAACTTTTTGTTATAGCAGCAAATTATTAGCCCAACTGTCCGGGAAAATTAATACCTATGTTTTACAAAAAAATAAAAGGTCCCATTTGTCAAATCTTTTGTTCTGAAAAAGAGCCCTATTTGTTCGGATGGTAATATAAAATCGACATAATGACTTCATATTTAAAGTCTTAATTTCATACTCAGTGAAATTATATATATATATATATATATATATATATATATATATATATATATATATATATATAGTATAAAACAATGAAAGTAAAATGGGTAGTTGAAAAAGAAAAATTAAAATGGAAATAGATAAATAGAAAAAACTGACTGGCAACGTCAAGGCCGTCGTAGATGCCACGGTGGACGGTACCGAAAGTACCACGAGCAAGGACACTCTTAATAATCAGCTTAGCAGGGTCGATCTCCCACTCCTGCCTCTGCCTGAGAGGAGTGGTAAAAGTGGCGGAGGCGGTTGGGGTGGGGGTGGGGGTGGGGGTGGTGACGGTGGTGGCGGAGTAGGCAGAAGAAGGGAAATCATGGTGCTTCTTATTACGGTTGTTGTCAAGGGACCAAGCTCTATTGAGATGCCTCTCAAGCTGCTCGTCCAAGCTCTTGAGATCAATCTGATCTGCCCTTACAAACCCATCATTGCTCTCTTTCATCTCTCTCTGCGCTATGGGTTTGTTTGTTTGTGTTTCTCCTGTTTGTGAAAAATAAATGAATTGGGTATGGGTTTGGGTTTGGGTTATCTTCTTCTCCTTGTTGTAGTTCGTCTTGTATCGCTGTTTTGTTGCAACATTAATTAATGGGGATGAAAATGTCTGAGAGTATAAGTGGGGATGAGTAGCAGGGGCAGGGGAATAGAGAGGGATGGAAAAGTATGACTATGAGCAGCAGCAGCGGGCATGTGGGCACATGGAATTGCCCGAGTATAACGTGTATTTCTGACCCACTTTGGTCTCCTCTTTTATTACTACTACTAATTTCTCTCTTCATTTTTTTTTATTATTTTTTTTTATTAATACTCCATCTATTATTATTATTATTATTATTATTATTACTCCATCAAATCAAATCTCTTCAATAATACCAACTAGGGCTGAGCAAGTAACCAAATTAGAACCGAAACCGCACCAAAAATTGCACAAACTGCACCAATTAAAACCGCACCAACGGTTCCGGCGTATGTTGCGGTTTTAGGTTGGTTGAATAACCAAATTTATGGTTCCGGTTTGGTTACTAACCAAAATCACAACCATAAAACTGAAACCGCACCATATGTGTGTATGTGTGTATGTATGTATGCACCATTCACCGCGCATGCTATAGAATTTGGGAGAAATGAGTTTAGCACTATCTTGTGTAGCTTAATTAATATCTCTCGTCCAACCGTAGTAGTACTTGGTGGTTTAATTTTACATAACATTATGTACTTCTTAATGATGAAGGTGGGCATTGTGCAATGAAATCAACTCAAAATTACTATAGTAGTTTTTTATTTATTTATGGTACGTACTTGTTTTCCTCTCATTGATGGCATTTTCCCCCTATTTTATTTATGTATGTATGGGTGTGCAAATATTATGGATGGAACATGAAACATAACTTTTTGGCATTCATATAAGTGCTGATAAGACTGAGAAAAGTCTCCCACCTACTTATGTATTCAAGAAATTAAAAGACATGCACATATGTTAATTGCTCATTTTATATTTTGATTTAGAAAATATTCCACAGTTTCCATGTAATGAAGAAGTTGTTGCAGAAAAAATTTATATTTTAGATAATTTATAGTTTTCATTGTTGTATTTGTCTACATTAACGAACTTATATCAATTTCGAAAACAGAGAGCTTATTTTATATCAATTGTTGTTTTAATTGATTTTGGAACCGAAACCGCACCAAATGAAACCGCATCGCACTTTTAAAATCGCACCGCACCAATCACAAGCGGTTTCATGTGCGGTTTTGAATTTATCAAACTGCACCTAAGCGGTTTCGGGTGCGATTTCGGCTTCAAACCACACCAAACCGCACCATGTTCACCCCTAATACCAACACCTATTAATTAATACTATTATTAACCTCCCTTTGATGGTTCATTCCTTCCAAAATTAAATTATAAACATATATTCTTGGGTATATCAAGCCTAATCGTTTAGATGACATGTAAGTTTCAAATTTGATTGTCATTTTTTTTATTATTTTTAGTTTTTTGTGTGTGTTTAATGTGAGATTTGATTGATTATAATATTATGTTATATTTTAAAAAAAAATAAGAAAGTATAAAGAAAACACAAAAAAGTTTCTTATTAAGATGACATATATTTTTCTTATGAAACATATTTTCAAATTACGGAATGAACATCCCTTTGCGGACACCTTCGTAAAGTTATATGATTCCCCCTATGCTATGTTTAGTTCTCATTCTTTGACATATATAAAATAGGATGGACTTAAGAAATGAAATGACTTAAGGAATAGAATGGAAATGAGAATGAAATGGTCATTCTCTTTTTTATGTTTGGTTTGTCCATTTATTTCTTCAGGAATAAAATTACCATTATACTTTAGTGTTTAGTTTATATAAATTACATTATGAATGAAATGTGAAATGATCTTTTTCGTTTTTTATATATTACAAACTTATAAAATGAATGAAAAAAAAATTACTAGAAAAATATATATTTTATATTTTTATGCATTTAAAATTCAAATAAACACCTTCATGAAAAAAAAAATACTACTTCTTGTTACTCTCCCCGCCCCAGGATAAAAGTTCTGGTTGACTTTTTGCACATATTAAGAAAGAGAATAAAATGACAAAATTATCCATATTTAAATTCTCATTTAATTGCACAGTTTTCTGCACATTATTATTGATGCTCCATAAATATGCATAGAGAATAAAAACATAACGATTAATAATAAGGGTATTATAGGTAAATTATTGTAAAAAAATAGATCATTTAAGGTAAGTAGACATTTAACTTGGGATCACCTGAAATAGTAATAAAGACTTTTATCATGGGGCGAATGGAGTATAAATTTATGAAGTAGCATAAAAAAAACAACTATAATGTAAGACCCCGAATTTTATGAAATAAAAATATTTAATTTTCTTATAGTTACTATTCACGAGTTACTATTCACGAAGCATGATGATTTTTTTTAAGAAGGCACTACTCAATAATTGTTACAGTAATTACTGTTCAATATATTATTTTATTGATTCAATAATTGCTGCGTTGATATTTTATATTATTATTGTATCAATAATTGTCACTGCACAGTATTTTTTATTATCAAAGCAATAATTCATATTATCTGAATAATATTATTAGATAACATTATTGACAATGTCTAAAAAGTTCTGTCTAAGGAGATGTTTGGTTATCTAATTGCGCGCCGGTAAGGAGAAATCCTTATTGGAAAGGCCCCTCTTTCCTAGGAACGGCCTGGTTGTCAGTATTGTGATTCTATAATATTATTTGTGAATAATTAATTATTGAATTATATGATGAGTAAAATATTAATTTTATGTGGATATAGATGGAGAAAATTTTTAATGTAATAATTGTTAAAAATTAATATTTTATCTTTTTCTGATAAAATAATTCATTTAAATATATTATTATAGTTTAATAATTTAATAATGGTGATATTTTTACAATAAATGTGTGATATATGAATAAATAAGGAGGAAGAGTATTTTTGTTGTATTAAATGTTTAATACATATTTTGTATGTTGTTGGACACAATTTTTGACTGAAATTTGATTATAGCCTGTAAGATCGTCCGTTTGTGGATTTCGATCAATTTCTGTTTAGAATTTGGAAAAACTTTTTCCTGTAAAATTGTAGAGAATTAAATTTTCTATAAAATAGACATAAGATTTGAATTTTTCTGATAAATGGGCTATTTATTATGAATTATTGAAGTTACGGAATAATTAATTTTTGAAGTTTTAAATATTTTTTAAAAGAAAAACATGTTTGGTGTGTTTGTGAGACCCACTTGCATGTGTTTGTGGCTGAATTCAGATGGCAAGGTGTGCGTAAGAAAATAATATAAATATATTAATATTTTATTAAATTTTCTGCTTTGGTGTTCTAAGCAATTTCCTATAAATAGGGTGCTTAGGTTAGAATTAAAAATCACACCAGAAACTGAAGTTTTCTTTCTCTATATTATCGAGTGTATTTTGTGAGTATTTAGATATCTTGAGTATTGCTATACGGTGCAAGTTCGTTCAGCGTTATATCCGACATTCCAATACTGCTCTTTTGAGGTAAGGGATAGTAAGGGATTTTAAGGGTTATTATGTTTTTCAGTTTCGAAATTTTTGTGAACATTCAAAAATTCTGAGAAAATTTGAAATGATAATTTGATGAGTTTTGTTGATTGTGTCCAAAAATAGCGATTTTTGGATATATAGATTAAGAGTTATGAATTTTATGAAAAAAGATTATTTTAAAAGTAAACGCTTATAACTCCTTGTGTTTAATTTTTAAATTGATAAAATTTTTATTGGGAGTACATGTATATAACAGAAGTATACTCTGTAAATTTTAGAATTTTTGGACAAAAGTACAATTTATGATAAATGTCTAAATATTTGACAGTTTTTGCCATATGAAAAATAGTAAATGAATTTTAAAAATTCTGAGAAAAATATATGTTCAATATGGGACTATATTATGCTAAATATCAGAAAAAAAATATTTTTGTAACTGATTTGGTATTTTTCATGAAAATGATCTAGTTATAAGTAAATGAATTAAATATGTTATGTGAGGTAAGAAATTTAAAAAATAGGATTTTATGGCTTAAGAATCCTATATAAGGTATATGCAGATTTTTTTATGAGAATTTTGGTTATTGGTGATGAAATCTTATGAGTTTGACATTTTAAAATGATTAAATGCATTAATTAGTAAAGTATATAAACAATTAAAATAAATTGTTTATAAGTTTAAGAAATGATTAAGATATTATGGTAATATTAATAATATTAGATTATGAGATTATTAAATGATTTATAACATTTGGATTAAGGTGTTATGAAATTATTGATTTATGAATTTTATTCTTGAAATTAAATGCAGTTGTTGATCATATTATTTTTATTATCATATGTAACATTTTTATAATCTTGGTGATAAAATTTCTTTTTGACTTGAGTGTAAAGATGGATAGATTATTGTTATGATCGTGACTATGGGTTCTCTTTGGCCAGTAGTGTAAAGTTGAATTGTTGACTAGTATGATCATGACCATTAAATTTACAATGGAATATTTTTAGCTTAAGTGCAATGTGAATTGATCAACATGGTTATAATTATGGTTTATATAAATTCTGAAATGATTATGTATTTCTTTGAGATATGAATATATTTGGCATGTAGTGCAAAGAAAATATGTTGTTGAATATCTTTGGCCTGTAGTGCAAAGATGAACTGTTAATGAATATCTTTGACCCGTAGTGCAAAGATGAATTTATTAGTATGATTATGAACAGAAACTGTGATTTTCTATAACCATGATCTTTGATGTTTCAGGTAAAGACAGGTGATGAAAATTATCTTCGTTCTGGATGAGAAAAAGAATTTAGAACCACAAATATGATTATGAGTTATTCATATGATTGTGGACAGGAATTGTTGATTGATGTTACAGGGATAAAACATTGTTGGTGAACTTTTAACATAGAGAAGATAATAGACATTATGGTCTATTTGACTCTTCTAATGGATTGCTCGTTCCGCTGCAACTATGGTTGAAAAATTTTATCATCTACCATATGTTCTAAATCTCTGATTTATTTCTGACGAATGCTATTGATAATTTAATTATCTTTAGTCATGATATTCTTTACTGGGCTAGCGTGCTCACCCTTTTGCTTCACAATTCCTTTCAGGTAATAAGAGTGTTATCGGGTCGAGCGGGGGTAACAGGAGAATACAACGGTGGTCTCTAGCTTTGAAGGTTCTCCCTAAACAGTATAGAAAAGTGTGTTGTATTTTATACATCATTTAGTAGTTATATTTGGTGAACCAAATAGGGTGAGGCGAACCCAACGTTAGAAGGGTGTTTTGCCACTATCATACAAGATGTCTAATGACATACAACCTCGTGTTACCATAAGACAGAGTTGTGCACATTCACATGCTGAGTATATCTACGAGCACTACCTATATGATCTTGGGGTATAATTAAAATATAATTTTTAACTGGAGACAGTGGAGATAGTTATATGTCAAGAGAAGACTTACCATTAGAAAAAATATGATAGTAATCTTCTCGTTTTTCTTTGGGGTCTATTGGGTCAACCAAAGATAATTCTGTGGACATATGATATCTATCATAACCTAGACGCGTGACCTACCATGTACGAAGGTTTCCTTGAACACTTTCTAAATATTTTAATTTCTAAAACAGTTTTTGATTGTATCTTTATGTAAGGTATCAATGTGAGGTGTTGTCCATAGTTGGGACATGAGTCACAGTTGGTATTCAAACTCACAGTATATGTGTTGTTGTATTTTGCACGACAATTGTAGTAATAAAGTTGTAGTTATTTTCTGTACCATGCATTTGACGACTCAGAATAGGTTGGGTGGAATAGACCTATTTTGAGGGCGTTACATATAATTTTATTACAACTAAAATTATTGTTGGATAATAGTTTATCCAATTATAATTTTAATCCTACGTAATTTACTGTTAATTTTATTACAATAGTATTTTGAATAAAAAATAGTAGTAATTTATTACAACAGTAGCATAAAATATAACTAAAAATTTATTGCAACTAAAATTATAGTTGTATTTTATGCTACTGCTGTAATAAATTACTACCATTTTCATTAATTTTATTAGTAATTTCTACTATTACAACAGTAATTTTCGTTGTAATAAATTACTACTATTTTCATTAATTTTAGTATACAGCTAATTACTACTATTTTCACTAATTTTAGTAGAAATTACTACTATTTTTAGTAATTATAGTAGAAATTTCTACTATTACAACTAAAAATTTTATGCTACTTCGTAAAATTATAACTATAATTTTATTACAACTAAAATTACTGTTGAATAATAGTTTATCCAATTATAATTTTAATCCTACATAATTTACTGTTAATTTTATTACAACAGTAATTTGAATAAAGAGTAGTAGTAATTTATTACAACAGTAACATAAAATACAACTATAATTTTATTTTATATAGTTGTAATAAAATTTTATGAAGCAACATAAAAAAAGTAGGAAAATAAAGGAAATGAATAAAATTTTCTTTTTATTTCAAGTAGCTAAACTAAATAAGAGGAAAATAATGCTTGAAATCTAAACACAGTGTTCCACTTCATTGCTTAGTGACATTAGACAGTCAGGAGTTCCGAATACAAGCGGAAGTTCTTTGCCATTTGAGTAATGTACAAGGCATCAAATCTGTTGGGTATATATATATATATATATATTAGAGATGATTGATTTACAATCTAATTGAATTTGAATTAAAAATCTCTTACTTGGTCATGGAAAAAAACAAAACATGATCATAAAGAAAACAAACCTGACCTGATCAACAAATTGACCAAATGAAATGAGGTTGATGTCACTCGTACAGGGATAAACATAAATTTTGACTAGGTGTAAATGAATATATACGAATACAATGATCTCTATATTCGTATTTGAAAAATTAATTTATTATTTGTATTTGGTATTCAGTAAATTTTAAAAATATTATTTCATATTCGGTATTTAAAATAATATTTGAATACGAATAATATCCGTTTTTATTTATTTTATTGGAATAAGCATATTATTTGAATATTCAGATATTCGAATTCGTTTATCAATCACCTAATATAATGCTATAGTTATGGGTGATATATGTAAATTTTATAAGTAAGCAAGTTGTCATAAAATATTCGTTTTGTCGGGAAATATTCTTTTGGGGAATATTTGTACGACGGCGCAATCATTAGTGAAGCCCAAAAGTTTATTTTATTTCATTATATTTATGGAGGACGAGTTATAATATACGTGTGACAATTAGTTAATCCAACTTGATCCAAAATTGACCTTGGGCTTACTTTAAATATTTGGATTTCTAATTTTTAAATAAATGGGCAAATGAAAGCGATAAATACTCTCTCCACCCGAAAATTCATAAACGTGAATTAATATATTCAACTCCCTTCTAGATTAATTCTAAATTAATTCGAACCTAACACATTTTAACAATAAAATTATATTATTGTCCATTGCTCCTGCCTCCCGGCATCGCAAGTAAGTTTTGGAAATAAGAAACTTGTAACAAGTTAATAGTTATAGTTTTGTTCTTGTAGTATATAATTTTATTGTTAAATGATACATTTTAACTCTATAATAATAAAAATTCATTAACTATATTTAAATCATTTTAGTTCAGTTTATTAATATTATAATAAAAGTGTTATTTCTAATTTTTTAGAAGTGAAATGACATATTTTTAAAATACGAATTCCGAATCCGAATTCAAATATCGAATTATAGATATTTACTATCTGTTGGATATATTTATGATTGGATGTTAAACAAATATGAATATATATATATATATATATATATATATATATATATATATATATATATATATATGCGTATTGGTATCCGTTTATTTGTGAATATCTTTAGATTGAGTAGGATATATTTGTTTATTTATTTATTCTAACTAGGAATACTATTCGTTTTTGTGTTTTTGCAAATACAAATGTGAATGGATACAATTAATGTGAATGGGATTCATGCATTTTGCCGGATGAGAGGATATTGAAACAATTTCAATTTAAAGGAAATGCATGTGAATTGAATACGGGATGATGGGCATATATATCATTATTATGATTTTTAATAAATAATAATAATAATAATAATAATGGACGGATTTGTTCAAAGTCTGTTTATTCAGAAGAGGAATGTCATTTTCGTTGGTGTTTGAGTCAATTTTGGACTCTCTATTTTGCTAGCCCTTACTTGCTTCGAGAGCAGATCCTCTGTCTCCAAATTTTCTGTCCCCCTTGTGTCCCTCCACTTAAATCTTGACACATGTCCTTTTATTTAATGTTAGAATTAATTAGTGTTAAGTAAGAGATTATGTGTCAAGATTTAAGTGGAGGGACACAAGGGGACAGGAAATTTGGGGACAGAGAATCTGCTCTCACTTGCTTCGGCTACTTCTTGTTAATTACCCCCCATACCCATAGGCCATACATAGCGTTCAACTCAAACAGACAGACAGGTAGTAGTAGGAGTATATATTAGTAGTAATTATAATTACTACATAATGTTAATTATTTAAAATTAGTGGGTAAATTGTTATTCTTACAATTAGTCCGTCAAAATTTAATTAATTGTTATTCTACATAATGTTTATATACTTGTGGTGTTGCACTGCATGTGAAGCCGCACCCCTACTTCCTTTGACTTTGATTACTTGGGTTGGGCCACAATAATCACAAGCTCGCGGGAGGAATAAATATAATTGGTCTTTTAATGCCTTCACTCTCTCCCAATAACTACAATTATTCTCTACTCTCTACTCACTCCACTCCTTTGTTCTAAGGATATTATTATTGTCTCATTTTATAATATTATTAAATAATTTTTTCAAATCTCCTTCATTTTGGTGACTAAAAGAATAAAATTTTAAAAATATTGTTAGAAACTTTCATTACACAATATCTTCAAATTAATTTTATTAAGATTAATTTTCACTTCTTTATTTTACTATAATTTTTTTTTTGTCCCTTTTAAGTTGAAAACATATATACCCTTTTAGTGCATTTGCAGTTGACTGCCTAAACTCAATATCATTGGTTTGTTACCAAATTAAGTTTAAAGGACATCGACTCATTTTATGAGAATTAATGGGTAACATGCATGACTAAACTTTTGGGCACAAGTAATTATTTTTTTTGGGACAAAGTTGTCCTTGACAATTAATTAGTTTTAGTAATAGCGATTTGATAAAAAAAAAAAAAAACATTTGGTTCGTAATTTGGTTTTATTAATTTCCGTCTTTTAGTTTGTTGGCGTTACTATATATAGTACGATATTGGCAAGCAAATCATTCCGGCAACTATCTTATCTTTAATTTCAAACACAGCTTCCTTCCTTAGTCAATTAGTGGTCCTCTCCTCTAGCCGTATAAATAAATATGTCTCTTGCGAATATTTGACCTTAATGGGTCCTCATAATATTCAAACTAATTCCCACCATACAGACTCTTAATCTTGTGCTACGTTTTGATTGAAGTAACGAAGGTGGGAATCGAATGACTCATTTATATATAATTTTGAACCGTTAAAAATGAACGTATGATTTATTATGAATTTTACGAGATGACTGGTTCAGAAATTGTTGAATTTTCGGAGTTAATCATTTTGGTAAAAAATTCTAGAATTGGTGGGCCCCACTCTTGGTTGGTGAAGAAATGTGCTGAGATTTTTATTCAAATGTGGTGAGTGAGAATAGTAGCAGGTAAAGCCATCAGGTTGCAGGTTAAGTCTGCTTCGGCGTGCTAACATTTTCCTATAAATAGAGGGCTAAGTTAGAATTGAAAATCACACCAGAAACAAGTTTTCTCTCTTTCTCTCTCTAGATTATTGAGTGTATTTTGTGAGTATTTAGATACTTTGAGAGTTTCTATTCATCAGAGCAAGTTTCTTTCAGCCTTATACCAGTATTCCGACCAGAAGTACTGATATTTTGAGGTAAAGGATATTATTTTCTTCTTAATGATATTATTTTCTTCAATATCATTATGCTAAAATATTGATATGAGTTTTTATCATATTTAGAACTTTTTGTGTCGGAGTTACTATTCACGTATACGGCACTATTCACGTATATGGTACTATTCACGAATACGACACTATTCACCGAAAAATAAAAATTTTCCCTTTTTGTCCAAGATGTCTATTATGGTTACTATCTTTGATTGTATCCATGTTTTGATCTTTATTTTTGAATTCTGCTTCACAATTGATTATTATGAAGTATTATTGATCTTGGATAAACTGTTAGACGAATCCCTAATATTTGTCCTTCTGTCTCACTGGATTCGTTCTCTTTAAGATATTGTTTATCATCCTCAGTCCTAAATGATGATATTACTGAATATCTTTGGCCTGTAGTGCAAAGATGTATGATTACTTGATGAATATCTTTGGCCTGTAGTGCAAAGATGAACAGGTGTTGAGATGAACATGACTGACAGGTGATACAAATGAATATCTTTGGCCTGTAGTGCAAAGATGAATTTTTGGATAAAGATGATTATTAATTGATGTTACACGGATAAAATATTGACGATGGACTTTTAAATCTTAGAAGATAGTAGAATTCTTTCTCTAATTGACTCTTCTAATGGTTTGCTGTTTCCGCTGCAGTTGTTGATCTAAAACTTGTTGTCGATTATATTCTATCAGATTTTTCCTTGTTGAAGACTAACGATAATTTGTTGTATATTATCTTAGTCATAATATTCTTTACTGGGCTAGTTGAGCTCACCCTTTTCCTTTTTGTTCCATTTTTCTTCTCAAGAAGTGAGAACATAGCAGGATCTAGTCGGGGTATGGAGTGATGGTTCTAGAAAGATGTTTTAGCCGTCCTCACTATTTCTATAAAATAGTGTTTGAATAATTGTAATGAGGATTTATTTGAGTGTGGATATTGTCCAGAAGACAATAGTTGTATTTAAACTCACAGTATGTGTTGTCGTATTTTGCACGACAATTGTATTATTGAAGTTGTAGTTTGCTTTCAGTATCATGTATTTGGTGACTCAGAATGGGTGTTGTATACCTATTTTGGGGGCGTCACAGTTGGTATCAGAGCTTAGGGATATGATATGAGTTTTTATCATATTTAGAACTTTTTGTGTCGGAGTTACTATTCACGTATACGGCACTATTCACGTATATGGTACTATTCACGAATACGACACTATTCACCGAAAAATAAAAATTTTCCCTTTTTGTCCAAGATGTCTATTATGGTTACTATCTTTGATTGTATCCATGTTTTGATCTTTATTTTTGAATTCTGCTTCACAATTGATTATTATGAAGTATTATTGATCTTGGATAAACTGTTAGACGAATCCCTAATATTTGTCCTTCTGTCTCACTGGATTCGTTCTCTTTAAGATATTGTTTATCATCCTCAGTCCTAAATGATGATATTACTGAATATCTTTGGCCTGTAGTGCAAAGATGTATGATTACTTGATGAATATCTTTGGCCTGTAGTGCAAAGATGAACAGGTGTTGAGATGAACATGACTGACAGGTGATACAAATGAATATCTTTGGCCTGTAGTGCAAAGATGAATTTTTGGATAAAGATGATTATTAATTGATGTTACACGGATAAAATATTGACGATGGACTTTTAAATCTTAGAAGATAGTAGAATTCTTTCTCTAATTGACTCTTCTAATGGTTTGCTGTTTCCGCTGCAGTTGTTGATCTAAAACTTGTTGTCGATTATATTCTATCAGATTTTTCCTTGTTGAAGACTAACGATAATTTGTTGTATATTATCTTAGTCATAATATTCTTTACTGGGCTAGTTGAGCTCACCCTTTTCCTTTTTGTTCCATTTTTCTTCTCAAGAAGTGAGAACATAGCAGGATCTAGTCGGGGTATGGAGTGATGGTTCTAGAAAGATGTTTTAGCCGTCCTCACTATTTCTATAAAATAGTGTTTGAATAATTGTAATGAGGATTTATTTGAGTGTGGATATTGTCCAGAAGACAATAGTTGTATTTAAACTCACAGTATGTGTTGTCGTATTTTGCACGACAATTGTATTATTGAAGTTGTAGTTTGCTTTCAGTATCATGTATTTGGTGACTCAGAATGGGTGTTGTATACCTATTTTGGGGGCGTCACAGTTGGTATCAGAGCTTAGGGATATGATCCCTGGCTGAGATGTGAGACAAGAACTAGGAGGGGAGAGACGGGGAATTCCTTCGCTAGTATGACCTGACTAAGTTTATTTGGTGTTTATTTGGTCGGTCAGAGTATAGGGATAATATATGACAAGACTATTAACCCTTGTTTTATGGCAGTATTTAAGAATGGCAGCTGAGAACGTTAATAATGGAGTAAATCAGACCGTGGAGACACCTTTGATCACCACCCAGGGGAACGTGCAACAGGAAGGCAATATTCCTCCTGTAAACAACGTTACCGAGCAAACGATGAATGATGGAATGTTTAGGAGTTTTTTGCAGTTCATGCAAAATCAGACGAGGGAGACTCGTGTGCAGAATACGGGTGGAAATGATAACAACGCGCGGTTTGTCACAGCTAAGCAGTTCAAAGAATTGGGACCACCAGAATTTAAGGGAAAGCCGGATCCGATCATGGCGGAAACGTGGGTCAAGCAAATTACCAAGATATTAGATGTTTTGGGATGCACGGAGGAACAGAAGGTTCCATTCGCCACCTTTATGTTCCGCGGTGAGGCAGACTACTGGTGAGAGTCTGTGAAGCGTACCCAGCCTGACGCACTCAACATGTCCTGGGAAACATTTCAAAAACTGTTCAATGACAAGTACTTTCCTGAAAGTATTCGTCATATGAAGGAGGTAGAGTTTATCAGACTAGAACAAAACAACATGACGGTGTCCCAGTACGAAGCGAAGTTTACAGAGTTATCCAGGTTTGCACCTCATTTGGTCGAAAATGAGGAACGAATGACAAGGATGTTTCTGAGAGGTCTAAAACCCGAGATTCGACAATATCTTATCTCTCATAAATTTTCTTTATAGTCAGATGTTGTAAATAGGGCTTAATTATTAGAGCGAGATAATTAGTATGTGCAACCGAGGGACCACAACCAGGGTCATACCGGTGGTGGCAGTCATCGAAGCAATGAAAACCAGCAGGAAGGAAAATATTCGGACAAAAGCGGTAACCACTCTGGTGGTAATCGTGGTCGTGATAATAGAAGGAGCGAGTCGGGAGGAGATTTCAAGAAGAGAAGGTACAACAATGATATCGTGAAGACGTCAGCGCAAACATCAACTATTTCTAGGGGAGGAGAACGACCACCGGTCGTATGTTACAAATGTGGGAAAGAGGGACATATCAGCCCAAACTGTCCACAACAATCTAAGGTATGTTATAACTGTGGAAAGGAGGGTCATATAGCTCGAGAGTATTCTGTAGCAAAACCAAGTTCAGCGGGGATGGTGACTCCAAAAGTTGTCCCGGATAAGTCGAAATCAGCGGTTCCTGGAAGGGCGTTTGTCGTGACTGGCCAAAACGCGAGAAACCCGAACGAGGTGATCATGGGTAAGCTAATCTTGAATTCTTGCGAAGTTTATACTTTACTAGATACCGGTTCTACCCATTCTTTTATCTCTCTTGCTTGTGCTCAACGTTTAAACTTGACTCCGGAGAAATTGGACTTTAACTTATCTGTTGAAACTCCGTTGGGTGAAACCTTCGTTACATCTACAGTTTATAAATCTTGCATGATCCAAGTTGGCACTATCACATTACCTGTTGATCTTATCTCTTTAAAGATACTTGCTTTTGATGTGATTTTAGGAATTGATTGGTTAACCACTCATCATGCTAAAATTGATTATTTTTGTAAGGTTGTTAGTTTTCATATTCCTAACCAACCTGTCATACGAATTCAAACTACTAAACCACTAAAATCAGTCACTGTCATATCAAGCCACAAAGCTATTCGTTTATTGAAAAACGGATGTCAAACTTTCTTAGCCCATGTTATGGATTTGAACAAAGACAAGTCAGATTTGAATAATATTTCTATTGTTAGAGAATTTCCTGATGTATTTCCTGAAGAACTTCCTGGTCTACCCCCAGAACGTGAAGTTGAATTCTTTATTGACCTTGAACCCGGTACAAAGTCCATTTCTAAAACTCCATATCGAATGGCTCCTATTGAACTTCAGGAGTTAAAAGTCCAACTACAGGAGTTGTTGGACATCGGTTTTATTCGTCCTAGTACGTCTCCTTGGGGTGCTCCTGTTTTATTCGTAAAGAAGAAAGACGGGAGTATGCGACTTTGTATTGACTATCGAGAATTGAACCATGTCACTATCAAGAATAGGTATCTGCTACCTCGCATTGATGACCTATTCGACCAGTTGCAAGGAACACAATTCTTTTTCAAAGATCGACCTTCGTTCTGGATATCATCAGCTGAAGATTAAAACTGAGGATATTCCAAAGACTGCCTTCAGAACTCGGTATGGGCATTATGCATTCTTAGTCATGTCTTTTGGATTGACTAATGCTCCTGCTGCCTTCATGGATATGATGAACCGTGTATTCAAAGAATATTTGGATCAGTTCGTTGTTGTCTTTATTGATGACATCCTCATCTATTCCAAAAGCCGTGAAGATCATGAGTGCCATTTGAAGCTGGTACTGCAAAAGCTTCGTGAAAATAAGCTATATGCCAAATTGAAGAAATGCGAGTTCAGGCTTGAGGAAGTAGCATTCCTTGGGCACGTTGTAAGACCCCAACTTATTAATGAATAAAATTAAATTTTCTCTAAATATTATTGTGAATAATAAGGGGTTAATTTGATATAATACTTTGGTTATGGGTGAAATGTGCAAATTTTGCAAAATAAGCAAGTGGTTATAAAATATTTATTTTTGGTCGGTGAATATTCGGTTGGTCGTGGAATATTCTTGCTGTCGGGGAATATTCGTACGACGACGCAACCTTGTGTGGGCCCCATAACGGAAAGCGATTGGATGAAGAAAACGACAAGTATAAGTTGTTTATAAATAACGGCGTAGTTGTTACCGTTAATACTGTTGGAATACCCGATGGTTAAAATACAGTAGCACACGGTATTGCACCAATTATTGATTCTTACGTAAGAAGGCACTACTTAATAATTGTTACAGTAGTTATTATTCAATATTTTATTTTATTGATTCAATAATTGCTGCGTTGATATTTTATATTATTGTTGTTTCAATAATTGTTGCTGCACAGTATTTTTATTTATCAGATCAATAATTCATATTATTTGAATAATATTATTAGATAACATTATTGGCAATGTCTAGAAAGTTCTGTCTAAGGAGAGGTTTGGTCATCTAATTGCGCGCCAGTAAGGAGAAATCCTTATTGGAAAGCCCCCTCTTTCCTGGGAACGGCCTGGTTGTCATAAATGTGATTCTGTAATATTATTTGTGAATAATTAATTATTGATTCATATGATAAGGAAATATTTATTTTATGTGGATATAAATGAGGGATATATTTTTGTGGTTAAAAATGAAGGAGTTAATGTTGAGGTTTTTGTCAGTATTTTTGTCGGAATGGAGGTATTAAAAATCAGGGTTTTTGAGATAGTTTGCGGGGGTTATAATTTTTAATCCGACCGTTGGATCGTGGTAATTTTTGGATATGTTATACATATATAAGTTGAGTATATGTCCACAAATTTTGAACCGTTAAAAATGAACGTATGATTTATTACGAATTTTACAAGATGACTGGTTCAGAAATTGTTGAATTTTCGGAGTTTATCATTTTTGTGGAAAATTCTAGAATTGGTGGGCCCCACTTGTGGTTGGTGAAGAAATGTGCTTAATTATATTTCAAATGTGGTGGGTGGGAATAGTAGCAGGTAAAGCCATCAGGTTGCAGGTCAAACCTACCAAAATTTTCCTATAAATAGAGGGCTAAGTTAGAATTGAAAATCACACCAGAAACAAGTTTTCTCTCTTTCTCTCTCTAGATTATTGAGTGTATTTTGTGAGTATTTAGATACTTTGAGAGTTTCTATTCATCAGAGCAAGTTTCTTTCAGCCTTATACCGGTATTCCGACCAGAAGTACTGATATTTTGAGGTAAGGGATATTATTTTCTTCTTAAATGATATTATTTTCTTCAATATCATTATGCTGAAATATTGATACGAGTTTTTATCAAATTTGGAACTTTTTGTGTCGGGGTTACTATTCACGTATACGGTACTATTCACGTATACGACACTATTCACGAATACGGCACTATTCACCGAAAAATAAAATTTTTCCTTTTTGTCCAAGATGTCTATTATGGTTACTATCTTTGATTGTATCCATGTTTTGATCTTTATTTTTGAATTCTGCTTCACAATTGATTATTATGAAGTATTATTGATCTTGGATAAACTGTTATACGAATCCCTACTATTTGTCCTTCTGTCTCATTGGATTCGTTCTCTTTAAGATATTTTTCATCATCCTCAGTCCTAAATGATGATATTACTGAATATCTTTGGCCTGTAGTGCAAAGATGTATAATTACTTAATGAATATCTTTGGCCTGTAGTGCAAAGATGAACATGTGTTGAGATGAACATGACCGACTGATGATACAAATGAATATCTTTGGCCTGTAGTGCAAAGATGAATATTTGGTTAAAGATGATTATTAATTGATGTTACAGGGATAAAATATTGATGATGGACTTTTAAATCTTAGAAGATAGTAGAATTCTTTCTCTACTTGACTCTTCTAATGGTTTGCTGTTTCCGCTGCAGTTGTTGATCTAAAACTTGTTATCGATTATATTTTATCAGATTTTTCCCTGTTGAAGACTAACGATAATTTGTTGTATATTATCTTAGTCATAATATTCTTTACTGGGCTAGTTGAGCTCACCCTTTTCTTTTTTGTTCCATTTTTCTTCTCAGGAGGTGAGAACATAGCAGGATCTAGTCGGGGTATGGAGTGATGGTTCTAGAAAGATGTATTAGCAGTCCTCACTATTTCTGTAAAATAGTGTTTGAATAATTGTAATGAGGATTTATTTGAGTGTGGATATTGTCTAGAAGACAATATTTGTATTTAAACTCACAGTATGTGTTGTCATATTTTGCACGACAATTGTATTATTGAAGTTGTAGTTTGCTTTCTGTACCATGTATTTGGCGACTCAGAATGGGTGTTGGATACCTATTCTGGGGGCGTCACAGTTGGTATCAAAGCTTAGGGATATGATCCCTGGCTGAGATGTGAGACAAGAACTAGGAGGGGAGAGACGGGGAATTCCTTCGCTAGTATGACCTGACTAAGTTTATTTGGTGTTTATTTGGTCGGTCAGAGTATAGGGATAATATATGACATGACTATTAACCCTTGTTTTATGGCAGTATTTAAGAATGGCAGCTGAGAACGTTAATAATGGAGTAAATCAGACCGTAGAGACACCTTTGATCACTACCCAGGGGAACGTGCAACAGGAAAGCAATATTCCTCCTGTAAACAACGTTACCGAGCAAACGATGAATGATGGAATGTTTAGGAGCTTTTTGCAGTTCATGCAAAATCAGACGAGGGAGACTCGTGTGCAGAATACGGGTGGAAATGATAACAACGCGCGGTTTGTCACAGCTAAGCAGTTCAAAGAATTGGGACCACCAGAATTTAAGGGAAAGCCGAATCCGATCATGGCGGAAACGTGGGTCAAGCAAATTACCAAGATATTTGATGTCTTGGGATGCACGGAGGAACAGAAGGTTCCATTCGCCACATTTATGTTCCGCGGTGAGGCAGACTACTGGTGGGAGTCTGTGAAGCGTACCCAGCCTGACGCACTCAACATGTCCTGGGAAACATTTCAAAAACTGTTCAATGACAAGTAATTTCCTGAAAGTATTCGTCATATGAAGGAGGTTGAGTTTATTAGACTGGAACAAAACAACATGACGGTGTCCCAGTACGAGGCGAAGTTTGCAGAGTTATCCAGGTTTGCACCTCATTTGGTCGAAAATGAGGAACGAATGACAAAGATGTTTCTGAGAGGTCTAAAACCCGAGATTCGGCAATATCTTATCTCTCATAAATTTTTTTTATATTCAGATGTTGTAAACAGGGCTCAATTATTAGAGCGAGATAATGAGTATGTGCAACCGAGGGACCACAACCAGGGTCATACCGGTGGCGACAGTTATCGAAGCAATGAAAACCAGCAGGGAGGAAAACATTCGGACAAAAGCGGTAACCACTCTGGTGGTAATCGTGGTCGTGATAATAGAAGGAGCGAGTCGGGAGGAGATTTCAAGAAGAGAAGGTACAACAATGATAACGTGAAGACGTCAGCACAAACATCAACTGTTTCTAGGGGAGGAGAACGACCACCGGTCGTATGTTACAAATGTGGGAAAGAGGGACATATCAGCCCAAACTGCCCACAACAATCCAAGGTATGTTATAACTGTGGAAAGGAAGGTCATATAGCTCGAGAGTGTTCTGTAGCAAAACCAAGTTCAGCGGGGATGGTGACTCCAAAAGTTATCCTGGATAAGTCGAAATCAGCGGTTCCTGGAAGGGCGTTTGTCGTTACTGGCCAAAACGCGAGAAACCCAAACGAGGTGATCACGGGTAAGCTAATCTTGAATTCTTGCGAAGTTTATACTTTACTAGATACCGGTTCTACCCATTCTTTTATCTCTCCTGCTTGTGCTCAACGTTTAAACTTGACTCCGGAGAAATTGGACTTTAACTTATCTGTTGAAACTCCGTTGGGTGAAACCTTCGTTACATCTACAGTTTATAAATCTTGCATGATCCAAGTTGGCACTATCACATTACCTGTTGATCTTATCTCTTTAAAGATACTTGCTTTTGATGTGATTTTAGGAATTGATTGGTTAACCACTCATCATGCTAAAATTGATTGTTTTCGTAAGGTTGTTAGTTTTCATATTCCTAACCAACCTGTCATACGAATTCAAACTACTAAACCACTAAAATCAGTCACTGTCATATCAAGCCACAAAGCTATTCGTTTATTGAAAAACGGATGTCAAGCTTTCTTAGCCCATGTTATGGATTTGAACAAAGACAAGTCAGATTTGAATAATATTTCTATTGTTAGAGAATTTTCCGATGTATTTCCTGAAGAACTTCCCGGTCTACCCCCGGAACGAGAAATTGAATTCTTTATTGACCTTGAACCCGGTACAAAGCCCATTTCTAAAACCCCATATCGAATGGCTCCTATTGAACTTCAGGAGTTAAAAGTCCAACTACAGGAGTTGTTGGACATCGGTTTTATTCGTCCTAGTACGTCTCCTTGGGGTGCTCCTGTTTTATTCGTAAAGAAGAAAGACGGGAGTATGCGACTTTGTATTGACTATCGAGAATTGAACCATGTCACCATCAAGAATAGGTATCCGCTACCTCGCATTGATGACCTGTTTGACCAGTTGCAAGGAGCACAATTCTTTTCAAAGATCGATCTTCGTTCTGGATATCATCAGCTGAAGATTAAAACTGAGGATATTCCAAAGACTGCCTTCAGAACTCGGTACGGGCATTATGAATTCTTAGTAATGTCTTTTGGATTGACTAATGCTCCTGCTGCCTTCATGGATATGATGAACCGTGTATTCAAAGAATATTTGGATCAGTTCGTTGTTGTCTTTATTGATGACATCCTCATCTATTCCAAAAGCCGTGAAGATCATGAGCGCCATTTGAAGCTGGTACTGCAAAGGCTTCGTGAAAACAAGCTATA
The DNA here is from genome assembly GCA_016801055.1 of Panax notoginseng. NCBI lineage: Eukaryota > Viridiplantae > Streptophyta > Magnoliopsida > Apiales > Araliaceae > Panax > Panax notoginseng. The sequence continues at coordinate 30,690,423 of CM029013.1, read as the reverse complement.
TGCCAAACTGAAGAAATGCGAGTTCTGGCTTGAGGAAGTAGCATTCCTTGGGCACGTGGTGTCAAAACATGGAGTATCTGTCGACCCGGCGAAGATTGAAGCCATACAAAGTTGGGAGCAACCGAAGTCGGTAACCGAAGTACGTAGCTTTCTGGGCTTAGCTGGTTATTATCGGAGATTTGTGGAAGGATTTTCTCGAATCGCTACTCCGTTAACTCAGCTGACTCGGAAAGATACAAAATTCGTATGGAGTGAGGAATGCGAGAAGAGTTTCCAAGAACTCAAGAGGAGACTCATTTCGGCACCTGTTTTGACAATACCATCTGGTTCGGATGGATTTGTTATCTACAGCGATGCTTCAGGCAAAGGGTTAGGATGTGTTCTCATGCAACATGGGAAAGTCATAGCCTATGCCTCACGACAACTCAAAGAATATGAGAGGAATTATCCTACTCATGATTTGGAGTTGGCAGCAGTCGTTTTTGCGTTGAAGATCTGGAGACACTACCTGTATGGGGAGAAAGTGGAGATCTATACAGATCATAAAAGCCTCAAATATTTCTTCACCCAAAAGGAACTCAACATGCGGCAACGACGTTGGCTTGAGCTGTTGAAAGATTACGATCATACCATCCAATACCATCCTGGAAAAGCAAACGTAGTAGCTGACGCATTGAGTAGAAGATCATATGCGGGTACGAGTGCAATGCTTTTAACACAAAGGCCCATTTTGTATGACTTGCAAAGGATGGAGATAGAGATGAAGGCTCCAAGTACCCACATGATGATATCAAATATACGAGTAGAACCGACTTTAATCGATAAAGTTAAAGCTGCTCAAGCTACGGATATAGAGCTGATGCGTATGAAGAAGAAAGTGCAAGAAGGTGCTATTCCAGAAGCAAGAATCGATGAAGAAGGAATACTTCGAGTCAACTCCAGACTTTGTGTTCCTAACGATTTTGACTTGAAGCATAGAATAATGATGGAGGCACACAACACACCGTTTGCAATCCATCCTGGGAGTACCAAAATGTATCACGATCTTCGACATACATTTTGGTGGAGCAATATGAAAAGAGAGATCGCGGAGTTTATCTCGAGATGTTTAACTTGTCAACGTGTAAAAGCGGAGCATCAAGTACCAAAGGGTCCATTGCAACCACTTGAGATTCCGAAATGGAAGTGGGAACACATTACTATGGATTTTGTTACAGGTCTTCCCAAGGTTTCTCAAGGCATAGATGCGATTTGGGTTATTGTTGATAGATTAACCAAGTCCGCTCATTTCTTGCCGATACGTGAGACTTATTCCCTTGAACGTCTTGCTAGTATGTACGTGAACGAGATTGTGAGATTGCATGGCATGCCAGTATCCATAGTTTCGGATCGTGACCCAAGATTCACTTCACGATTTTGGGTTAGCTTGCAGAAAGCTATGGGCACGGATTTACGATTCAGTTCAGCATACCATCCTCAAACGGACGGACAATCAGAGAGGACTATTCAAACTCTTGAAGATCTATTAAGACTTTGTGTCTTAGATCTCAAAGGGAGTTGGGATAAGTACCTACCATTGGTGGAATTCTCCTACAACAACAGTTATCAGGCGAGCATAGGTATGGCTCCATTTGAGGCGTTGTATGGAAGAAAATGTCGTTCTCCAGTATGCTGGGACGAGGTGGGTGAAGCAACATTGTTGGGACCAGAATTGGTACGCATTACTACAGAGAAGATCCAAACGATTCGACAACGTATACAAACGGCACAGGATCGACAAAAGAGTTATGCGGATCTTCATCGGAAGGACGTGGAATTTAATATTGGGGATCATGTATTGTTACGTGTTGCACCATGGAAGGGAGTTACAAGATTTGGGAAGAGAGGAAAGCTCAATCCAAGATTTGTTGGTCCATTTGAGATTCTTGAGCGAATAGGAAATGTGGCATATAGACTCGCATTACCTCCAAGCATGTCTCGTGTTCATAATGTTTTTCACATATCTATGCTTCGTAAATATGTTAAAGACCCGAACCACATTATTGAGTTAGAACCAGACGAGATAGCTGAAGATTTAACGTACGAGGAGGTACCTGTTAAGATCTTGGATAGGAAAGAGCATGTCCTACGCACGAAGGTTATACCACAAGTTAAGGTTTTGTGGAGAAACCATGCTATTGAAGAAATGACCTGGGAGTTGGAATCAGAAATGAAAGCGAGGTATCCTCACCTTTTTGAAACATCAGGTACGTACGTCAATTTCGAGGACGAAATTTCATAAGGAGGGGAGGTTGTAAGACCCCAACTTATTAATGAATAAAATCAAATTTTCTCTAAATATTATTGTGAATAATAAGGGGTTAATTTGATATAATACTTTGGTTATGGGTGAAATGTGCAAATTTTGCAAAATAAGCAAGTGGTTATAAAATATTTATTTTTGGTCGGTGAATATTCGGTTGGTCGTGGAATATTCTTGCTGTCGGGGAATATTCGTACGACGACGCAGCCTTGTGTGGGCCCCATAACGGAAAGCGATTGGATGAAGAAAACGACAAGTATAAGTTGTTTATAAATAACGGCGTAGTTGTTACCGTTAATACTGTTGGAATACCCGGTGGTTAAAATACAGTAGCACACGGTATTGCACCAATTATTGATTCTTACGTAAGAAGGCACTACTCAATAATTGTTACAGTAGTTATTATTCAATATTTTATTTTATTGATTCAATAATTGCTGCGTTGATATTTTATATTATTGTTGTTTCAATAATTGTTGCTGCACAGTATTTTCATTTATCAGATCAATAATTCATATTATTTGAATAATATTATTAGATAACATTATTGGCAATGTCTAGAAAGTTCTGTCTAAGGAGAGGTTTGGTCATCTAATTGCGCGCCAGTAAGGAGAAATCCTTATTGGAAAGCCCCCTCTTTCCTGGGAACGGCCTGGTTGTCATAAATGTGATTCTGTAATATTATTTGTGAATAATTAATTATTGATTCATATGATAAGAAAATATTTATTTTATGTGGATATAAATGAGGGATATATTTTTGTGGTTAAAAATGAAGGAGTTAATGTTGAGGTTTTTGTCAGTATTTTTGTCGGAATGGAGGTATTAAAAATCAGGGTTTTTGAGATAGTTTGCGGGGGTTATAATTTTTAATCCGACCGTTGGATCGTGGTAATTTTTGGATATGTTATACATATATAAGTTGAGTATATGTCCACAAATTTTGAACCGTTAAAAAAGAACGTATGATTTATTACGAATTTTACAAGATGACTGGTTCAGAAATTGTTGAATTTTCGGAGTTTATCATTTTTGTGGAAAATTCTAGAATTGGTGGGCCCCACTTGTGGTTGGTGAAGAAATGTGCTGAATTATATTTCAAATGTGGTGGGTGAGAATAGTAGCAGGTAAAGCCATCAGGTTGCAGGTCAAACCTACCAAAATTTTCCTATAAATAGAGGGCTAAGTTAGAATTGAAAATCACACCAGAAACAAGTTTTCTCTCTTTCTCTCTCTAGATTATTGAGTGTATTTTGTGAGTATTTAGATACTTTGAGAGTTTCTATTCATCAGAGCAAGTTTCTTTCAGCCTTATACCGGTATTCCGACCAGAAGTACTGATATTTTGAGGTAAGGGATATTATTTTCTTCTTAAATGATATTATTTTCTTCAATATCATTATGCTGAAATATTGATATGAGTTTTTATCAAATTTGGAACTTTTTGTGTCGGGGTTACTATTCACGTATACGATACTATTCACGTATACGACACTATTCACGAATACGGCACTATTCACCGAAAAATAAAATTTTTCCTTTTTGTCCAAGATGTCTATTATGGTTACTATCTTTGATTGTATCCATGTTTTGATCTTTATTTTTGAATTCTGCTTCACAATTGATTATTATGAAGTATTATTGATCTTGGATAAACTGTTATACGAATCCCTACTATTTGTCCTTCTGTCTCATTGGATTCGTTCTCTTTAAGATATTTTTCATCATCCTCAGTCCTAAATGATGATATTACTGAATATCTTTGGCCTGTAGTGCAAAGATGTATAATTACTTGATGAATATCTTTGGCCTGTAGTGCAAAGATGAACAGGTGTTGTGATGAACATGACCGACTGATGATACAAATGAATATCTTTGGCCTGTAGTGCAAAGATGAATATTTGGTTAAAGATGATTATTAATTGATGTTACAGGGATAAAATATTGATGATGGACTTTTAAATCTTTGAAGATAGTAGAATTCTTTCTCTACTTGACTCTTCTAATGGTTTGCTGTTTCCGCTGCAGTTGTTGATCTAAAACTTGTTGTCGATTATATTTTATCAGATTTTTTCCTGTTGAAGACTAACGATAATTTGTTGTATATTATCTTAGTCATAATATTCTTTACTGGGCTAGTTGAGCTCACCCTTTTCTTTTTTGTTCCATTTTTCTTCTCAGGAGGTGAGAACTGTGACGCCCCCAAAAATAGGTATACATCACCCATCTTGGGTCGTCAGATACATAGTACAGAATACAAATACAACTGATTAATACATCTGTCGTGTATAATACGACAAAACATAAACTGTGAGTTTGAATACAAATATTATCTTCTAGAGAGTATTCATACTCAAAAGGAGTCCTCATTACATTTATTAACACACCATTACATAGAATAGTGAGGACTACTAACTAATACTATCATTCGGATCATCACTCCGTACCCCGACTTGTCCCAGCTACGTTCTCATTTCCTGAAGAGAACAATGAAAGAAAGGGTGAGCTCAACTAGCCCAGTAAGAAATATTATGACTAAGATAATGCAGAATAAATTATCATTAGCCTTCAACAATGTTAAACTGATAAAATATAATAGACATCAAGTTTAACTGCAGCGGAACAAGCAATTCCATTAAAAGAGTCAAGTAGAAAATAAACTCTACTATCTTTTATGATTTAAAAGGTTTTTCAACACTGTGATCGCTGAGACTCAGCTTAATAAAATAATCCACATCATCGAATCACCCCTGCACTACGGCCAAGGATATTCGTGTATTCATTAATGGTCATGATCATGCCAACAACTGTCCATCAATGCACTACGGGCCAATGAGGACTTTTACCACATCATTTGTAACATTACGGTCATGATTATACCGAATAATCCCTGGTCATAATCATACCAAGTCCATCTATGCACTACATGCCACAGATGACTTTCAACATTTTATAAACATGAGGATGATGACAATGATATAAGAATTCAATAAAACAAGTTCAAGAATTAATTTATCCAGGAATTAACAACGTCCAAATTGTCAACATGATACTGCATTGTGGAGTAAAATTCAAGAACGCTTAGAAGAATATTTTCTTGAAAAGATACTGGATGAAACGCAACTATCAAGGATATTCCACAAATTTTATGGAGTATAGAAGTCAAAACTTAACCAACTGAGTACAATAAAGAATGGAATAACAAAAGAAATCACCATGCATGCGATAGACCGCACAAACAGGTTATTCCAATAGAATAATAAATAATGGAACCAGGTCCGGCGTAAACGCACAGACAGGATATTCCGACAGAATAATAAATAATGGAACCAGGTCCGGTGTAAAACACACAGACAGGATGTTCCAACAGAATAATAATAAAAGCGGAACCAGGTCCGGTGTAAAACACACAGACAGGATGTTCCAACAGAATAATAAACGGAACCAGGTCCGGTGTAAAACACACAGACAGGATGTTCCAACAGAATAATAGAAGAATGTCACCAAGTATAGGGTAGACCGCGTATACTGGTTATTCCAACAGAATAATAACAAATGGAATAACAGAAGTTCTCTTCATGAATATAAAAGAAATAATATTCCCTACCGTTTTAAAGAAGAGCTGAAGTAAGGAAGTAGTTAAGTAGCAGAATACTCTTCTTCTCTCTCTCTATAGTTTCTCTCTATAGTTTCTCTCTCTAGAGTTCAGTGAATTCGTAAGAAATAATGAAGGAATGAGCTGCTATTTATAGAAAAATGAAATGCATAGTAACTAATCCATGAACGGTCCAGATTGATTTACTTTAATCTGACGGTCCATAATTAAAGCAAAATCTTTTAAATAAAATATAATATATTCTATTTAAAAATAATAATAATACGCAACTACCCCCATTACTGACTCAATTTTCTTTCACCTCCCAACCAGCACTCAATCATACATATATATGTATATATAATATATAATCAAGTACATGGCACCATTATATATATATTATAATAATTAATCTCTCCCGACCAATTTTATCAACACAAAGCTTTTGTTTGAAAAGTTGGCCACTAAGTCCAAGACTTTGAAAAACAAAGCATCCTGCCAAAATCCATCAAAGCCACCACCATTCACCCACATGCTAATATAAATATATATACTTTATAACTTTTGTCCGATAATTTTGAAAAATGGGTAAATGAGTGCCCATAAAGTAAGCAAAATTTACGACACTTACTATAGCAATAATTGAACAAAACTGAGTGCCTTCTCACGTAAGCATTAATAATCAAAACCGTGTGCTACTATTCAACCATACGTATTACTGTACTTTTATTACCGAGTAGTTCAACAGCAACAATGGTAAAATTTCCGCCGTTATTTTTAATAAAATATTTTTGTCGTTTTCTCAATCCGACAATAATTCCGTTGTGGGGTCCACCAATGATTGTGTCGTTGTACGAATATTCCCTGTTAAAACGAATATTCCCCGACCAATCGAATATTATATAACAACTTGCGTACTTTGCAAAATTTATAAATATTACCCACAACTATAACATTATATCAAATTAACTCCATAATATTCAAAAATGATATTTATAAAAAATTCATCTTTATTTATAAAAGTTGGGGTCTTACAACCTCCCCTTCTTATGAAATTTCGCCCTCGAAATTAGGGTACGTACCTGGTATGTCGAAGAGGTAAGGATACCTTGATTTCATTTCTGATTCTAACTCCCAAGTCATTTCCTCAATATCGTGGTTTCTCCACAAAACTTTAAATTGAGGTATAACCTTGGAGCGTAGAATATGTTCCTTCTTATCCAAGATTTGAACATGAACTTCTTCATACGTCAAATCCTCCGCTATTTCGTCCGGTTCTAACTCAATAATGTGGTTCGGGTCTTCCACATATTTGCGTAACATGGATATGTGGAAAACGCTATGAACACGAGACATACTTGGCAGTAAAGCGAGTCTATAAACCACAGTTCCTACTCGATCGAGGATTAAAAATGAACCGATGAATCAAGGATTTAGCTTTCCGCTCTTTCCAAATCTTGTAACTCCTTTCCATGGAGCAACACGTAAGAACACATGATCTCCTACATCAAATTCCACGTCCTTTCGATGAAGATCAGCATACTCTTTTGTCGATCTTGTGAGGTTTTTATACGTTGTCGGATCGTTTGAATCTTTTCTGTAGTCATACGTACCAACTCCGGTCCCAACAACGTTGCTTCGCCCACCTCATCCCAGCATACTGGAGAACGACATTTTCTTCCATACAATGCTTCGAATAGAGCCATGCCAATACTTGCTTGATAACTGTTGTTGTAGGAAAACTCCACCAATGGTAAGAACTTGTCCCAACTTCCTTTGAAGTCAAAGACACAGAGTCTTAATAGATCTTCAAGAGTTTGAATAGTCCTCTCTGATTGTCCGTCCGTCTGAGGATGATATGCTGAACTAAATCGTAACTCCGTGCCCATAGCTTTTTGTAAACTAACCCAAAATCGTGAAGTGAATCTTGGGTCTCGATCAGAAATTATGGATACTGGCATACCATGCAGTCTTACAATCTCGTTTATGTACATACGAGCAAGACGTTCAAGTGTATAAGTTTCTCGTATCGGTAAGAAATGAGCAGACTTGGTCAATCTATCAACAATGACCCAAATCGCATCAATACCTTGAGAAACCCTGGGAAGACCGGTAACGAAATCCATGGTAATGTGCTCCCACTTCCATTCTGGAATTTCAAGTGGTTGCAATGGACCTTTTGGTACTTGATGCTCCGCTTTGACTCGTTGACAAGTTAGACACCTTGAGATAAACAACGCTATCTCTCTCTTCATATTGCTCCACCAAAATGTATGACGAAGATCATGATACATTTTGGTACTTCCAGGATGGATTGCAAACGGTGTGTTGTACGCCTCCATCATGATTTCATACTTTAAATCAGTGTTGTTAGGAACACAAAGTCTGGAGTTGACTTGAAATATCGATTCTTGCTTCCGGCATAGCACCTTCTTGCACCTTCTTCCTCATACGCATCAGCTCTAGGTCTGTAGCTTGAGCAATTTTAACTTTATCAATTAAAGTCGATTTTAATCGTATATTCGTTATCTTCACGTGGGTTCGAATATTCACACTTGTAACCGTATACGATCTTCTACACAACGCGTCAGCTACCACGTTCACTTTTCCACGATGTTATTGAATGGTACGATCGTAATCTTCAACAGCTCGAGCCAACGTCTTTGGCGCATAATACGTTCGTTTTAGTTGAAGAAATATTTGAGGGTTTAAGAAATAGGTTTTGTACTGGGGTCAATACAAAATTCAATTTTACGCTCTGGGGTAGGCTAAGAAGTCTTCAAGAATACGTCAAGAAATTTATTAACAATAGAAATATCGTTCAAAACTGTGACTCTCATCCCAGACTTGGATAACACGTCACATTGATACCTATCAGCTTGCCATCGTCATTTACAACGTCTCCTACGGAAAGTCTGGTTTCGGTGCATTCCCCACCAGGAAGTCAACAATGAAAGGAATGAGGATCCTTACTTATGGCTTGATATGATAATGATTGACTTTAGTGGTTTGGTTGCTTGAATTCGCATAACAGGTTGGTTAGGAATATGAAAATTAACAACCTTACGAAAAGCATAATGGGTAGTTAACCAATCGTTTCCAAAAATCACATATCGACAGGTAACGTGAAAGTGTCGATTTGAATCAAACAAGATTTATAATTAGTAGAGTTAACGAAGGTTTCTCCTAACAGAGTTTCAACAAATAAGTCAAGCCTAATATTTTTTTTTAAAGGGCCAAGTTTAAACGTTGAACACAACTAGGTGAAATACAAGAGTGGGTAGAACCAGTATTGAATAAGGTACAAACTTCGCAAGGGTTTATGATTAGCTTACCCGCGATAACTTTATTTGGGTTCCTCACTTGTTGGGAAGTCATGACAACCGCTCTCCCTTGAACTACCCAGCTTTGACTTGTCTGGGGTAGCATTTGATGTCATCTCTATCGTTGGAATTGACTTTAATATCGGACATATTCCACCCTCAACTGCTTCATCGTACTCCTGCTTCATAATCTGAATCATCAATCTTCGATCCATGTCGAGTTCAGATTGACCGCTCTGTACAGGGTAATTCAAAACTCGATGTTGGGTTCTCCCAATTGCTGTCCAAAAAGAGAAATGTATATCATCTATTTTAGCCTTTTTGGATCGGACATCTCTTTCTACAATATCAGCACGTCGTGCGGCTTTTACCCATGCATCCTTCATTCTCACTCGTTCAGTTGTTTCTTCTTTCAGCTGATCCTTGATATTTGAATTCTCAGATTCCAACTTTAATATCTTACACTCTGCTAAAGCGTGATTTTGTTCGAGCAACACATATCGGGTAACACAATTTTGAATCGTTACATCTCTTTGCTCCACGACCGCCTGTTGTTCTTCAGCATGCTCTTCTAACTCATGAACACGATTTTGTAATTCTAAGTTTTGATCATAAATTTCTTCTAACCAATTCTCCTCAGGTTCCTCTTCGTCCTCTTCTTCCTCTTCTTCCTCGCTCTCAGCTGCTACCTCTGCCACTAGCTCGGGTGCAACTATTAGTTCTTCACTTACCACATAGATATCTCTAATTTCTTCTTCGCCTGATATTACATTATCCTGGTTGGTGATTAGAGATGCCACGGTCTCATTCACTCCAATGTTGACATTTTCAGCTGCCATTTTCAAATACTGCCACAAAACAAGGGTTAATTAACATGTCACATATTATCAATATACTTTGACCGACCAATTAAATACAAAATAAACTTAGGTATGTCATACTAGCGAAGGAATTCCCCGTCTCTCCCCTCCTAGTTCTAATCTCACATCTTAGCCAGGGATCATATCCCTAAGCTTTGATACCAACTGTGACGCCCCCAAAAATAGGTATACATCACCCATCTTGGGTCGTCAGATACATAGTACAGAATACAAATACAACTGATTAATACATCTGTCGTGTATAATACGACAAAACATAAACTGTGAGTTTGAATACAAATATTATCTTCTAGAGAGTATTCATACTCAAAAGGAGTCCTCATTACATTTATTAACACACCATTACATAGAATAGTGAGGACTACTAACTAATACTATCATTCGGATCATCACTCCGTACCCCGACTTGTCCCAGCTACGTTCTCATTTCCTGAAGAGAACAGTGAAAGAAAGGGTGAGCTCAACTAGCCCAGTAAGAAATATTATGACTAAGATAATGCAGAATAAATTATCATTAGCCTTCAACAATGTTAAACTGATAAAATATAATAGACATCAAGTTTAACTGCAGCGGAACAAGCAATTCCATTAAAAGAGTCAAGTAGAAAATAAACTCTACTATCTTTTATGATTTAAAAGGTTTTTCAACACTGTGATCGCTGAGACTCAGCTTAATAAAATAATCCACATCATCGAATCACCCCTGCACTACGGCCAAGGATATTCGTGTATTCATTAATGGTCATGATCATGCCAACAACTGTCCATCAATGCACTACGGGCCAATGAGGACTTTTACCACATCATTTGTAACATTACGGTCATGATTATACCGAATAATCCCTGGTCATAATCATACCAAGTCCATCTATGCACTACATGCCACAGATGACTTTCAACATTTTATAAACATGAGGATGATGACAATGATATAAGAATTCAATAAAACAAGTTCAAGAATTAATTTATCCAGGAATTAACAACGTCCAAATTGTCAACATGATACTGCATTGTGGAGTAAAATTCAAGAACGCTTAGAAGAATATTTTCTTGAAAAGATACTGGATGAAACGCAACTATCAAGGATATTCCACAAATTTTATGGAGTATAGAAGTCAAAACTTAACCAACTGAGTACAATAAAGAATGGAATAACAAAAGAAATCACCATGCATGCGATAGACCGCACAAACAGGTTATTCCAATAGAATAATAAATAATGGAACCAGGTCCGGCGTAAACGCACAGACAGGATATTCCGACAGAATAATAAATAATGGAACCAGGTCCGGTGTAAAACACACAGACAGGATGTTCCAACAGAATAATAATAAAAGCGGAACCAGGTCCGGTGTAAAACACACAGACAGGATGTTCCAACAGAATAATAAACGGAACCAGGTCCGGTGTAAAACACACAGACAGGATGTTCCAACAGAATAATAGAAGAATGTCACCAAGTATAGGGTAGACCGCGTATACTGGTTATTCCAACAGAATAATAACAAATGGAATAACAGAAGTTCTCTTCATGAATATAAAAGAAATAATATTCCCTACCGTTTTAAAGAAGAGCTGAAGTAAGGAAGTAGTTAAGTAGCAGAATACTCTTCTTCTCTCTCTCTATAGTTTCTCTCTATAGTTTCTCTCTCTAGAGTTCAGTGAATTCGTAAGAAATAATGAAGGAATGAGCTGCTATTTATAGAAAAATAAAATGCATAGTAACTAATCCATGAACGGTCCAGATTGATTTACTTTAATCTGACGGTCCATAATTAAAGCAAAATCTTTTAAATAAAATATAATATATTCTATTTAAAAATAATAATAATAATACGCAACTACCCCCATTACTGACTCAATTTTCTTTCACCTCCCAACCAGCACTCAATCATACATATATATGTATATATAATATATAATCAAGTACATGGCACCATTATATATATATTATAATAATTAATCTCTCCCGACCAATTTTATCAACACAAAGCTTTTGTTTGAAAAGTTGGCCACTAAGTCCAAGACTTTGAAAAACAAAGCATCCTGCCAAAATCCATCAAAGCCACCACCATTCACCCACATGCTAATATAAATATATATACTTTATAACTTTTGTCCGATAATTTTGAAAAATGGGTAAATGAGTGCCCATAAAGTAAGCAAAATTTACGACACTTACTATAGCAATAATTGAACAAAACTGAGTGCCTTCTCACGTAAGCATTAATAATCAAAACCGTGTGCTACTATTCAACCATACGTATTACTGTACTTTTATTACCGAGTAGTTCAACAGCAACAATGGTAAAATTTCCGCCGTTATTTTTAATAAAATATTTTTGTCGTTTTCTCAATCCGACAATAATTCCGTTGTGGGGTCCACCAATGATTGTGTCGTTGTACGAATATTCCCTGTTAAAACGAATATTCCCCGACCAATCGAATATTATATAACAACTTGCGTACTTTGCAAAATTTATAAATATTACCCACAACTATAACATTATATCAAATTAACTCCATAATATTCAAAAATGATATTTATAAAAAATTCATCTTTATTTATAAAAGTTGGGGTCTTACAAGAACATAGCAGGATCTAGTCGGGGTATGGAGTGATAGTTCTAGAAAGATGTATTAGCAGTCCTCACTATTTCTGTAAAATAGTGTTTGAATAATTGTAATGAGGATTTATTTGAGTGTGGATATTGTCTAGAAGACAATATTTGTATTTAAACTCACAGTATGTGTTGTCGTATTTTGCACGACAATTGTATTATTGAAGTTGTAGTTTGCTTTCTGTACCATGTATTTGGCGACTCAGAATGGGTGTTGTATACCTATTCTGGGGGCGTCACACACGTGGTGTCAAAACATGAAGTATCTGTCGACCCGGCGAAGATTGAAGCCATACAAAGTTGGGAGCAACCGAAGTCGGTAACCGAAGTACGTAGCTTTCTGGGCTTAGCTGGTTATTATCGGAGATTTGTGGAAGGATTTTCTCGAATCGCTACTCCGTTAACTCAGCTGACTCGGAAAGATACAAAATCGTATGGAGTGAGGAATGCGAGAAGAGTTTCCAAGAACTCAAGAGGAGACTCATTTCGGCACCTGTTCTGACAATATCATCTGGTTCGGATGGATTTGTTATCTACAGCGATGCTTCAGGCAAAGGGTTAGGATGTGTTCTCATGCAACATGGAAAAGTCATAGCCTATGCCTCACGACAACTTAAAGAATATGAGAGGAATTATCCTACTCATGATTTGGAGTTGGCAGTAGTCGTTTTTGCGTTGAAGATCTGGAGACACTACCTGTATGGGGAGAAAGTGGAGATCTATACAGATCATAAAAGCCTCAAATATTTCTTCACCCAAAAGGAACTCAACATGCGGCAGCGACGTTGGCTCGAGCTGTTGAAAGAGTACGATCATACCATCCAATATCATCCTGGAAAGGCAAACGTAGTAGCTGACGCATTGAGTAGAAGATCATATGCGGGTACGAGTGCAAATGTTGTTAACACAAAGGCCCATTTTGTATGACTTGCAAAGGATGGAGATAGAGATGAAGGCTCCAAGTACCCACATGATGATATCAAATATACGAGTAGAACCGACTTTAATCGATAAAGTTAAAGCTGCTCAAGCTACGGACATGGAGCTGATGCGTATGAAGAAGAAAGTGCAAGAAGGTGCTATTCCAGAAGCAAGAATCGATGAAGAAGGAATACTTCGAGTCAACTCCAGACTTTGTGTTCCTAACGATTTTGACTTGAAGCATAGAATAATGATGAAGGCACACAACACACCGTTTGCAATCCATCCTGGGAGTACCAAAATGTATCACGATCTTCGACATACATTTTGGTGGAGCAATATGAAAAGAGAGATCGCGGAGTTTATCTCGAGATGTTTAACTTGTCAACGTGTAAAAGCGGAGCATCAAGTGCCAAAGGGTCCATTGCAACCACTTGAGATCCCGAAATGGAAGTGGGAACACATTACCATGGATTTCGTTACGGGTCTTCCCAAGGTTTCTCAAGGCATAGATGCGATTTGGGTTATTGTTGATAGATTAACCAAGTCCGCTCATTTCTTACCGATACGTGAGACTTATTCCCTTGAATGTCTTGCTAGTATGTACGTGAATGAGATTGTGAGATTGCATGGCATGCCAGTATCCATAGTTTCGGATCGTGACCCAAGATTCACTTCACGATTTTGGGTTAGCTTGCAGAAAGCTATGGGCACGGATTTACGATTCAGTTCGGCATACCATCCTCAAACGGACGGACAATCAGAGAGGACTATTCAAACTCTTGAAGATCTATTAAGACTTTGTGTCCTAGATCTCAAAGGGAGTTGGGATAAGTACCTACCATTGGTGGAATTTTCCTACAACAACAGTTATCAGGCGAGCATAGGTGTGGCTCCATTCGAGGCGTTGTATGGAAGAAAATATCGTTCTTCAGTATGCTGGGACGAGGTGGGTGAAGCAACATTGTTGGGACCAGAGTTGGTACGCATTACTACAGAGAAGATCCAAACGATTCGACAACGTATACAAATGGCACAGGATCGACAAAAGAGTTATGCGGATCTTCATCGGAAGGACGTGGAATTTAATATTGGGGATCATGTATTGTTACGTGTTGCACCATGGAAGGGAGTTACAAGATTTGGGAAGAGAGGAAAACTCAATCCAAGATTTGTTGGTCCATTTGAGATTCTTGAGCGAATAGGAAATGTGACATATAGACTCGCATTACCTCCAAGCATGTCTCGTGTTCATAATATTTTTCACATATCTATGCTTCGTAAATATGTTAAAGACTCGAACCACATTATTGAGTTAGAACAAGACGAGATAGCTGAAGATTTAACGTACGAGGAGGTACCTGTTAAGATCTTGGATAGGAAAGAGCATGTCCTACGCACGAAGGTTATACCACAAGTTAAGGTTTTGTGGAGAAACCATGCTATTGAAGAAATAACTTGGGAGTTGGAATCAGAAATGAAAGCTAGGTATCCTCACCTTTTCGAAATATCAGGTACGTACGTCAATTTCGAGGACGAAATTTCATAAGGAGGGGAGGTTGTAAGACCCCAACTTATTAATGAATAAAATCAAATTTTCTCTAAATATTATTGTGAATAATAAGGGGTTAATTTGATATAATACTTTGGTTATGGGTGAAATGTGCAAATTTTGCAAAATAAGCAAGTGGTTATAAAATATTCATTTTGTCGGGGAATATTTGTTTGGTCGTGGAATATTCTTGCTGTCAGGGAATATTCGTACGACGGCGCAGCCTTGTGTGGGCCCCATAATAGAAAGCGATTGGATGAAGAAAACGGCAAGTATAAGTTGTTTATAAATAACGGCGTAGTTGTTACCGTTAATACTGTTGGAATACCCGGTGGTTAAAATACAATAGCACACGGTATTGCACCAATTATTGATTCTTACGTAAGAAGACACTACTCAATAATTGTTACAGTAGTTATTGTTCAATATTTTATTTTATTTATTCAATAATTGTTGCGTTGATATTTTATATTATTGTTGTTTCAATAATTGTTGCTGCACAGTATTTCCCATTATCAGATCAATAATTCATATTATTTGAATAATATTATTAGATAACATTATTGGCAATGTCTAGAAAGTTCTGTCTAAGGAGAGGTTTGGTCATCTAATTACGCGCTAATAAGGAGAAATCCTTATCGGAAAGCCCCCTCTTTCCTGGGAACGGCCTGGTTGTCATAAATGTGATTCTGTAATATTATTTGTGAATAATTAATTATTGATTCATATAATAAGGAAATATTTATTTTATGTGGATATAAATGAGGGATATATTTTTGTGGTTAAAAATGAAGGAGTTAATGTTGAGGTTTTTATCAGTATTTTTGTCGGAATGGAGGTATTAAAAATTAGGGTTTTTGAGATATTTTGCGGGGGTTATTATTTTTAATCCGACCGTTGGATCGTGGTAATTTTTGGATATGTTATACATATATAAGTTGAGTATATGTCCACAAATTTTGAACCGTTAAAAATGAACGTATGATTTATTATGAATTTTACGAGATGACTGGTTCAGAAATTGTTGAATTTTCGGAGTTAATCATTTTGGTACAAAATTCTAGAATTGGTGGGCCCCACTCTTGGTTGGTGAAGAAATGTGCTGAGATTTTTATTCAAATGTGGTGGGTGAGAATAGTAGCAGGTAAAGCCATCAGGTTGCAGGTTAAGTCTGCTTCGGCGTGCTAATATTTTCCTATAAATAGAGGGCTAAGTTAGAATTGAAAATCACACCAGAAACAAGTTTTCTCTCTTTCTCTCTCTAGATTATTGAGTGTATTTTGTGAGTATTTAGATACTTTGAGAGTTTCTATTCATCAGAGTAAGTTTCTTTCAGCCTTATACCGGTATTCCGACCAGAAGTACTGATATTTTGAGGTAAGGGATATTATTTTCTTCTAAATGATATTATTTTCTTCAATATCATTATGCTGAAATATTGATATGAGTTTTTATCAAATTTAAAACTTTTTGTGTCGGGATTACTATTCACGTATACGGCACTATTCACGTATACGGTACTATTCACGAATACGGCACTATTCACCGAAAAATAAAAAATTTTCCTTTTTGTCCAATATGTCTATTATGGTTACTATCTTTGATTGTATCCATGTTTTGATCTTTATTTTTGAATTCTGCTTCACAATTGATTATTATGAAGTATTATTGATCTTGGATAAACTGTTATACGAATTCCTAATATTTGTCCTTCTGTCTCACTGGATTCGTTCTCTTTAAGATATTTTTCATCATCCTCAGTCCTAAATGATGATATTTGTGACGCCCCCAAAATTAGGTATACATCACCCATCTTGGGTCGTCAGATACATAGTACAGAATACAAATACAACTGATTAATACATCTGTCGTGTACAATACGACAAAACATAAACTGTGAGTTTGAATACAAATATTATCTTCTAGAGAGTATTCATACTCAAAAGGAGTCCTCATTACATTTATTAACACACCATTACATAGAATAGTGAGGACTACTAACTAATACTATCATTCGGACCATCACTCCGTACCCCGACTTGTCCCAGCTACGTTCTCATTTCCTGAAGAGAACAGTGAAAGAAAGGGTGAGCTCAACTAGCCCAGTAAGAAATATTATGACTAAGATAATGCAGAATAAATTATCATTAGCCTTCAACAATGTTAAACTGATAAAATATAATAGACATCAAGTTTAACTGTAGCGGAACAAGCAATCCATTAAAAGAGTCAAGTAGAAAATAAACTCTACTATCTTTTATGATTTAAAAAGTTTTTCAACACTGTGATCGCTGGGACTCAGCTTAATAAAATAATCCACATCATCGAATCACCCCTGCACTACGGCCAAGGATATTCGTATATTCATTAATGGTCATGATCATGCCAACAACTGTCCATCAATGCACTACGGGCCAATGAGGACTTTTACCACATCATTTGTAACATTACGGTCATGATTATACCGAATAATCCCTGGTCATAATCATACCAAGTCCATCTATGCAATACAGGCCACAGATGACTTTCAACATTTTATAAACATGAGGATGATGACAATGATATAAGAATTCAATAAAACAAGTTCAAGAATTAATTTATCCAGGAATTAACAACGTCCAAATTGTCAACATGATACTGTATTGTGGAGTAAAATTCAAGAATGCTTAGAAGAATATTTTCTTGAAAAGATACTGGATGAAACGCAACTATCAAGGATATTCCACAAATTTCATGGAGTATAGAAGTCAAAACTTAACCAACTGAGTATAATAAAGAATGGAATAACAAAAGAAATCACCATGCATGCGATAGACCGCACAGACAGGTTATTCCAACAGAATAATAAATAATGGAACCAGGTCCGGTGTAAACGCACAGACAGGATATTCCGACAGAATAATAAATAATGGAACCAGGTCCGGTGTAAAACACACAGACAGGATATTCCAACAGAATAATAAAACGGAACCAGGTCCGGTGTAAAACACACAGACAGGATGTTCCAACAGAATAATAAACGGAACCAGGTCCGGTGTAAAACACACAGACAGGATGTTCCAACAGAATAATAGAAGAATGTCACCAAGTATAGGGTAGACCGCGTATACTGGTTATTCCAACAGAATAATAACAAATGGAATAACAGAAGTTCTCTTCATGAATATAAAAGAAATAATATTCCCTACCTTAAAAGAACTGGATATTGGAAAAGTGATGTAGCAGAATACTTTTATTCTCTCTCTCTTATTCTCTCTATACTTTCTCTCTCTATAGCTTGAATGAATTCGTGAAAAATAATGAAGCCCTAGGCCTCTATTTATAGAAAAACTGAGGGTGGCTCTTGGTCTTAACGAAGGGTCAAATGACTCTTGGTCTTAACGAAGGGTCAAATGACTCTTGGTAATATTGAAGGGACAACTACTATTGACGAAAGTAATTACTATTGACCAAGGTAAATACTATTGACGAAGGTAATTACTATTGACCAAGGTAAATACTATTGACCAAGGTAAATAATATTGACGAAGGTAATTACTATTGACCAAGGTAAATACTATTGACGACGGTAATTACTATTGACGACGGTAATTACTATTGACGAAGAGACTCTTAGATGATGTCATATGGCCCCCCATAAAATAACCAAACTTACCACAACGTCTCAATAATATAACATATTATACAGATGATACTATGACAATAATTTAAGAGATATGATGCAGCAATTACTGTAGCAATAATTGAGTATAGCTGAGTGACTTCTCACGTAAGCATCAATAATCAATACCGTGTGCTACTATGCAACCACGCGTATTACTGTACTTTTACTACCGAGTAGTTCAACAGTTTTAACGGTTTTAACGGTAACACCTCAGCCGTTATTTTTATAGAAAGATAATTCTGTCGTTTTCTCAATCCGACAATAATTCCGTTGTGGGGTCCACCAATGATTGTGCCGTCGTACGAATATTCCCCGACAAAAAGAATATTCTCCGACCAAACGAATATTTTATAACAACTTGCTTACTTTGCAAAATTTATAAATATTACCCACAACTATAACATTATATCAAATTAACTCCATAATATTCAAAAATGATATTTATAGAAAATTCATCTTTATTTATAAAAATTGGGGTCTTACAACCTCCCCTTCTTATGAAATTTTGCCCTCGAAATTAGGGTACGTACCTGGTATGTCGAAGAGGTAAGGATACCTTGATTTCATTTCTGATTCTAACTCCCAAGTCATTTCCTCAACATCGTGGTTTCTCCACAAAACTTTGACTTGAGGTATAACCTTGGAGCGTAGAATATGTTCCTTCTTATCCAAGATTTGAACAGGAACTTCTTCATACGTCAAATCCTCCGCTATTTCGTCCGGTTCTAACTCAATAATGTGGTTCGGGTCTTCCACATATTTGCGTAACATGGATATGTGGAAAACGTTATGAACACGAGACATACTTGGCGGTAAAGCGAGTCTATAAGCCACAGTTCCTACTCGATCGAGGATTAAAAATGGACCGATGAATCGAGGATTTAGCTTTCCTCTCTTTCCAAATCTCGTAACTCCTTTCCATGGAGCAACACGTAAGAACACATGATCTCCTACATCAAATTCCACGTCCTTTCGATGAAGATCAGCATAACTCTTTTGTCGATCTTGTGAGGTTTTTATACGTTGTCGGATCGTTTGAATCTTTTCTGTAGTCATACGTACCAACTCCGGTCCCAACAACGTTGCTTCGCCCACCTCATCCCAGCATACTGGAGAACGACATTTTCTTCCATACAATGCTTCGAATGGAGCCATGCCAATACTTGCTTGATAACTGTTGTTGTAGGAAAACTCCACCAATGGTAAGAACTTGTCCCAACTTCCTTTGAAGTCAAAGACACAGAGTCTTAATAGATCTTCAAGAGTTTGAATAGTCCTCTCTGATTGTCCGTCCGTCTGAGGATGATATGCTGAACTAAATCGTAACTCCGTGCCCATAGCCTTTTGTAAACTAACCCAAAATCGTGAAGTGAATCTTGGGTCTCGATCAGAAACTATGGATACTGGCATACCATGCAGTCTTACAATCTCGTTTATGTACATACGAGCAAGACGTTCAAGTGTATAAGTTTCTCGTATCGGTAAGAAATGAGCAGACTTGGTCAATCTATCAACAATGACCCAAATCGCATCAATACCTTGAGAAACCCTAGGAAGACCGGTAACGAAATCCATGGTAATGTGCTCCCACTTCCATTCTGGAATTTCAAGTGGTTGCAATGGACCTTTTGGTACTTGATGCTCCGCTTTGACTCGTTGACAAGTTAGACACCTTGAGATAAACAACGCTATCTCTCTCTTCATATTGCTCCACCAAAATGTATGACGAAGATCATGATACATTTTGGTACTTCCAGGATGGATTGCAAACGGTGTGTTGTGCGCCTCCATCATGATTTCATACTTTAAATCAGGGTTGTTAGGAACACAAAGTCTGGAGTTGACTCGAAGTATTCCTTCTTCATCGATTCTTGCTTCCGATATAGCACCTTCTTGCACTTTCTTCTTCATACGCATCAGCTCCAGGTCTGTAGCTTGAGCAGCTTTAACTTTATCGATTAAAGTCGGTTCTACTCGTATATTCGCCATCATCACATGGGTCCCTGAAGTCTTCAACTCTATCTCCATCCTTTGCAAGTCACACAAAATGGGCTTTTGCGTTGTTAATATTGCACTTGTACCCGCATATGATCTTCTACTCAATGCGTCAGCTACCACGTTCGCTTTTCCAGGATGGTATTGAATGGTATGATCATAATCTTTCAACAGTTCAAGCCAACGTCGTTGTCGCATGTTGAGTTCCTTTTGAGTGAAGAAATATTTGAGGCTTTTATGATCCGTAAAGATCTCCACTTTCTCCCCATACAAGTAATGCCTCCAAATTTTAAGTGCAAAGACAACAGCTGCCAACTCTAGATCATGAGTAGGATAATTCCTCTCATATTCCTTGAGTTGTCTTGATGCATAGGCTATGACTTTTCCATGTTGCATGAGAACGCATCCCAACCCTTTGCTCGAAGCATCACTGTAGATGACAAATCCCTCCGAGCCAGATGGTATTGTTAGAACAGGTGCTGAAATGAGTCTCCTCTTGAGTTCTTGAAAACTCTGCTCACATTCTTCGCTCCAACCAAACTTTGTATCTTTCCGAGTCAGCTGAGTTAATGGAGTAGCGATTCGAGAAAATCCTTCCACGAATCTCCGATAATAACCAGCTAAACCAAGAAAGCTACGTACCTCGGTCACTGATTTAGGTTGCTCCCAGCTTTGAATAGCTTCAATCTTTGCCGGGTCAACCGATATTCCACGACTTGATACTACGTGCCCAAGGAATGCTACCTCCTCCAGCCAGAACTCGCATTTCTTCAACTTGGCATAAAGCTTGTATTCACGAAGCTTTTGGAGTACCAGCCTCAAGTGTTGCTCATGATCTTCACGGCTTTTGGAATAAATAAGGATGTCATCAATAAAGACGACCACAAAGTGATCCAAATATTCCTTGAATACCCGGTTCATCATATCCATGAAGGCAGCAGGAGCATTAGTCAATCCAAAGGACATGACTAGGAATTCATAATGCCCGTACCGAGTTCTAAAAGCCGTCTTTGGAATATCCTCAGTTCTAACCTTCAGCTGATGATATCCAGAACGAAGATCGATCTTTGAAAAGAATTGTGCTCCTTGCAACTGGTCAAACAGGTCATCAATACGTGGCAATGGGTACCTGTTTTTGATGGTGACATGATTCAACTCCCGATAATCAATACAAAGTCGCATACTCCCATCTTTCTTCTTCACGAACAGAACAGGAGCACCCCAAGGAGAAGTACTAGGACGAATAAAACCAATGTCTAACAATTCCTGCAGTTGGATCTTTAACTCCTGAAGTTCAATAGGAGCCATTCGATATGGGGCTTTGGAAATGGGTTTTGTACCGGGTTCAAGATCGATACAAAATTCAATTTCACGCTCTGGGGGTAGGCCAGGAAGTTCTTCAGGGAATACGTCAGGGAATTTATTAACAATAGAAATATCATTCAAAACTGACGTATTTTTGTTTAGATCTGTGACATGAGCTAAGAAAGCTTGACATCCGTTTTTCAATAAACGAATAGCTTTATGGCTTGAGATGACAGCGATTGATTTTAATGGTTTGGTTGCTTGAATTCGCATAATAGGTCGATTAGGAATATGAAAACTAACAACCTTACGAAAACAATCAATTTTTGCATAATGAGTAGTTAACCAATCAATCCCTAGAATCACGTCAAATGCAAGTATTTTTAATGAAATCAGATCGATAGGTAATGTGTGGGTACCAACTTGAACCAAACAAGACTTATAAACAGTGGAGGTAATGAAGGTTTCTCCCAACGGAGTTTCCACAGATAAGTCAAAGTCTAATTTCTCCGGAATCAAATTTAATCGATGAGCGCAAGTAGGAGAAATAAAAGAATGGGTTGAACCGGTATCAAATAAAGTATAAACTTCTTTAGAGTTTATAATAAGCTTACCCGTGATGACCTCATTCGGGTTCCTTGCTCTCTGGGAGTTCACAACAAACGCTCTCCCTTGCACAACCGGTTTTGACTTTTCTGGGACGGCTTTTGGTGCCTCCATCCTAGCTGAATTTGTCTTCGGTAAACGACAAAATCGGGCTAAATGACCTTCTCTTCCACAATTATAACATGCTTTGGACGGCATCGCGCAGTTTGGACTGATGTGCCCCTCCCCTCCGCATTTGAAACATATGATAGGTGGTCGTTCTCCTTCCTTAACGACAGGTGCTGGTGCTGACGTCTTTCCATCATTGTTGAATCTCCTCTTCTTGAAATGTCCATTCTTATTGTTTTGGCCCTGATTACCACCGAAGTGGTTACCATTTCTGGCCTGTTGATTCCCTCCACGCTTGTTGTCACCGCTTCGATGACTGCTCTCACTGGTATTATCATTTTGCCGGCTGCTCTCTTTTGGTTGCGTTGTCTCGTTATCGCGCTCCACCAACTGAGCCCTATTCACAACATCTGAATACAAACACAGTTTATGAGAAACAAGATGTTGACGTATCTCCGGCTTCAAACCTCTTAAAAACATCCGCGTCATTCTTTCTTCATTATCCACCAGGTGGGACGCAAACCGGGATAACTCCGTAAATTTTGCCTCGTACTGCGACACGGTCATATTATTCTGCTCCAATTTGATGAACTCCACCTCCTTCATGTGACGAATACTTTCGGGAAAGTATTTGTCGTTAAACAGCTCTTGAAACTTCTCCCAGGACATCTTCAGTGCGGCAGGTTGAGTACGCTTTATCGATTCCCACCAGTAATCTGCCTCTCCTCGCAACATAAAGGCGGCAAAGGGAACCTTTTGCTCCTCGGAGCAACCCAAGACATCAAATATCTTGGTGATCTGCTTTATCCATGTTTCAGCTACAAGTGGTTTGGGTTCTCCCTTAAACTCCGGTGGTCCCAGCTCCTTAAACTGTTTAGCGGTGACCGCCTGAGAGTTTCCAGTATTTCCACCTACGTTGTGGACAGGAGCCGCTTTCACCTGTTGTTGCATGAATTGCATAAAGCCTCTGAACATTTGATCATTCATCATTTGGTCAGTGTTGTTGTTTGCATGAGGATTGACACCTTCCTGATGCACATTATCATGATTATTGATGTGTGGTGAATCAACAGTCGTCTGTGCTCCATTGCTATTCTCAACATTCTCAGATGCCATTTTCAGATACTGCCACAAAATAAAAATTAATTGATATGTCATATATTATCCTTATATTATGACCGACCAATTAAATATCATGCAAATAAACTTAGGTATGCCATACTAGCGAAGGAATTCCCCGTCTCTCCCCTCCTAGTTCTATTCTCACATCTTAGCCAGGGATCATATCCCTAAGCTCTGATACCAACTGTGACGCCCCCAAAATTAGGTATACATCACCCATCTTGGGTCGTCAGATACATAGTACAGAATACAAATACAACTGATTAATACATCTGTCGTGTACAATACGACAAAACATAAACTGTGAGTTTGAATACAAATATTATCTTCTAGAGAGTATTCATACTCAAAAGGAGTCCTCATTACATTTATTAACACACCATTACATAGAATAGTGAGGACTACTAACTAATACTATCATTCGGACCATCACTCCGTACCCCGACTTGTCCCAGCTACGTTCTCATTTCCTGAAGAGAACAGTGAAAGAAAGGGTGAGCTCAACTAGCCCAGTAAGAAATATTATGACTAAGATAATGCAGAATAAATTATCATTAGCCTTCAACAATGTTAAACTGATAAACTATAATAGACATCAAGTTTAACTGTAGCGGAACAAGCAATCCATTAAAAGAGTCAAGTAGAAAATAAACTCTACTATCTTTTATGATTTAAAAAGTTTTTCAACACTGTGATCGCTGGGACTCAGCTTAATAAAATAATCCACATCATCGAATCACCCCTGCACTACGGCCAAGGATATTCGTATATTCATTAATGGTCATGATCATGCCAACAACTGTCCATCAATGCACTACGGGCCAATGAGGACTTTTACCACATCATTTGTAACATTACGGTCATGATTATACCGAATAATCCCTGGTCATAATCATACCAAGTCCATCTATGCAATACAGGCCACAGATGACTTTCAACATTTTATAAACATGAGGATGATGACAATGATATAAGAATTCAATAAAACAAGTTCAAGAATTAATTTATCCAGGAATTAACAACGTCCAAATTGTCAACATGATACTGTATTGTGGAGTAAAATTCAAGAATGCTTAGAAGAATATTTTCTTGAAAAGATACTGGATGAAACGCAACTATCAAGGATATTCCACAAATTTCATGGAGTATAGAAGTCAAAACTTAACCAACTGAGTATAATAAAGAATGGAATAACAAAAGAAATCACCATGCATGCGATAGACCGCACAGACAGGTTATTCCAACAGAATAATAAATAATGGAACCAGGTCCGGCGTAAACGCACAGACAGGATATTCCGACAGAATAATAAATAATGGAACCAGGTCCGGTGTAAAACACACAGACAGGATATTCCAACAGAATAATAAAACGGAACCAGGTCCGGTGTAAAACACACAGACAGGATGTTCCAACAGAATAATAAACGGAACCAGGTCCGGTGTAAAACACACAGACAGGATGTTCCAACAGAATAATAGAAGAATGTCACCAAGTATAGGGTAGACCGCGTATACTGGTTATTCCAACAGAATAATAACAAATGGAATAACAGAAGTTCTCTTCATGAATATAAAAGAAATAATATTCCCTACCTTAAAAGAACTGGATATTGAAAAAGTGATGTAGCAGAATACTTTTATTCTCTCTCTCTTATTCTCTCTATACTTTCTCTCTCTATAGCTTGAATGAATTCGTGAAAAATAATGAAGCCCTAGGCCTCTATTTATAGAAAAACTGAGGGTGGCTCTTGGTCTTAACGAAGGGTCAAATGACTCTTGGTCTTAACGAAGGGTCAAATGACTCTTGGTAATATTGAAGGGACAACTACTATTGACGAAAGTAATTACTATTGACCAAGGTAAATACTATTGACGAAGGTAATTACTATTGACCAAGGTAAATACTATTGACCAAGGTAAATAATATTGACGAAGGTAATTACTATTGACCAAGGTAAATACTATTGACGACGGTAATTACTATTGACGACGGTAATTACTATTGACGAAGAGACTCTTAGATGATGTCATATGGCCCCCCATAAAATAACCAAACTTACCACAACGTCTCAATAATATAACATATTATACAGATGATACTATGACAATAATTTAAGAGATATGATGCAGCAATTACTGTAGCAATAATTGAGTATAGCTGAGTGACTTCTCACGTAAGCATCAATAATCAATACCGTGTGCTACTATGCAACCACGCGTATTACTGTACTTTTACTACCGAGTAGTTCAACAGTTTTAACGGTAACACCTCAGCCGTTATTTTTATAGAAAGATAATTCTGTCGTTTTCTCAATCCGACAATAATTCCGTTGTGGGGTCCACCAATGATTGTGCCGTCGTACGAATATTCCCCGACAAAAAGAATATTCTCCGACCAAACGAATATTTTATAACAACTTGCTTACTTTGCAAAATTTATAAATATTACCCACAACTATAACATTATATCAAATTAACTCCATAATATTCAAAAATGATATTTATAGAAAATTCATCTTTATTTATAAAAATTGGGGTCTTACAATATTACTGAATATCTTTGGCCTGTAGTGCAAAGATGTATGATTACTTGATGAATATCTTTGGCCTGTAGTGCAAAGATGAACAGGTGTTGAGATGAACATGACTGACAGGTGATACAAATGAATATCTTTGGCCTGTAGTGCAAAGATGAATATTTAGATAAAGATGATTATTAATTGATGTTACAGGGATAAAATATTAATGATGGACTTTTAAATCTTAGAAGATAGTAGAATTCTTTCTCTACTTGACTCTTCTAATGGTTTGCTGTTTTCGCTGCAGTTGTTGATCTAAAACTTGTTGTCGATTATATTCTATCAGATTTTTCCCTATTGAAGACTAACGATAATTTGTTGTATATTATCTTAGTCATAATATTCTTTACTGGGCTAGTTGAGCTCACCCTTTTCTTTTTTGTTCCATTTTTCTTCTCAGGAGGTGAGAACATATCAGGATCTAGTCGGGGTATGGAGTGATGGTGCTAGAAAGATATTTTAGCAGTCCTCACAATTTCTGTAAAATAGTGTTTGAATAATTGTATTGAGGACTTATTTGAGTGTGGATATTGTCTAGAAGACAATATTTGTATTTAAACTCACAGTATGTGTTGTCGTATTTTGCACGACAATTGTATTATTGAAGTTATAGTTTTCTTTCTGTACCATGTATTTGGCGACTCAGAATGGGTGTTGTATACCTATTTTGGGGCCGTCACAGCAGTAGCTGCGACCATTCTCGAGAAAGGGGTCAGATTTCCTCTTCACTCATTTCTGCTAACCATCCAAGGATTTGTCGGTGTCGGGTTCGCCCAATTGGTACCGAACTCTTACATACATATCTTAGCCTTTATTGCATTCTGCCATGAAGGTGGAGTCGATCCCACCATCGATTTATTTTTCACTGTGTACAAGATCAGTCAGTCTCGTGAGAAGGGGTTTAAGGTTATAGGTAAGCAGACGCCGAAGACGGGTGAAAAATTCGAAAGGCGTTCGCTGGTAACTACCCCCTCTAGCAACAAAGGATGGAATGAGAAATGGTTTTTCGTCAAGGGACCCGAAATTGCTACTGTTCCGAATTGGGCCACTGATGAGAAAATATCTGCCGACTTCGGTGACATTTCAGAAGAACGCATAGTTGAAATGGTGGATCTCTTTGATAATTTCCTAAAAGAGGAATGGAAATTCGGACTTCTGTCTAAGCAATCGTGGTTGTACGACCACAAATGTAAGTACGGATTTATTTTATCATTATTTTAGAAATTGCTGTGGTAAAGGATTTGATGTAAAACCGTTAATTTTCTGCAGTAACTTTGATTAAACCATCGTCTTCGGAGGTGAGGGAGTTAGAGGATTTTTTAGCTGGTAAATCTATAGAAGTTACTGCCGAATCCTCCCAGCAGGAATTTCCACCCAAAGATGATGTAGCTAGGAAGTCGGCAAGGGTGGGTGCTGAATCTTCACAACCGGAAGTCTCCTCCCAATTCAAACCATCTATCGAGGTGCCTCAAATCCACGCTGAAACTCAGACCCTTGAACCAGAAGACAAAGATCCCGTTTTACCGGAAATACAACTCAGGCCACGCCGAAGGAAGCAGGCCGCTCGAAAGCGCAGACTGATCTCCATGCCATCCGATTCCGAAGGCTTTTCTGAATCGGAACCAAACGCCAACCCGATACCCCCATCTGTCACAGAATCGATACCGCCAACCGCGAGCTTACCACTACCAGTCACTGTACCAACACCACCGGCTGCTGACCCCACACCATCAGCCGCAGAAACCATTGGTCGAAGGAGCCTACTTGATCTTCCTGCAGGCGATCTCAGACAGGCCCTTCGAATAAAAAAGCTGAAGACCAAGGTTGTCCCCTTGACTCCCGACGAGCTCAGGGTACCTTCTTCCCAGGTTCTTCCCCCGAAACTTCCAGTGAATATTCGATCAGTTAATGAGGAAGGACCAATGGATGTCACTGCAACACCTTCTCGGAAGAGAAAACAGCCTTCGAATAGCCCTCCTATCTCAGAACCCGTTCCAATACCAGTTCGGGACACTACCCCGGCTCAATCTTCTTCTACCGAAAAAGTCCACATGGATCCTTCTCCCGCCCGTGACCAACCTACGTCTCCTTCCCCAAGGCCTCCCCCAAGGACATTCCATGATTAGGCTACCGGGGGGCCGACCTTGTGGCCACGGTTTAATGCCAATTTTCCATTTCAGCTCTTCGAGACCTTCGTTCAGGAGACCGATGATCACCGATTCAGAAACCACACGAACGGGAATTTTCTTGACGAAGGCATGAGTTATCTGGCAAAGGTAAGTTGTAATTTTCTTGGTTGAATATTTCTTTTCTTGTGTAAATATCTAGAACTGATTAGATGCTGTCGAACATGTGCAGGCGAATGCAGTCTTCGGGCGTTTACGTCCCAGACATATAAATGCCGAGTCCGATGAAGAGATCCTGAAGAGGGATATCAATATGTTGAAGGCCATACTGACTCGGGAGAGAGAGGAACGTGAATCGGTTTTCCAAGCCAATGAAAACCTTCAGAGGGAGTTGGCCCAAACTAAGGGGGATCTGAATGATACTTTCGATGTGCTGAGCTCGACTAGAGAAAAGCTGAAGACGTCAAAGGCCAGTGAGCAGAAATTGGCTGATATGAACGTCCACTTAGCTGCAGAGACTGAAGCTCTGAAAAATAAGAATAAAGAGATCGTTGCAACACATCGAGATTTGTCGGCTCAACTTAACGAAGTTCAGGCGAAGGCTAGGGATGACAGGAAGGCATATAAGGCTAAACGTCGTGAACTTCGTGGCGAGATCAAGGCATTCCAAGAACGAGATCCTCCTATGACTGAAGAAGTGCGCAAGCAAATTCAGGAGGATTATAGGACTTCTGATGAGCTCGGTGTAGAAATCATGAAAGTCTATTACGAAGGATTCAAAGATTGCCGAGGTCAACGCAAGGAAAAGCTGGTGGCAGCCCAATTAGATCCGACCTTGCTAGATTTTGAAAATGATGTATAAATAGGATCTTGCTACTTCTGACCTTTTGTGTAGAAATTTTGTAAACAAATTTAAATAGATTTGTTTAAGTGTTTAATGAAATTTTAACTCTCTTTACTATGTCGTCTAATTACTTCGTTTCTTGTCAATAATTCAAAATTAATTAATTTGTATGAACTTAACTTAGATAGTAAATCAGATAAGGCATATAATAGTTAAGTTAAAGAATGAAATGAACTGAATTAAATGAACTAAACAGAATTCAACACTTGCGTAAAACAAAGTGATGTATGTTTGTCGTTACCGAAGTATGAGGTCGGTCATGTGTAAGGTGAATTCGGCTGATCCTCTTTGCACCATCAAGATCCTGCTTACTGCTCGGGGTAGAACAAATATAAAAAGGACCATAGGATTCGACTACCACACGGGGTAACGAATGAATAGGCTGCCATCGAATGGCCAGCGAGTCCTACCATACCTCCTTACTTCGGTGACCATTGATTTACCACCCTTGGTAAAAATAATATAGGATCCAGGATTTGTCTACCACGCAGGGCAACAAATAATTGGGCTACCATCGAATGGCCAGCGAGTCCTACCATACCTCCTTACTTCGGTGACCATTGATTTACCACCCTTGGTAAAAACAATATAGGATCCAGGATTTGTCAACCACGCGGGGCAACAAATAATTGGGCTACCATCGAATGGCCAGCGAGTCCTACCATACCTCCTTACTTCGGTGACCATTGATTTACCACCCTTGGTAAAAACAATATAGGATCCAGGATTTGTCTACCACACGGGGCAACAAATAATTGGGCTACCATCGAATGGCCAGCTAGTCCTACCATACCTCCTTACTCCATTGTGGCCTTGGGTCAAGTAAGAAGAGGGTCAGTTGTGAAAAAGTGACTTTTTATTGATTTTGAACAACCATATACAGACTTCTGGCTAACTGACTCGATCTCTATTGGAAATATTTTCGAAGTCTGCCAGCGTGCCAAGTGTTCTTTATTTCGGATCCATCCAATGCCTTCAGTCAGTACGTCCCGGGCTTTGGTACTTCAGTTACTTCATACGGTCCTTCCCAATTCGACATTAGCTTCCCCATGTTCTGTGGTGTAGATGCTTCGGCTTCTCTGAGAACGAAGTCTCCCACTTCAAATCTTCGGAGCTTTACCCCTTTGTTGTAATGCTTGGCAACTCTCCTCTGGTAGGCTGCTAATTTGATCAAAGCCTGTGACGCCCCCAAAAATAGGTATACATCACCCATCTTGGGTCGTCAGATACATAGTACAGAATACAAATACAACTGATTAATACATCTGTCGTGTATAATACGACAAAACATAAACTGTGAGTTTGAATACAAATATTATCTTCTAGAGAGTATTCATACTCAAAAGGAGTCCTCATTACATTTATTAACACACCATTACATAGAATAGTGAGGACTACTAACTAATACTATCATTCGGATCATCACTCCGTACCCCGACTTGTCCCAGCTACGTTCTCATTTCCTGAAGAGAACAGTGAAAGAAAGGGTGAGCTCAACTAGCCCAGTAAGAAATATTATGACTAAGATAATGCAGAATAAATTATCATTAGCCTTCAACAATGTTAAACTGATAAAATATAATAGACATCAAGTTTAACTGCAGCGGAACAAGCAATTCCATTAAAAGAGTCAAGTAGAAAATAAACTCTACTATCTTTTATGATTTAAAAGGTTTTTCAACACTGTGATCGCTGAGACTCAGCTTAATAAAATAATCCACATCATCGAATCACCCCTGCACTACGGCCAAGGATATTCGTGTATTCATTAATGGTCATGATCATGCCAACAACTGTCCATCAATGCACTACGGGCCAATGAGGACTTTTACCACATCATTTGTAACATTACGGTCATGATTATACCGAATAATCCCTGGTCATAATCATACCAAGTCCATCTATGCACTACATGCCACAGATGACTTTCAACATTTTATAAACATGAGGATGATGACAATGATATAAGAATTCAATAAAACAAGTTCAAGAATTAATTTATCCAGGAATTAACAACGTCCAAATTGTCAACATGATACTGCATTGTGGAGTAAAATTCAAGAACGCTTAGAAGAATATTTTCTTGAAAAGATACTGGATGAAACGCAACTATCAAGGATATTCCACAAATTTTATGGAGTATAGAAGTCAAAACTTAACCAACTGAGTACAATAAAGAATGGAATAACAAAAGAAATCACCATGCATGCGATAGACCGCACAAACAGGTTATTCCAATAGAATAATAAATAATGGAACCAGGTCCGGCGTAAACGCACAGACAGGATATTCCGACAGAATAATAAATAATGGAACCAGGTCCGGTGTAAAACACACAGACAGGATGTTCCAACAGAATAATAATAAAAGCGGAACCAGGTCCGGTGTAAAACACACAGACAGGATGTTCCAACAGAATAATAAACGGAACCAGGTCCGGTGTAAAACACACAGACAGGATGTTCCAACAGAATAATAGAAGAATGTCACCAAATATAGGGTAGACCGCGTATACTGGTTATTCCAACAGAATAATAACAAATGGAATAACAGAAGTTCTCTTCATGAATATAAAAGAAATAATATTCTCTACCGTTTTAAAGAAGAGCTGAAGTAAGGAAGTAGTTAAGTAGCAGAATACTCTTCTTCTCTCTCTCTATAGTTTCTCTCTATAGTTTCTCTCTCTAGAGTTCAGTGAATTCGTAAGAAATAATGAAGGAATGAGCTGCTATTTATAGAAAAATGAAATGCATAGTAACTAATCCATGAACGGTCCAGATTGATTTACTTTAATCTGACGGTCCATAATTAAAGCAAAATCTTTTAAATAAAATATAATATATTCTATTTAAAAATAATAATAATACGCAACTACCCCCATTACTGACTCAATTTTCTTTCACCTCCCTACCAGCACTCAATCATACATATATATGTATATATAATATATAATCAAGTACATGGCACCATTATATATATATTATAATAATTAATCTCTCCCGACCAATTTTATCAACACAAAGCTTTTGTTTGAAAAGTTGGCCACTAAGTCCAAGACTTTGAAAAACAAAGCATCCTGCCAAAATCCATCAAAGCCACCACCATTCACCCACATGCTAATATAAATATATATACTTTATAACTTTTGTCCGATAATTTTGAAAAATGGGTAAATGAGTGCCCATAAAGTAAGCAAAATTTACGACACTTACTATAGCAATAATTGAACAAAACTGAGTGCCTTCTCACGTAAGCATTAATAATCAAAACCGTGTGCTACTATTCAACCATACGTATTACTGTACTTTTATTACCGAGTAGTTCAACAGCAACAATGGTAAAATTTCCGCCGTTATTTTTAATAAAATATTTTTGTCGTTTTCTCAATCCGACAATAATTCCGTTGTGGGGTCCACCAATGATTGTGTCGTTGTACGAATATTCCCTGTTAAAACGAATATTCCCCGACCAATCGAATATTATATAACAACTTGCGTACTTTGCAAAATTTATAAATATTACCCACAACTATAACATTATATCAAATTAACTCCATAATATTCAAAAATGATATTTATAAAAAATTCATCTTTATTTATAAAAGTTGGGGTCTTACAACCTCCCCTTCTTATGAAATTTCGCCCTCGAAATTAGGGTACGTACCTGGTATGTCGAAGAGGTAAGGATACCTTGATTTCATTTCTGATTCTAACTCCCAAGTCATTTCCTCAATATCGTGGTTTCTCCACAAAACTTTAAATTGAGGTATAACCTTGGAGCGTAGAATATGTTCCTTCTTATCCAAGATTTGAACATGAACTTCTTCATACGTCAAATCCTCCGCTATTTCGTCCGGTTCTAACTCAATAATGTGGTTCGGGTCTTCCACATATTTGCGTAACATGGATATGTGGAAAACGCTATGAACACGAGACATACTTGGCAGTAAAGCGAGTCTATAAACCACAGTTCCTACTCGATCGAGGATTAAAAATGAACCGATGAATCAAGGATTTAGCTTTCCGCTCTTTCCAAATCTTGTAACTCCTTTCCATGGAGCAACACGTAAGAACACATGATCTCCTACATCAAATTCCACGTCCTTTCGATGAAGATCAGCATACTCTTTTGTCGATCTTGTGAGGTTTTTATACGTTGTCGGATCGTTTGAATCTTTTCTGTAGTCATACGTACCAACTCCGGTCCCAACAACGTTGCTTCGCCCACCTCATCCCAGCATACTGGAGAACGACATTTTCTTCCATACAATGCTTCGAATAGAGCCATGCCAATACTTGCTTGATAACTGTTGTTGTAGGAAAACTCCACCAATGGTAAGAACTTGTCCCAACTTCCTTTGAAGTCAAAGACACAGAGTCTTAATAGATCTTCAAGAGTTTGAATAGTCCTCTCTGATTGTCCGTCCGTCTGAGGATGATATGCTGAACTAAATCGTAACTCCGTGCCCATAGCTTTTTGTAAACTAACCCAAAATCGTGAAGTGAATCTTGGGTCTCGATCAGAAATTATGGATACTGGCATACCATGCAGTCTTACAATCTCGTTTATGTACATACGAGCAAGACGTTCAAGTGTATAAGTTTCTCGTATCGGTAAGAAATGAGCAGACTTGGTCAATCTATCAACAATGACCCAAATCGCATCAATACCTTGAGAAACCCTAGGAAGACCGGTAACGAAATCCATGGTGATGTGCTCCCACTTCCATTCTGGAATTTCAAGTGGTTGCAATGGACCTTTTGGTACTTGATGCTCCGCTTTGACTCGTTGACAAGTTAGACACCTTGAGATAAACAACGCTATCTCTCTCTTCATATTGCTCCACCAAAATGTATGACGAAGATCATGATACATTTTGGTACTTCCAGGATGGATTGCAAACGGTGTGTTGTACGCCTCCATCATGATTTCATACTTTAAATCAGTGTTGTTAGGAACACAAAGTCTGGAGTTGACTTGAAATATCGATTCTTGCTTCCGGCATAGCACCTTCTTGCACCTTCTTCCTCATACGCATCAGCTCTAGGTCTGTAGCTTGAGCAATTTTAACTTTATCAATTAAAGTCGATTTTAATCGTATATTCGTTATCTTCACGTGGGTTCGAATATTCACACTTGTAACCGTATACGATCTTCTACACAACGCGTCAGCTACCACGTTCACTTTTCCACGATGTTATTGAATGGTACGATCGTAATCTTCAACAGCTCGAGCCAACGTCTTTGGCGCATAATACGTTCGTTTTAGTTGAAGAAATATTTGAGGGTTTAAGAAATAGGTTTTGTACTGGGGTCAATACAAAATTCAATTTTACGCTCTGGGGTAGGCTAAGAAGTCTTCAAGAATACGTCAAGAAATTTATTAACAATAGAAATATCGTTCAAAACTGTGACTCTCATCCCAGACTTGGATAACACGTCACATTGATACCTATCAGCTTGCCATCGTCATTTACAACGTCTCCTACGGAAAGTCTGGTTTCGGTGCATTCCCCACCAGGAAGTCAACAATGAAAGGAATGAGGATCCTTACTTATGGCTTGATATGATAATGATTGACTTTAGTGGTTTGGTTGCTTGAATTCGCATAACAGGTTGGTTAGGAATATGAAAATTAACAACCTTACGAAAAGCATAATGGGTAGTTAACCAATCGTTTCCAAAAATCACATATCGACAGGTAACGTGAAAGTGTCGATTTGAATCAAACAAGATTTATAATTAGTAGAGTTAACGAAGGTTTCTCCTAACAGAGTTTCAACAAATAAGTCAAGCCTAATATTTTTTTTTTTAAAGGGCCAAGTTTAAACGTTGAACACAACTAGGTGAAATACAAGAGTGGGTAGAACCAGTATTGAATAAGGTACAAACTTCGCAAGGGTTTATGATTAGCTTACCCGCGATAACTTTATTTGGGTTCCTCACTTGTTGGGAAGTCATGACAACCGCTCTCCCTTGAACTACCCGGCTTTGACTTGTCTGGGGTAGCATTTGATGTCATCTCTATCGTTGGAATTGACTTTAATATCGGACATATTCCACCCTCAACTGCTTCATCGTACTCCTGCTTCATAATCTGAATCATCAATCTTCGATCCATGTCGAGTTCAGATTGACCGCTCTGTACAGGGTAATTCAAAACTCGATGTTGGGTTCTCCCAATTGCTGTCCAAAAAGAGAAATGTATATCATCTATTTTAGCCTTTTTGGATCGGACATCTCTTTCTACAATATCAGCACGTCGTGCGGCTTTTACCCATGCATCCTTCATTCTCACTCGTTCAGTTGTTTCTTCTTTCAGCTGATCCTTGATATTTGAATTCTCAGATTCCAACTTTAATATCTTACACTCTGCCAAAGCGTGATTTTGTTCGAGCAACACATATCGGGTAACACAATTTTGAATCGTTACATCTCTTTGCTCCACGACCGCCTGTTGTTCTTCAGCATGCTCTTCTAACTCATGAACACGATTTTGTAATTCTAAGTTTTGATCATAAATTTCTTCTAACCAATTCTCCTCAGGTTCCTCTTCGTCCTCTTCTTCCTCTTCTTCCTCGCTCTCAGCTGCTACCTCTGCCACTAGCTCGGGTGCAACTATTAGTTCTTCACTTACCACATAGATATCTCTAATTTCTTCTTCGCCTGATATTACATTATCCTGGTTGGTGATTAGAGATGCCACGGTCTCATTCACTCCAATGTTGACATTTTCAGCTGCCATTTTCAAATACTGCCACAAAACAAGGGTTAATTAACATGTCACATATTATCAATATACTTTGACCGACCAATTAAATACAAAATAAACTTAGGTATGTCATACTAGCGAAGGAATTCCCCGTCTCTCCCCTCCTAGTTCTAATCTCACATCTTAGCCAGGGATCATATCCCTAAGCTTTGATACCAACTGTGACGCCCCCAAAAATAGGTATACATCACCCATCTTGGGTCGTCAGATACATAGTACAGAATACAAATACAACTGATTAATACATCTGTCGTGTATAATACGACAAAACATAAACTGTGAGTTTGAATACAAATATTATCTTCTAGAGAGTATTCATACTCAAAAGGAGTCCTCATTACATTTATTAACACACCATTACATAGAATAGTGAGGACTACTAACTAATACTATCATTCGGATCATCACTCCGTACCCCGACTTGTCCCAGCTACGTTCTCATTTCCTGAAGAGAACAGTGAAAGAAAGGGTGAGCTCAACTAGCCCAGTAAGAAATATTATGACTAAGATAATGCAGAATAAATTATCATTAGCCTTCAACAATGTTAAACTGATAAAATATAATAGACATCAAGTTTAACTGCAGCGGAACAAGCAATTCCATTAAAAGAGTCAAGTAGAAAATAAACTCTACTATCTTTTATGATTTAAAAGGTTTTTCAACACTGTGATCGCTGAGACTCAGCTTAATAAAATAATCCACATCATCGAATCACCCCTGCACTACGGCCAAGGATATTCGTGTATTCATTAATGGTCATGATCATGCCAACAACTGTCCATCAATGCACTACGGGCCAATGAGGACTTTTACCACATCATTTGTAACATTACGGTCATGATTATACCGAATAATCCCTGGTCATAATCATACCAAGTCCATCTATGCACTACATGCCACAGATGACTTTCAACATTTTATAAACATGAGGATGATGACAATGATATAAGAATTCAATAAAACAAGTTCAAGAATTAATTTATCCAGGAATTAACAACGTCCAAATTGTCAACATGATACTGCATTGTGGAGTAAAATTCAAGAACGCTTAGAAGAATATTTTCTTGAAAAGATACTGGATGAAACGCAACTATCAAGGATATTCCACAAATTTTATGGAGTATAGAAGTCAAAACTTAACCAACTGAGTACAATAAAGAATGGAATAACAAAAGAAATCACCATGCATGCGATAGACCGCACAAACAGGTTATTCCAATAGAATAATAAATAATGGAACCAGGTCCGGCGTAAACGCACAGACAGGATATTCCGACAGAATAATAAATAATGGAACCAGGTCCGGTGTAAAACACACAGACAGGATGTTCCAACAGAATAATAATAAAAGCGGAACCAGGTCCGGTGTAAAACACACAGACAGGATGTTCCAACAGAATAATAAACGGAACCAGGTCCGGTGTAAAACACACAGACAGGATGTTCCAACAGAATAATAGAAGAATGTCACCAAGTATAGGGTAGACCGCGTATACTGGTTATTCCAACAGAATAATAACAAATGGAATAACAGAAGTTCTCTTCATGAATATAAAAGAAATAATATTCCCTACCGTTTTAAAGAAGAGCTGAAGTAAGGAAGTAGTTAAGTAGCAGAATACTCTTCTTCTCTCTCTCTATAGTTTCTCTCTATAGTTTCTCTCTCTAGAGTTCAGTGAATTCGTAAGAAATAATGAAGGAATGAGCTGCTATTTATAGAAAAATGAAATGCATAGTAACTAATCCATGAACGGTCCAGATTGATTTACTTTAATCTGACGGTCCATAATTAAAGCAAAATCTTTTAAATAAAATATAATATATTCTATTTAAAAATAATAATAATACGCAACTACCCCCATTACTGACTCAATTTTCTTTCACCTCCCTACCAGCACTCAATCATACATATATATGTATATATAATATATAATCAAGTACATGGCACCATTATATATATATTATAATAATTAATCTCTCCCGACCAATTTTATCAACACAAAGCTTTTGTTTGAAAAGTTGGCCACTAAGTCCAAGACTTTGAAAAACAAAGCATCCTGCCAAAATCCATCAAAGCCACCACCATTCACCCACATGCTAATATAAATATATATACTTTATAACTTTTGTCCGATAATTTTGAAAAATGGGTAAATGAGTGCCCATAAAGTAAGCAAAATTTACGACACTTACTATAGCAATAATTGAACAAAACTGAGTGCCTTCTCACGTAAGCATTAATAATCAAAACCGTGTGCTACTATTCAACCATACGTATTACTGTACTTTTATTACCGAGTAGTTCAACAGCAACAATGGTAAAATTTCCGCCGTTATTTTTAATAAAATATTTTTGTCGTTTTCTCAATCCGACAATAATTCCGTTGTGGGGTCCACCAATGATTGTGTCGTTGTACGAATATTCCCTGTTAAAACGAATATTCCCCGACCAATCGAATATTATATAACAACTTGCGTACTTTGCAAAATTTATAAATATTACCCACAACTATAACATTATATCAAATTAACTCCATAATATTCAAAAATGATATTTATAAAAAATTCATCTTTATTTATAAAAGTTGGGGTCTTACAAAGCCACTTCTCTGACTTCTTCTAACAGATCCAAGTTGGCTTTCAGTCCTTAGTCATTGTAGATTTCTCTGAATTGACTAACGCGAAGACTTGGAGATCCAATTTCGACTGGGACTAAGGCATCAGTACCATAGGCTAATCGAAAAGGTGAATCCCCTGTCGTAGTCCTCGGTGTAGTTCGGTAAGCCCACAATACACTGAGCAGCTCTCCCGGCCATCATCCTTTGGCTTCGTCCAATCTGCGCTTGATCCCGTTCAACAGTGTTCTGTTAGTCACCTCGACCTGCCCATTTGATTGTGGATGAGCCATCGAAGTCTTCCTGTGCTGGATCCCTAATTCTTTCAGAAATCCTTCAAATTTCGATCCCACAAACTGGCGTCCGTTGTCTGATATCACCACTTTAAGAATTCCGAAGCGAAACACTACGGATTCTTTCATGAACTTCAGACACTCCTGTTCTGTTATCAGCCGAAGTGGTTTCGCCTCTACCCATTTGGTCATGTAATCAATAGCAACTATGACAAAACTGACCTGTCCTTTAGCTTTTGGCAACGGCCCTAGTATATCAACCCCCCAGACAGCAAAGGGTATAGGGGATAATATCGAATATAGCTCTTCTGGTGGCTGATGTGGGATCGGGCTATTAAGTTGACACTTATCACACTTCTTCACATATTCGGTAGCTTCCTTGAATATTGTTGGCCAGCAGTACCCCTGCCGAAGAACTTTATATGCCAGCAATTTAGCAGCCATATGATCACCGCAGATGCCTTCATGAACCTCCCGAAGGGCATACTCAGCTTCAGATGAAACCAGACACTTCAATAATGGCGACGAAAATGCCCTTC
Source organism: Panax notoginseng (assembly GCA_016801055.1). Lineage (NCBI taxonomy): Eukaryota > Viridiplantae > Streptophyta > Magnoliopsida > Apiales > Araliaceae > Panax > Panax notoginseng. Next base: position 30,650,597 of record CM029013.1, on the reverse strand, counting down.
GAAAGAGATCCCCATCAATAAGAACGAAGTTGGCACTCTTATACTTGATCTTCTTCGCTAGCATCTGATCCGAAGGAAGGAACCCATCTGCCAAATATTCGATGTAGGGAGTCATCCAACAGTTAGATCTCTCAATGCACATTACTGCTTCGTGTTGGATACTCGGGTGCTGTAAGACCTCCAAATAGACTGACCCATTAAAAACAACAGCGTCCGTGGTGGCTAACTTTGACAATGCATCGGCGATAGAATTGTCGTTACGCTCGATGCCCTGAAACTCATAAGAGACAAAGTGTTGAAGTCGGATTTTTAACTCCGCCAAATATTTGATCATCCTTATCCCCCGAGCCTCATAGTCTCCCGATAACTGCTTGACGACCAACTGAGAGTCACTGTAAATAATCAACTTCTGTACTTCCAGACTTTTCGCCAGCCGAACTCTTGCCAACACTGCTTCATATTCGGTCTCGTTGTTTGTAGCCTTAAATCCGAATCTAATGGCTTGTTGTACCTTGAATCCCTCCGGACTTGTCAAGATAATCCCTGCTCCACTGACATTCACCGTAGAAGACCCATCCACATACAGTGTCCATGCGTTCTGACCGTGCTGAAGAACTGCAACTGCTCGATTAGATATCTCAGCTTCTGGCAACTCAGTATCTGCTTCGGTGAATGAACATTCCACCATAAAATCGGCCAAAGCTTGACCCTTGATAGCGGTTCGGGGATGATACTCAATGAAAAATTGGGAAAGTTCCATGGTCCATGCAGCTAACCTCCCCGAAACTTCTGGCTTACCCATCACCTTCTTCAGTGGTTAATCCGTGTAGACGATCAGGAGTCTGCCTTGAAAATATTGCCGAAGCTTTCGGCTAGCAATTACTAAAGTAAAAGCAGATTTTTCAATATTTGGATACCTGGTTTCAGCATCTTTTAGGACATGGCTGACATAATAGACCGGACGCTGCTTTCCACTGACCTCCCAAACCAGCACTGCTCCAACCGCTAACGAACTCGCTGCAAGGTACAAATACAAGGTCTTTGTTGGGATAGGCTTCACCAATTGGGGAGCAGAAGACAAATAGGTCTTTATGCCTTGAAAGGCATCTTCATACCTGAAGTCCATTGGAATATCTTTGCGTTCTTCGGTCCCTTCAGTGTATTGAAGAATGGTAAGCATCTCTCTACGGATTTGGACATGAACCTCCTTAAAGCTGCAATCTTACCGGTCAGACGTTGAACGTCTTTGAACGACTGAGGAGTCTTCATGTCTAGAATAGCCTGTATCTTCTCCGGATTGGCTTCAATGCCCCTCTGACTGACCAGATAACCCAGGAATTTCCCTGCTCCGAGTCTGAAGGTACACTTTGTAGGATTGAGCCTCAACTTGCGATGGCGGACTGTCTGAAAGCATTCCTCCGGATCATCTAAATGCTTCTGAGTCGTCGTGCTCTTCACGATCATATCGTCCACATAGACCTCCATGTTCCTTCCCAGCTGCTTCTGGAAGACAAAAATCATCATTCTCTGATAGGTGGCCCCAGCATTAATCAGGCCGAAGGTCATCTTCTTATAGGCGTACACCGAACGGTGTGTGATGAATGCTGTCTTTGGAATGTCCTCCTCACACATGAAAATTTGGTGATAACCTGAAAAAGCATCCATAAAGCTTAGTAGTGCATACCCCGAAGTCGCATCAATAAGTTGGTCAATATAGGGTAAAGGATAGAAGTCCTTCGGACAAGCTTTATTCAGGTCGGTATAGTCGATGCAAACCCGCCATTTCCCATTCTGCTTCTGTACCAACACTACATTTGCCATCCACTCTGGATAGTCTATCTCGAAGATGAAGTCAGCAGCTATTAGCTTCGCAATCTCTTCATCAATGATCCTTTGTCGTTCAGGTGCAAAGATCCGTCTCTTCTGCCGAACTGGCTTCTTTGATGGATCCACATCCAGCCGATGCTCGGCAATCTTTCGACTGATCCCGGGCATGTCTTGTGGCTCCCATGCAAAGATATTCGCATAACAGCGAAGAAGTTCCATAAGATTTGTCCGGAGAGGTTCTGGCAAACCTGAACCAATCATCACTGTTTTATCCTTCTTTCCAAGGACCAGCTCGATCTCTTCAGTCTCTCCTGTGGGAATAACCGATGGCTCCGAACTGCTTTCAGTAAAGGGTTCGATCTTGATTGCTATGGTTTGTTTCTACTTGCTGACCCCCACTCTTGAAGAAATGACAGCATTCTGTTAACAGCGTCGGGCCAGATCCAGGTCCCTCAACCTCTCCCACTCCATGTGCCATAGGGAACTTGATTTTGAAATGAGGGATGGAAGTCACTGCTTGGAGTGCCATCAAGGTAGGTCTTCCCAGTATGACGTTGTAAGCCGAATCTACATGTACAACATAAAATTTACATGTTATTTCTACCTACTGAGGAGCTGTGCTAAAGACTACTGGGAGTTCAATAGTGCCTGCAACCCTGACTGGATCGTTGCTAAAATCGTACAAAGGAGCCTCCTGCCCAACCTCCATCTTTCGTCCCTTGAGATGCATCCTATGATAAGCATGAGCATACAGAATATCCACAGAAGACCCGTTGTCTATCATCATTCGCTTCACATCCATCGAACCCACTTGTGCAGTGATCACCAACGCTCCTTCATATGGTTCGATAGGCTCTGAAGGGTAATCTGCATCGGTAAAAGAGATAACAGTTCCTAGAAATGTCATGTCTGCCTTCGGGGGAGCACTCGCCACCGACATGACCGAGTCCAGATATCCTCTCCTTTTCTTCCCTACTATCTTCCCGGACGTCCCGCCTATTATAACATCAACGACATGCCTCGGCGGCGGCACTGGGGCAGTTTGAGCGGGTGGAACTACTTGAACCGTCTGGACAGTACGGTCGACATTCTGCTGATTTTGTTGATCCCTCCCAGCCACATATTGAACCAGCAAACCGCTCTGAATTTTCTTTTCCACAAAATCCTTCAGGTTGCAACACTCGTTAGTATCATGGCCCGCAGCTTGATGATAGCCACAATATTTCCAAGGGTTACCTTGCCATGTCCTATAATTGTCACGAGGTGGTTCGAAGAATGGTTGGTTCATGATCTGGTCTAAAATCACCGACCTGTCTGTGTTCAGTTTGGTAAACACCTTATTCACCTTCGAGGCAGAAGCAGGTGGACGACTATTTCCTTGTCGCCATGAGCTGTTATACTTCTTCGAACTGCCTTCTGACCGATCATTATACCCCCCCGTCTTCTTCTGATCACTTTGGGTACACCTGGCAAACGGGCGGGCGGGCCCGGGCCGAGCGCGGGCGGCCAAAAATGGGCCGGGCTAAAAACGGCCCGGGTTTTGTCGGGCTGAAAAAGTGAGGCCCGTGGCCCGGGTTGGGCAGGCCGGCCCGGCCCGCGGGCTTTTTTCTATTTTTTTTTTTTTACAAAATCTTGATACACCAAAAATAGTAATAATAATAATTTTAATTACTTAAATTAACTGCATATCTCAATCAATTAAAATTTTAATAGTATTATAATTTTAGATATTAAAATAAAGGCATGATTTGGGATAATGATTGATTTACTTTCCAAATAAGTAGGGGAAATGCATAATTAAGGGATAATGATTGATTTACTTTCCAAATGTACTACAATAAGTAAGTGGATTGCATAATTAAGGGATAAAATTATCTATATTATTGTGTATAGATTTTGGACTTGCAAAGTTGCAATCTAAAAAATTAGTAGTTGATTCGGATTATATATTGCTAGTAATTCAAAGTATATAATCAAATTTGATTCTTTAAAATTAATATAATTTATTTAACTTTTAAAAATAATAAATATTGTAATTAATACTAATATATAGATAATTTTAAATTTTTATAATTATATTATCTAACTTAAAGTTTAATAGTTTTATACTTTGAAATTATTAACTACATATCTCAATCAATTAAAATTTTAATAGTATTATTAATTAATTACCTACATTAACTACATATCTCAATTATAATTTTTAAATATAGTTAAAATTTATTGAAGATTGCATTAAAAACAAATAGTTGTTGTAGCTTAGTTGGTTTGAATTCTTATTTATTTACTTACAAGTCTTGTGTTCAAACCCTACAAGTAGCAAAATTTTATTTTTTTTTAAAAAAAAAACTCACGGGCCACGGGCCGGGCCACCCGCGGGCCGGGCCGCCACGGGCCGGGCCAAAAATGCCTAAGTTTTCATGGGCTAAAAAAGTTAAGCCCAAAGCCTAGTTTTTACGGGCCAGCCCGGCCCGGCCCGCGGGCCTGGGCCAATTTTGCCAGGTCTAACTTTGGGTCTTAGGAATTTCTGCCTCTTTCATCTGATCCGAAGAGGGACGCTTCAAGCTGTTCATAGCCTCCTCCACAACAATATAACCTTCTGCTTTGTCGAACGCCTCTGCCAGGCTCTTCGGATTATTGAACATCAGCTTCTTTACTAACTTCTCGGACTTTACCAGGTCCAAACCATTCTGAAACAATCCCACAGCTTGGAGATCATTCAAATCTGACACCTGACCGACGGCTTCTCGGAACCTCTTCACATACTGACCCAACAACTCATTGGTGTACTGTCTGACTTGTGCCAAAGAGCCCGTGGGCTTCCCTCTTCTTCGGTTACTCCCAAAACGAGCATGGAATTTGTCGCAGAGCTCGGACCATGACGAAATTGAATCTGCAGGCAGAGTCCCTATCCACTGTCTCGTGTCTTTTCTCAACGTCGTAACAAACATGTGACATTTAGCAGCATCAGTAAAATCGTAATAATCCATTAACCGGTCAAATGCTTGGCTATGGTCATAAGGATCTCCTGAACCATCATAACTTTCCATGCGAGGCAACTTCTTGGTGGTGTCTGCCTTCTCCTTAAGAATATCCGAGAAAAATGGGGATGCTTTCTTTCCCGGAGTATCCTTCACCTGCTGGACCTCGGCTAACTGTTTCTGGAGCGCCTTCGGCTCTTTTACCAGATATTCTACTCCTTCTGGTTGTGATGAGACTTCTTTCTCCGATGACTCCCTCCTTTTTTGAGCAGATCGGTCCTTAGCCACAATACCCCCAATCTTCGAAGGACTTTTATGATGACGGTCTCCAGAGCGAAGTACCCTAGGTGGACTATCGGGTGTGCGACCCCTGGATCTGCTTCGTCTCTGGGTCCGGTGACTATGGTGAGAATGCGCAACAACAAGTGCCCTCTTCGTGTTCTCGGGAGTGCGATCTCGGGATCGTCCCTTCCGTTTACTTCGACTCTGTTCTCTAGATTCGGCAGGATGCTGTATCTGCTTCGACCTCCGAGGAGTAGAGCTTCTTAATCTTCTCCTTTCTCGATGCTGGCCCCGAGACCTTCGCTCCGAATGAGCAGGTTCCTTCCCCCTCCTATGTCCTCGCTCTTCGGACTGAACATAACTGGACTCCTCATCTCTCAACTCTGCTACTCGGGCCATTTGTTCAGCTATATCCTGTCGTTGCTTTATGAGTGCCTCCATGGCTCTATCGGTTTCGTCTGCCATTTTAGCCAGTCAGGAGGCTCTTTCATCTTCTTTTCGCTTCAGGCCGCGATTGAACTCTTTTTCTGCTGTGAAAATTAGCTTTCTCTTGGCCTTGCCCACAGCCCTGGGACGAGAATCTCCATGCGAACGTTTGGACGCTGTGCTGGCATGAACACTTAATGTAGGTCCCAAACGATCTTTAGCAGAAACTCGTGGTGGTGAATCACCGACAGTCATTGGCTGTCCTTCAGGTGTATCTGCTCTACTCTTTCCCATCTTTGAAAACGCAGAACAAATAAATATTTGTGATTGAAAGCTCTTGAACACTAGAACTCACCCCTCCTTTTAGCGCCAATGTTAACGCCAAGATTTTTGATGACATCCCAATCACGTAAGACGCCCTAATCCTGCACAGTAAACACAGTCAACACCAAAAGCTTGACGGCTGGACCGTCGGGGGATAGCTCCGGCGTGAGAGTCAGTACAGGTCGTTCAAGGTTTAACAATGGAGGATAAAATATCTAGTGTTTTTAGAGAGATAAAAATCGTAGGTTGTGTATGCGTACCTTTTCTTAGAGACTTCCTTTCTTGGTTATACTCTCATGCTCGGTTTTTTGTGCCGCCAACCCCAAGCTGACACAGCCCCCCACTCCTCTATGGTCTCAGCCGTGTGCATGCAGGTTGTCACCTTTTTTCCACTGTACCTGCCGCCGGCTGGATAAAATACCATCCACATTAATGATCTGCAGACTTTGGGTCAACTGCTCTTCTTTTTTCATCATTACCAGTCAAAGGTTTAGATATAAAAAGATTTAATGGATTAGCCTATGAGCCCGGTTCAATGTTAAGGAGAGATGACGTAGAGATTAGGCCCAATAACTCCAAGACCCAATAAAAGGGATCCAAGGGACTGATTAAGTGAACAAGCCTAATCCGTAAGGCCCAATAGGAGAAATATCATGACCCAACAGGTATTATTATTATTGCTACTTATTATTCCGCTACTACAGTACTTACCATTCATTCTGATTAAAGCTTCTGCGACTTCCTTCTTCACCTTTAATTCATCCACTCTTTCTTTTAATTGCTTAATATAGGTGGCTGGCTGATCCAGCTGATCTTGCTGTGATAGGAACTCCTGCTCATGAGTGTAGTGTGTGTGTGTGTGAGAGAGAGAGAGTATATCATGTTCAACAAAATTAGTAAGTAAAAAAATAAAATTAAAACATCGAGTATATATTATATACATACACACTTGATTAATTAAAGATAGCTAGGGATTAAGAATATAATGAATCAATTCAACCAAGAAATTAATGCATGCATGCATATATAGTGCATAAGGGTAGCTACCTTGGAGGGTTTGAAGTGGTGAGGAGGGATAAGAGAAGTAAGCTTGAAGCTGAGACCTTTCATCTCACTCCTTCGATTCCTCTCCACCGTCTTTCTATCTACTTTTACTCTTTTCGAATTAATATTAGAAAGAGAATTAGAAGGAGGAGAAGAATTCTTCATGCTATATAATATATATATTATATATATATATATATATATATATGAAATTCTTATATATAGATCGCGAGAGAGGGGTAGATAGAAAGATGTTTAATAGAGAGTTGAGCAAAATATGAGTTGCAGATGAATATATAGAGAAAGATATAGATACATGGAGTTAACACCACCACCACCACCAAAATTAATGTACGTAAACAGAGAAAGGGACTGTGCTGTAATGTGCTCCCCTACAGACTTAAAAAGTCCAGACTCCTCCAGACTTTCATTGTGAGCCTTACAAATTATAACTAAGGGACAGTATTTAGCCACATCACCCCAAATATGATTTAAGGTTTATTTATGCACAGATATATTCCTTCTCAGATTTTCAATATTGTAGAAGAAATGGATAGAGCTCAAACCAACCAGATATATTCTAAGAATTTGTCAAAACTAAGAATTTTAAAACACAACCAACACACAGCCCCGGTCGAAACGCAACAACCGACAACTTAATGATCTCTTTCCCACTCTCTTTATCTAATTGATATATATATATATATATATATATATATATATATATATATATATATATATATATATATTCTGTTTTTTCTTCCTTTTAATTTTCGTGTAACACATTATTATTATTTTCATGGGAAGATGTAAATCCGTTAATAAAACAAATAAATAAATTTGAAATCTGAATACTAAAGTAGAAACAAACAAAACGGATTCGGTTAGTATAAAGTTAACTTTGATCAATTGATCAATATAGTGTCTACACACAGACATGGGATGATTTTTCTCTACGTATTAATACTGTATTGGTCAATTAACGTTATTATGCAGTTAATTTAATGCTAACGTGATCCAAACAAACACATCCATTGACCGGATCCGTACATAGTACACATTTTCATACTCTTATACTATTATACGTACACTACTAATCCACTGAATTTTTCAAATGTTGAACGAAACGGATATATATATAACAATGTATATATATATATATATATATATATATATATATATATATATATATATATATATATAGTTCGAAATGAGAATATAGCTGGGACTAGTTAGAGAATTGAATGACGGTCCGAGATAGTCATTGTAGCAGTATTCATTATATTATAAAATAGTGTGACAATAATTGTAATGAAGACTTAATTTGAGTATGGATATTGTCGTATTATGTACGGTGCAATATTTGTATTCAAACTCAAAATTTATGTGTGTGTCGTATTTTGTACGACAGTTATATAAATAAAGTTTGTATTTGAATTATGTACTATATATTTGACGAGTCAAAATAAATTGTGCTGACCTATTTTAGGGCGTCACAACCCCTGTCCAGTTAATTATACTTTTCTTTATTTCTTCTAATACTAGATATTACACAACATTTAGAAACATGTTGACAATAAGCTTGCAGATGAATTTAATTTTAAACTATATACTACTTCCATTTTATAATAATTGATTTTTTAAAAGAAAAAATTTGTTTAATTTATTTATCATTTACAACTTTTTAGAAGAATAAATAATTTAATTTTTTATATCACATTAATAATTTTCAACATTCCATAAAGTCTAAGGGGTACTGATGAAATTTAATATAAATTTTAATTTTTAAATGATAGTATTAAATAATTTTTTTCAATAAAATATATATATATATATATATATATATATATATATATATATATATTGTTGTATGAGTGAAAAAAAAAATTAAACTATTACTTTAGCAAAAAAAAAAACTATTTTTTGCCCACTCTTGTCAAAATTATTGACAGTGTGATCGAAATATGTATGGATGATTGATGCAATAATTAATATGGCTTTGCAGTCAAGTTAAAGCTGCGGTAAATATTCCAAATTTGCATGCCATCTGATTTGACAGTACTAGTAGTATGTTTTTGACAGCAGAAGCACTAGCTATATATTAATTTCACAACAAACACGCGCACCTCGCGTCGCCTCGCCTCTTCTAAACCAACCAATAACTTACTGGACTTCTTTTTTTCATGTACTTATAATAGAAAAACATACTCCATGAAAACAAAACAAAGGCCTAGCTAGCTAGCCAGCTCGTCAATCTTAAATTTCAGACATTACAACAATAAAATTGGAATCACCACATACGTACGTACTATAACTCATGCATATGGATGGCGATGATAATTATTATTATTATTATTATGTAGACTAACAACCCCAATAAATTAAAAGAAAAAAGAAGCAGCTAGTACTTTATTTAATTAATCAAACACATGCAATATATATATATATATATATATATATATATATATATATATATATGTTGGATCAATCTGCAATGGCCCAAGTCATATCATTCTCAAAGATCCAGTGGCAGACCTCAATCTGGCCGGGGATCGACCCTAGTGCCACGAAAGCTCCATGATCCGGACTCCACGCTGATGTATCCTCGTGACATATGGCAACACCATTGTTAATCTTACCCTTGGACTCCACCTCAAGAATGTCCGCCTCGTACACCCTGACTTTAGGAACAGAGTGGCAGTAATACAATAGGTACGGGTACAAGCTTTGGTGGCACGACACCGACTTGGTCACTTTTCCACCGTTGATTCCTCTGACTTTTCCGATCATCACTTTCTTCTTTGATCCGTTAACATTTTCCGTCGTCCTCGCCACCACATTGTGCCCCAACACCCAAACGACAAAGTCGATCATCTCCTCGACCGAACCTACGCAACGCTTGCTCTCACCGGGGCTTGGAGCTCGCTCGCACTCGGCCAGCGCATTCACCATCACGCGCTCCATGCTTGAATTATCGGTCGCGCCAAACACTCTTTTAAGCTCGGTTAGTTGACTGCTAGAGAATGGTAATTTGGACGAAATGACTCGGGGCAGAAACGACCTTTCAGGCATTTTGTCCCGAATATCGGGCATTCTCATAACTTTCCCCTCCTTTAACATATACTCCCTAAAAAACTTACTCGACCTATTTCCAGAATTATCCTTGACCAACTTTGAACTCGAACTCGAACTCGGTTTAGTATACTGACCAAATGTGACACCTTTACGAGCATAATCCTTGAACGTAGCATTCAAACCATAAACTTTAAATCCGGTTAACTGAGTCGTCCCGTATTCTTTAAACGCGTCGGCACCTTCGTTGAAAGATTTTCCATAGTTGTCGAAATTGATTTTCTCCGACTTGGAATTCTTCCCGTAAGATTGGAACGTATCGGTTCCCGCATTGGCACTGTCTCTGTAACTCGAAAAGCTATCAATCCCGGCATTTACACCCGTACCATAACCTTTAAAATTATTTTTAGGGTTATTAGCATTCGTGCTATATCCCTTAAACGAATCATTCCCAGCATTACCAAACTCGCTATAGCTGGTGAACGTCGAACCAATAACATTCGACGTTCCACCATAGCTAGTAAAATCAACCGGGGCGCCATTTCCCTTCTTAGCATAGCCAAGAAACGCTTCATTCCCCGAATTCGTATCGTCCACGTAGCTCGAGAACGATAGTTTTGTGGTGGTAAGCATCGGAATCATAAGACGTGAAGTGAAGATTGGGCACGTTTACGAGTGGGAGGTAGTTCTTGAATCCGCCGGAGCCGCCGGTGGCGCCGCTAGCATAGGAGGTGAAGTTGGAGGCGGCCACATTAGCGTCGTTGGCGTAGGCGGTGAAGTCCTCGTGGTGAGCGGTGGAGCTTCGGCTGTATCGGGTGAATGAGGCGGTGGCGAAGTTGTTGCCGCCAGAGTAGTTTTTGAAGGAATCGATGCCGGAGAGGCGGCCGGTTCCGTAGTTGTAGAAGTGTTTGTTGGAATAGAATGCGAAGCTGGAGTTTTTGTCAAGGGTTGGTTTGGAGTCGAAGAAGCAGAATAAGTTGGCGGAGAAGCAGAAAGAGGAGAGGTGGGAGGAGAGGGATTTTTGAGAGGCGAGTTTTGTGAAGAAGGCGGAGTCTACTGCCGAAAGTGGGGAGGCTTTGGAGAGAAGGAAAGAAGGTTTTGGGAGATTGTTGGAGATTTGTTTGTTCCAGTATCGGATCAATGAGGCTTTTGCTGTAAATGGGTTAATTATTTCTTTGGTAATAGTCGAAGAGTTGTTCGTAGTAATTGTGGCAGCCAATGAAACCTGCATAATTCATTTATTGGAAAAGAGAAGAGACAAATTAATAAACATGCATGCCAAATTAATTAGTTGAACTGGAAGTAGAATGGATTGTTTACTTACAGCAGTGAAAGATGAAATTATCGATAACAACAAGAAGAAGAAACGAAGAGGAGGAGTACATCTGAGATGCTGCATTCTCCTATCCATTTTTGATTTTGCCAAGAGATCGATGTATGGGTAAGTGGGTATATATGGTCTTATGTGCTCTGGATGGTAGCTATAGACAGAGAGAGAGAGAGAGAAGACTCTTTAACTTTTATTTTAATTGCTTTTTCTTTATCTGGGATTCGGTTACTTAAATAGGAATTAGGAAACAAGAAAAAGAAAGCAAAGATTCCATTTCAAACTTAAAACTTGACTCAGAAACAAGAAAAAAGAAAGGAGCAGCCAGAGAACTGCACCCCTAGCTAATATACCAACAACTATTGGATCAGTTAATTAATTTGCTACTGGTTCTTTTATCCTTCAAACCCAGTTTAGTCGGTGAGGTAAATACTGTCAACTCCGTTCCTAAAATATTGTCGTTTAAGATTTTGACGCATGGATTAAGAAAGTACTCCCTCCATTCCATAATAACTGTCGCTTTAGCTTGATGCACATGGATTAAGAAAGTCATTTAGTGCTATCATTTATTAATTAAAATTGGTGTGAAATTTCATCACTACCCCTTTATGGGAAGTTGAAAACTATTAATACAAGAGGAAAAAATTTCTTGGGACAATGAGAGATGGTAGGGGTGATATAGAAAAGTAAATAATTTTATTCTCCTAGAAAGTTGTAAACGACAAATAAATTGGGAAAAAAATTCCTTCTAAAACGACAGTTATTATGGGATGGAGGTAATATCATTTACCAAGTAAAATTTGTTTGAAATTCTATTACTACTCGTTTATGTAAGTTAAAAACTATTAATACAAGAAACAGAATTTCTTGGGACAATGAGAGAAGGTAGGGGTAATATATGAAAGTAAATAATTTTTCTTCTCGAAAGTTGTAAACGACAAATTTTTTGAAATAAATTTTTTTTTCTAAAACGACAATATTTTAGGAGAGAATATTCATTTACCGATCTTAATTGTACAATATTTTTACTGATTTCAACTACTAGTATTAGTAAAAAATTTAGATGCAAATGAAAACGTGTAACAAAGTGGCTAGTATAGAGTTGGAAAGGTAAGAAGGGGATGGTTAAGATGACAATTGGCCACTTGGTAGTGGCCTGGCGAAGGATGACTGACTAGTTTGTTCATTTTTAGTGGAAGGACCACTTGCACTACTACTAATAATAATACTGTAGTAGTAGTACTACAATAGTGGAGTATCAATCAAACATTTTTATGGCATGAGATAAAAGAGTACGCAAGCAGTCATGCGCAGAAAATAAAGGCTCGCAACTCTTCTTCTTTTTTTTAAATAAAAAAGACTGTAGGTAGGTAGGTGGGTAGGTGTTATCAGAGAGGGCAGAGGGAACATTTGAATTGATTCCTGCATCTACTCGGTGTCGGGCACAAAGATCGAAGGATAAAAACAGTCTAAACAGATCATTTTGCAGACAAGACAAATTCAAAGGAGAAACTTAGTTGGCCTCATGTGCGTATCCCCGAACACCGATACTAGTACTATACTAAGTGGAGTAGTATATACATACTACTACTTTTTTACAACTGACTTGGATACAACACAATATATATATATATATATATATATATATAATGCTCTTTGGTTTCAAAAGAAATACACACTCCTCCCACCAACTTTTGGATAAATGGACCTTATTTTGTAGTGAATCCAGCTACAAAGTCCCTAGTTATCACCAAATCCTCCCATACTACGATTTTACCCGAACAGTTGCCCCCAATCCTAGAGGAGGACAACATTTTGCTCAATTTCCAGCTTTTGAGTACCATTCCCAAGCAGATCAACTAGGGTTCCGATTCGTGTTCGGTTCACACTTTTTGTCTCTTTAAAAACAAACGTATCAAATTTCTTTGCGTAGGGTTCTTCATCTTGTTAGTTTAAAAGGAAAGTAAGGGAAACATCTGATAACCAAGCTATGGTAATAGATCCCCTGAAGCAGTTCATCTTCGAAATTCTAAAATTGAAATCGTTTACATAGAAATTAAACTCGCTTGATCATTCCTCTCGTTTGTTATATTGTGTCGGTCGGCACGTCCTTCCCACTTTCTATTGTAGTAATATTTTTTTATAACAAAACCTTCGTATTTTAGAAACACACGTATAAATGGATTATATTTTTGTAGTTAGCAATTCAACGATAAATATATTATATATATATATATATATATATATATATATATATATATATATATATATACACACACACACACACACACACACACGTTGTACCTTGTCAAAAAAGGGGAAAAATAAATGACACGACAAGATTTACATTTTTCTAATACCAACAAAAGCAATTTGGCATCAACATAAAAACTCATCGAGTTTGAACTGACATCATCAAGTC